>NW_017549038.1:5869883-5889919 GCF_001854935.1 Bemisia tabaci | reverse complement strand
CAATCCAGTAGATATTGCGCCCACCCCCCCTCCATCCCCCTGGTAAAAATCGGCGATAAGAGCTGCGTTTCAAAATACCATAGGAATTTTTATAACTGGCTAAAGAAGGCTACAGAAAATCATACAGCTGGCTGTAGAATGCGAAGAAAATCATACGGCCGGGCTATACGAAGCGATGAAAAATTATGCAGTCGGGCTATAGTTCCTACAGCCGAGCTTTACACTTTATCGCCATCGATTATAAAAGGCTATAAGAAATTGTGTAGAAATTCGTGTGCTTTGGAAATCATTAAGTTTGATACGGAACCACCTTAATATTTACAAAACACACATTATATTTTCCTTCAATACATATTTATTTTCATCAATTACAATGAGAATAATCCATACAGGATGTGCAAACATTTCAAAATCATGAGTTGAATAACGCTGACTCCGCCAGATTAAATATTAGAGCCTAACACAAAGCGGAGCGGCGACGCACTGGCGCCTACAAACCTACCAAGGATACTTCGAACGCATTGCGCAACGCGTGAAGTATCCCTGTTAGGTTTGTAGGCGCCAATGCGTGTTTCGCGCTGGCTGCCCGCCTGACCCGGGGCTTGAAGCAACTATTTCACACCAGAGGTATTGCACAGTATCATACGAAACTGAAGGCGCTCCAATATATTAGGAATGGCAAGCATCCATCAAAAGTACGGAGCTTTCCTCGCAAAATAAATCAAGATACTACGGCCCAAAAAGAGAGCAGTATTCCAAAAACTCACTGTGTTCTAGCATCCGTAATTAGTAACGTTTAGCATACACTTTATCGCCTGGCTGATGCTTAATCGCCTGGCTGTTGCTTAATCGCCATCGGCTATAAAAGGCTATAAGAAATTGTGTAGCCGGCTATAGAAGCTATTGGAAATCTTGCAGCCGGCTGTAGGTCTATGGTATTTTGGAACACAGATTCTACTGTCAATTTTTACCAGGGCCAGTAGACGTTGCCCTTTCTTCCTCTGGCCTCTAGAATTTGGATGAAACGCCGCCTTGCCAGAAACGCGGAAACGATGCTACTCATCTCCTCGCAGGTTCTAGCCGTGCTCACAACGAGGCGGTCCCGAAATTGACCAATACACGAGCTCGCCATGGCGGGAGACTCCGAGCCGGGCCGCAGGGTGGCATTGAGCCGGGAACCTCACGGAGAAGCCTCGAAAAAGCCATAAGCACGAGGCAGAGGCAGAGGCCGCGCGGGAGTAGAGCGTCGCGCGGTGGGAGGGGGGGGGGGCGCTGACATCATCCGGCTGGCGCAACTCTATTTGGCAACGCCGTTGAAACATCTTTGTAGTGCGATTGCGTCAACAATTGGTCAACATGCGCGCGAGGTTATTGACGAGATTTAATGGCGATAGACCTGGCGGCGCGGCGGCAACCCATTACGAATACTCGTCCACCCGAAACCCGGCTCCCATTTCAAAAAAAAAAACCAAAAGCGTCCACAAAAAATAGATACAAAATTTGAAAACCGAAACATGTGCCTCTGTCCGACGGAAAAGACGCGCAACTTGATCCCCTCGACAGACTGTCCCGTTGGTCCAGAGCGATGGGCCATCGGGGTTGTCTACTAAAATAGGCTCGCCAAAAATCAGTACTTTTACAGTTCTATTTCAGTACATTCCCAAGAAATTCAGTACCACCGCAACAGAAAATTCAGTACTTTTTCAGTACCTCCAATTGGCGAAATTCGGCAAATTTCAACAATTTGAATTTCCCGCTCGAATTGCGACAAAAATGACAAAAAATGAAAAAATTCTGGACCTTCTTGCGGAATTCCGTTTTTTCCAGCACTTCCGGACCGCCCTTAAAAATTCAGTACTATTTCCGGACTTGCACACACCCTGGCTATCTAAGGTTGTGGCCCCCTGGCATGCGGGGCCCTCATACCCCAAATTATTTTTTAATAAAATGGTTAATTTTTCGAGGTCGATTTTTGAGCATGCACTTTTCATATTCTGCTATTTGCACGATTATATATGAAAAAAATCAATGAATCTTATCGCTCCTAATGAAAAATCTCTTTCCTAAAAAAAGCTCCGGTTGAGCCATTGTTGCGGGCAGTAATAGTACACAAACTGTCAGCTCAGAGTTCGGACGTTTCGGATCATCTCTCTGGTGACGTCACGACTGTGATTCCATCATTGGACTGCATTTGGCAATTAGGAACTACAATTTCAGGTTAATCCATAAAAGCAACTATCTGCCCAGGAAACTTACGGAACTTATGCCGTTTCTAAAATGAGCCAGAAATCGTAATTCCTAGTTGCAAGATGCAGTCCATTTTAAAGAGATCTGCCACCCGCAGCAATGCCACCATTACAGAGGCGCATGTGTCAAAATTATTGCCACGGATTAACATCCGAGCCTTGGCGAGTACAGACGAACTATATCTCTCCTGTCCATGCCCAAGCTCAGTGCGCTACATGCGCGTCCCTCGAGAAATGCAGGCTTACAGAACCAGTGACGTAACAAGAGCATCGATAACGCATTGAACACCCGATAAAAGTCAGAAAAGGCAAAGAAAAAACACCAAAGGAAACGGGGGAGGGAGGGGCGGGGGGATCGCCGTTTCATCACTTGACAGTTGCGTCGCAACATAAAGCAGTGTTGCCGGTTGACTTTCGTGGAAAATCTCCATCCTGAAATACCCTCTCTCGAAAAAAATGAACGATTGTCCAGCGTTATACAAACTCGTGAAATGGACCCACCCGAACTTTCGGGGGTCGAGGACGGATTGGGGGGGAGGGCGGCTCTGCGAGGGGCACGGGTGGACTTAACTGGCAGCGCCGGGGCTGGAGCTCGACACGGCGCTCATGAACTGAATAAATATTAAATAAACTCCGAATCAAGGTTTCAGAGAATCCAGGGTGGGAGACTGTGTGTTAATCTTAATATCCAGTGTGTGCTGCTCTAAGTGAAGGGAAGTCGGCTGCAAAATCTTCCCCGAGGCGCGGTCCTTGCACTCGTCGCCGCGTAGACAAATCGTGCGGAAATTCCCCCCGGAGGGAGGGGGCGCCGTCCCCCGTTGACGGAAAAGTGGGAGGAGGGCGACAGAGGCAGCGCAACAATTTGAAATCGGCAGTTTTCCGTCTCGGACAGCTGCGGGCTGATTTTTGAAATTGATAGACAAAGCTTTTTTTTTTTTTTTTTTTTTTTTAAAGAAATTTTATTTAAATATATCGTAACTACTACAAGTGTTTCTTGTATCTATCTACGTGGCTTAAAACTAAAACTTAACAAACTGCATTAATTTTATATGTTAACGTTAGATAATACTATGATTATCTAAAAGAACAGGAATTGTAAATTCTCTGCCTTCTTTCTTAAATGTATTATAACATAAAGGTTTTTAGTTTAATGGTTTTGCATTCTTCCTTTCACCCTCATTCACACTCCATTCACACTCTCACTCATACCTTACAGACTACTTAAATCTTGATGGGAGTTCAAAGGTCTCCCACCTTTTTAACCTTTTCACAGGTATTGTACTATCTAAAAGGTTTAAAGCCTCTACATTGATATGCTTTTCAATACGACATTCATATCTCTTCGTTGTCTCAGCAATTACTTGTCTAACCGTGGGTACCTCTAATTCTCTCCTTATGTCTTCGTTCCTTACGAACCATGGTACTCCAATAATTTCTCGTAGAACCTTCGACTGGAATCTTTCTACCTTATTTATATTAGATTTGCTTGCACAACCCCATAGTTGTGAAGCATACTGCCATATAGGTTTTAATATTTGATTATACAGCAAAATTTTGTTTTTCTTTGACAATTTTGATCTTTTGCCTAACAACCAATACATTTTTTTATACTTTTTATTTAATTCTTTCACCTTGATTCTGATGTGATCTTTAAAAGTAAGTCTAGAGTCTAAATAAACTCCTAAATATCTAGCGCTTGTAACGTAAGGAACTTGTTCATCTTCTATGAGAACTGGTAATTGTGGTATTTTCCTATTTGTAAAAACAGTATGAGCAGATTTACATGCGTTGAGCGTGGCGCCATTGTCAGAAACCCACTCAACCATTTCATCGATAGCTTTTTGTAATCTATGATTAGAGATAAATATGTCTTTGTCTCTTTCTGCTAAGGCAGTATCATCTGCAAAAGTGCCGATAAAGCCCCTCTTCGGTTTTGGGATGTCGCTAGTGAAGATATTGTATAAATATGGGCCCAGGCATGATCCTTGCGGTACTCCTGCCTTTATTCTTCTATATGTTGAATAACAATTATTAAATCTAACTCTAAATTTTCTGTTCTCCAGGTAAGATTTGATTAGCTTATAATGATTAAATGGTAAAAAAATTCGTATTTTGAAGAGAAGACCCAGATGCCAGACTTTATCAAAAGCTGCTGAAATATCTAAAAAAATCATCGAACATACTTCTTTATTTTCCAATGTTCTCTCTATAAGACTCACAACTCTGTGCACTTGTTCTATGGTAGAATGTGACGCCCTGAAACCGAATTGGTGATTTGGTATTATCTTTCTTTCTTCTAAAATTGGCAATAGTCTTTTTAAGTAAGCCCTTTCAAATAGTTTACTTACCACTGACAATAATGAAATCGGCCTGTAGGAATCTACCTTTTCCATGGGTTTATTTGGTTTCGGGATAACAATTACTTCCGCAGTCTTCCAGGATTCTGGCACATATCCTATTTTAATAATTGCATTAAAAATTTCGGCTAGTTTGGCAATCACTCTCATTGGGAGCTGTTTTAGAATCCCACCAGTGATCCCATCAGCGCCCGGGGCTTTTTTTAATTTAACTTTATATTTAATTAGATCAAATAATTCTTTTTTTGTAATTTTAGGAACTTCCAAATTGTCTCGCTCTTCTATTTCTAGCAATTTGTCAGCAAGATCGCATTCGTCCTTAAGACTTTTCCTAGGAGTGAATATACTTTCCAAATGATCAGCGAAAACTTTAGCTTTCCCTTCATCGTCTTTTACTTTAACATTATGTTTATCTAATATGGGCGGTGAATAAAAAATCTGATTTTTAAGGTACTTTGTCGCCTTCCAGAGGGAATAATCAGTAGGGGCCGTAGGTGTTAAGTGTTTCAGAAAATTTTCAGTTTCTTTATTTTTAAAAAACCAGCTCATTTTTGAGACCTCTCTATTTAGTCTATTTAATTTATTTTTTAGTGCATTAGTTCTTTCTTTCATCCATAATTTCCTAACCTTCCTGGCCTCGCTAATTATTTCCAGAAGTTCATGAGGAACTTTAGGGGCTAATTTCGTTCGTCTAACAATTGGAGTATTTCTTTTTGCTGCTGTAATGATCTGCTCAGTGATAAGTGCGACTTCGTCTTCAATTTGCTGTTGTGTATCTATAGGATTTTTTAACGTAACAATTGAATTTAGTTCTTCTCTAAATGCTTTCCAATCCGTTTTTTTATTTGTTATTGAAGTGGTTACCTCTTTTAAAATAGCTGAATTATACATGTCCATATTAATGGGAGAGTGATCAGAGTCTAATTCCTTAGTTATATCGGTTTCACCACAATCTATTGAGTTCATAGCAATATTTTTAACTACAAAAAAATCTATTACATCTGGTTTTTTTGTTGGGTCAGTCGGCCAATGTGTGGGACTCCCAAAAGAGACATAGTCTCCATTAATGCTTCTTACTGCAGAATTCAACGCTCTTCCTCTTGTTAGGGTGGTTCTAGAACCCCATCTTATATGTTTAGCATTCCAGTCCCCGCCAGCAATGAATCTGTTCCCCAGAGTTTTTAGGAATTCCGAAAAATCATTATGTTTAATCTTAGGTCCAGGAGGACAATAAATGGAAGCAATTGTTATATCCCCTACTTCTGTTTTCATAGTAACTGCTATCGATTGAATCGCTTCAGATTTAGTTTCATTGCATATAAAGTATTGAAATTCTTTTCTGACCATGATAGCGACTCCCCCGCGAGCATTATCAGAAGGGTGATTAACCCAGTGGACATTAAATTCACGCTTCTTAAAGTGACTAGTGTCGGAAAAGTGAGTCTCTGACAACAACACCACATCAATTTGGTAAAAATCTATGTAATTTGATAATTTTAGTTTCCTCTCTGCCGTCAGTCCGTTAGCATTCCATGCTACAATTCTAATCTTATCAAATTTAATTGTTTCAATACAATTTAAATTGGACTCAACGTAAGTGGGGATTTTATCCCTGTCAAAGTGACTACCAGGAATTCTTTTGAAACTATTCGAAGGAGGTCCTGGCCTTCTGCTATGAGGCACCCTATGTGCCATCGTTGCCAAGAAGTATTCCCTCTAGAGCATCAAGCCTAGAAAGAATTTGAGCATTAATAGTTGCTTGTTCATTTAAGAAATTAAGTATTTTCTCCATCAGACTCTCGGAATTTTCTTTATCGTTGGATTTACCATCGCTAGCCATTCTAGCAAAAGATACATTTTTGCTGACTGGTCTCTGACTTAATTTATTTCCTGAATTTTCTTTACCACTATTTTTTTGTTTTTTCTTGTTTAAATCTGCCAGCCTACGTTCTTTGAAAAACTTAGCGATCTCGCAACCGGAATGCAACCGGCAACCGCAAACCGGAACTTCTATGGACAAAAACAGGGTGTCTAGTTTGTTTTTTTTTCATTTTGGAAAATCCTGATTTTTCCTGATGTTTGACTGCTAAATCCTGCTTTCATAATTTTTCCGGATCCTGATCAAATCCTGATTATTTGCGGAGAAAAATTAATATCGCAAAAATAGCTCGATAAAAAAATCTGATCGGACGGCCGACTTTACTCAAATCCTGATTTTCCGACCAATTTTTCCTCAAATCCTGATGAATTCGGGATTAAATCCTGATAGAATCGGGAATATCCTGATGCTAGACACCCTGAAAAAGGATATGGAGGGCTTCTATTGGTGGAAGCGAGTGGTTGCGATGGAAAAAGGAGATGGGTAGGTAATAGACCAACTAACGGCAACTCACGAGAGACCCTTTGGTTATAGACCATCATTTTCTCCCTTTGTCTTTAAGAACCATCCAAATTAACCAATAAGATCGCTCCGCACGCATTATGTCCTCTTTGTCTATCTATTTCAGCGATCAGTCCGCAGCATCTGTCTTGGAAAATAACATCAGTAAAGCGTTAGGAAGGGAGCCCTTCCTATACTATACACTGGAAAAAAAATCTCTTGGATTCATAGTCCGAAATTTGCTAAAAGAAGTGCCTTTGCTTGCTAGGGAACCATTTGGACGATTGGTCCAACTTATTTACGACTTTCATGTCTAATTAAATAAAAATGAATCTTTCCGCTCCGATAAGATAGAAATAAGTCGGTACAAAATGGCAAAAAATGCGTTGCGGCGTCAATGAAGCTGATGTAAACACGTGATCAACTTTCATCACCCGAAACGATTCCTCTTGCTCTTGCAAGGTGCCACTTTTGAATCGAGTACGAATGTGTGCAAGTATTGTGATCACTTAGTTTAATTTTCAACAAGACAACTGCCAACTGACCCAATTGCACCGCCTTCTCCGGCTCTCAAGCCCCGTGATCCGCGCGCCCCTCGCAGCGGCGTGATTAATGGAAGCATGCCTATTTGCCCCCCTGTTCCTATCTCTGATTCCATCTCTCAATCGTTTGATTTTAAAATGATTATAACGTCCGCTCTGGATACGTAATGCGCGGCTTATCATAGGTGGCGAGGAAGGAATGAGGGAGGGTGGAGGAAGGTCCGGTTGTTGCAAGTTGTCAAGTTTGAAGTAAGTAGAGGGGGGTGGCTATGACGGATAAAACATAACAGGGTGATACTTTTTCTTGAATTTCGAAACTAAAAAAGAAAGAAGAAAAAAATTCAATATTTTGCTAGGCATGATTTTTCAAGAAAATAATTTCCTAAGCCAATTTTAAGCGAGTTTCTTGAAATTGGAAAAACTCGATGTTGCAGCTATACAGTGGAAAAAATTTCAAAGCTCCAGAGCAAAATTTTCTCACTTTTCCCTGACTTCCAAGAGCTTACCCCCTTTTGAGAGGAAAAAATCCCCGTGGAAAAGGAAAACCGGTGGATTCAAAGGGAGACGGTGTGAAATTAGCAGTGATTTCCTTGAAACAAACGAAAATTTACGAAATGGATGAGAGATGAGGTTTCGGGCGAAGGAAGGGCTTCTTTGTTAGATATAGTCGACAAATTCCAATAAATATTCATTTGGGTTGTTGAAGGGGTCGAAAAACACCCATACTAAGAAGAATCCCATATAAATCGACAAATCTGTAGACAGGGTGTCTACTAAAACAGGCTGGCTAAAAATCAGTACTTTTACAGTACTTTTTCGGTACTATCCCAAGAAATTCAGTACCTCCTCATTAGAAAAATTCAGTACTTTTTCAGTACCTCCATTTGACGAAATTAGAAAAATTTCAAAAATTTGAATTTCTCGTTCAGAAATGAAAGAAATTCCGGACCTCCTTGCGGAATTTCCGCATTTTTTTAGTACTTTCGGACTGCCCTTAAAAAATCAGTAAGTACTATTACCGGAATTTCCAGAAATTCCGGACCTGGAGACACCTAGGTAGAGGGCGACTTTTCCTCATTTTAATTGCGAGATTCCTAATATTCGTTAAGGCGCGTCAAAGCTTCTTTGGGTGGTTTTTTAGGGTAAAAACGGGTGCAAAAAGGGGGAAAAAAGACTAAATGACGAGCGAACCCCCGAGGTTTTTCCCCTTGTTGATGCGGAGCCGCAATCAAACGGATCCAAAACCTATGTTAAGCCCCTTATCAGAGCAATCTTGTAGGCAGGAGCCAAGATGTGATAAGTTATGGCTCTTTACGCAATAACCTTGTTACTGCATTCAATAAAGGATAGAGGTTGAATTGTGTCAAGACTGAGCGCCGTTTACCATTAGGCATAGTAGATCGGTTCAGAAGGTTGGGTCAGACTTGCTCCTTGTTGCCAACACGGCGGCGGCGCTCACTCTTGTGACACCGCCGACGGATAAGTAATGAGTCCATGTGAACCCTTTACGCCCTCACAGTTGATAGCTTTGCTCGGGAATGAGTAACGTCAGAACGTAAGTAACGTAAAAAGTGACTGAGTTTTGACGAATTTCGTTCATTCATTGGATTGCATTTTAAAAAGAAACCAAGAGCATTCCAGTCGTTAAGATTGTGCAACTTTTTTTTACCCCGCAAATATAAATAACTGATCATCGAAACAAGTTCTAGCTTTCCTCCCGATAAACTATGAATTCAAGACGAAAATTACCGTTATTAAAAAGCATAATTTCATTAATTTTTTGCAAAGAATGTAAGTTGCACAATCCTCGCAACATTGGAATGCTCTTGGTTTCTTTTTGCAAAATTCAATCCAATCGAGAGTATACTGAACAAGTTGAGACCAGAAATAGGTACATGCAGTTCTTTGTCAATGATTCATAAAAGAGAAGGCAAAAACAGAATATAATACTCCACTGCATGGGAGAAAAGTTCCAATTTTCATCTTTTTTTGGGAAAAAGAGGACCAATAAGAATCAAATATTGCAGAACTGGAACTCTCCTAGGGGAAAATCGGAAATCGGAACCCTGCTTTAAACTTCCCACCAGGAATCCACAAACCCACTTTTTGGGGGAAAAAACCACATGACAGTGCGTTTTTTCGATTTTGGGCGGTCTACAAGTATCGGAGGAACATACCTCCGTTTCACTAACTTTGCTATGTGCTCCAACATACTCCAGTTCGAGTGCAACCTGTGCAACATGGACCGCGACACCTGCTGGGGCCCAGGGTCCACCCGTCCGCACCCGCGCAGTGCACCGTTGCCAGACTGCCCGCAGAGATTAATCCGCTCGCCGATCTCTGAATGGAAAAAGACGCACGTCTATCTTCTCATCGGCAACATGACGCCAGGGTCTCTGTTTCAGCGCGACCAAGTGCGCGCGCCGAGAAGTGAAGCATTTAATATTCTGTACGTGCCAAGTTTCATAATAAAACTATGCCGAAATAAACACCATATGTTGTCAGCGTTTGCATACATCGACTGAGCACACACTGTGCCTGCAACCCGCCTTGCCGCCAATTCCCCGGAGAATTCCAGAATTTTATGGTCGCCTGTTTCGCCTGGTCTCGTTTTGATTTGTTTCCCTCCTGATTGTGTATCTGAATGTTACTTTGGTTTCAAATAATTTCGCACAGAAAAATTTCTCTCGACCAGCTGGACTAACGAGGGGAAAAATTATGACGAACACTTCGAAAATTTTTAGTAGTGATAACTAGAGGGGGGAAAAAAAGGAGAGGTCAATACTGATACTAGGTACAAGTTTCATTTACGTTGGTAAAGTTGTTGTTTCCCTTTTTTTTCAACTAGAGAAAAATCATTCAAGGTACCACAAGAAAGTACTTACTGTCTATTCAAATTCTGAATTCAGTGTTTTCCTAATCTATCTTTCCGTTTCGGTAAAATAATATCTTTCCTAACAGGATGTAAAAAGTGGCGTGCGTTACTGGAGTTTAAACTTCAAACAATTCATGCTTTTCTACTTATAAGCATATTTTTGAAAGGAACTAACAACTCTGGGCTGGATGCAGTTTCTAAAATGAATTCCAGTCGAATAGTATCACCATTTAAGACTGAGCTACGCACTTGGCAATGGAAGGGAAGCAAGCGCGCCTTCAATGATTTGCATATGCAACACGGGCAGTTTTCGAGCAGGAATAGTCGCATGCAAGCGCCTTGATGTATTTCCGCACTTCCTGCCTTCGCGTGCATAAAACGAGACCGTCCTTTCTCATTATTGTAACGTGTAAGGAGACCGTGGTCAGAAAAAATTTAAAGATAGGTAAAATCTCCGCTTGGATTTTAATAAAAATAGAAGACAGAGGAATAAAGTAGAGTGCGAGTATTTTTGGAGAACCTAGGTGGCGGAGAAAAAATACGAGATTTTAGTAATTGAAACGTCCTCACGGAGGTTCGGTTTTGTTTCTGGTATTGATAACTTCCGGGGAAAACAAACACACGAGAACTGCTTCAAAATCCACAATTTTAAAACAACATTTTCGGCTGATATCATAATTTGTGGATGAAAAACATAGGTTTCTTTCAATGACAGACTTTCATTTCTGCTTCTGACTTTCCATTGATGGAGCGATCGATTTTTGGAGGCCGTGGAGTAGGTAGTGTATCAAAAAGGCCAATCGGCGTTTCCAGAATGTCTGCTAAAACAGACAGACCAAAAATGAGTACTTTTACAGTACTTTTTCAGTGCATTCCCAAGAAATTCAGTACCCTCTCAACGGGAAAATTCAGTACTTTTTCAGTACCTTCATTTGACGAAATTCAAAAACATTCAAAAATTTGAATTTCTCTTTCAAATCGCTACAATGAAACGAGAAAATTTCCGAACCTTTTTGCGGAATTTCCGCACTTTCCCAGTGCTTCCGGACCGCCCTTAAAAAATCAGTACTATTTCCGGACTTGTCCACACCCTGGTCTCGCGGGGGTCGTGGGGGTATAAAATTCAACTGAACCCAGATTCTGCCTTTGACAACCTTGATCTAATTCATCTCCTTCCTCATAAAAATTTTGTAGACTAAAAAATTTAAAACAATATCAAAGGCTTACTGGCCCATCTCCTTCCCCATAAAAATTTGGTAGACTAAAAAATTTAAAACAAAATCAAAGGCTTACTAGCCTAAATAATATTTTCAAAATATTAATGATTGATTTTAATCAAGCAAAGAATCTTAGAAACCAGTAGTATTTCTAGAGTAGTATCTATCTTCGGACGCGTCTTCAGGTCCGCTTAACGCCCGAATTCCGCGTCGAGCCGGCAAGGCGGGATCGTGCGGCTATTGTCAGCTGGGCCTCCTTGTTACATCCACTGACTTAACATTATGACATCACCGAGCCAGCCGCCACCTCCACCGCTTGCATAATTATCGTTTCATCATGTGATTTTTTTCTCTCTTTATTTTTCGAACCCAATATACTTTATATGGAGAAAATGATTATTGACCTCCGCGCGGAGCGCCGCGGTGTGCCAAACACCAGATCCGATCCAAAACCCGACTCCTCTTGCTCTAGCTCTGTCTGTGTCTGTGTCCGCGGTTGCTAGATCGTTCCCCTTGCTCGGCCGTGCTCGCGCGTCTGGCCGGGGATGATGGGTAATGCCTCGACCTCACTCTTCTGGCAGCCTCGGAACGTTTTTTCTGCTGGTAGCAGTAGGCAGTAGGCTCCTGTATGAAAGAGAAGGAAATGACCGATCTGTTAAGGGTAGCAAATGAATGATGCCCCAGTGAAAATGGGACTCTTCAGACAGTACATTCCAAATAAACTTACAGGGTGTCTGCTAAAACAGGCTAGCCAAAAATCAGTACTTTGACAGTACTTTTTCAGTGCCTCCATGTGGCGAAATTCGAAAAATTACAACATTTTGAATTTCTCGCTCAAATTGCGACAAAAATGACGAAGAAATTAAAAAAAAAAAAAAAATCCGGACCTTTTTGCGGAATCTCCGCACTTTTTCAGTGCTTCCGGACCACCCTTAAACAGTCAGTACCATTCCCGGACTTTCCAGAAATTCCGGACTTGTAGACACCCTGAATAGGCTCCGGTATAAAGAGAAGGAAATGGTCGGTCTGTTAAGGGTCGCAAATGAATGATGCCCCAGTGAAAATAGGACTCCTCAGACAGTACATCTCTAATAAACCCGCAATGAGAACCATGGGTATTTGGTGCGGGGGCTATTCTTCCTTCAAGGAATTGCCCTATATTCGAACAATTTTAGTTTGTTAAATTTGAGTATATTCTAGGTATTTTCTCTACTGTCGCCGCTTTCTCATATAAATCTTACAATCTCCAAAAATATCTGATCCTCCTTCAGGACACTGCATCATGGAAACTCTTCTTCAGTAGATTTTTGTATGCAAATGCGTAAAGGTGTGGGAAGGGAAGGGGCTGGACCACTCCTGTAACTCTAAAGTTGGGTACCTTTGGAGGGGCCATTAAATGTGTTTTGGACACCTTTAGCCACCTGTAGACTCTTATGAGAAATTGTTGACCTTGAGCCCCGTTCGTAAATTTTTGGCTAAGCCAATGGCTACAGTTTATCATCTTCTTTTCCACACTGACGGACCGAAAGATGAAACAGAAAAGAGGAAAATGCGGGAAAGATGACCTACTGCAAGCAAGAAGAAAGTAATCAACATGGGACAAGATCCGAGATCATCAGATCTCGTCATTGCAGGAGCTCGAAATTAGGACTTCTGAGCAAGTAGCGAATAGCGACTTGAAGTTCAGTCGGAACAAAATTAGAAGACAACTTTGTTTCATCCTGGTGCCGATTTTCTCTCCCCCTCACCCCCCCCCCCCCCCCCNAGGATATTTAAATTCAACTTGACGAGGGATGATATTAATTTTTCCTCGAATAAATATGACATCCCGCTTGCTAAAGATGAGTGATTCCCAATGAGTAACTCTGTGAAATTTTGAGGTTGGCCTAGTGGTCAGCGCGTCTGACTCTAGGCCAATAGGTCCCGGGTTCGAGTCCCGGTGGTGGCGACAAATTTTCATGGAACTGACGAGTGTATCTGCGGAAACAGATTCCACTCGGCCTTAATCCCTGAAAATTTGAAAGCCTGGAGCATGGATGTGCCTAAATCCCATGATGTCTAAGGACAATAAATACTGTCTATCGATGGCTGTAGGTTCCGACGGAATATAAGCCACTAAACCAGCAAAAAAAAAAAAAAAAAAAAAAATTTGAGGTTATGATGGAGATCGGAAACAGCGCGAGTCCATGATGCGGGTGTGGATTTCCATGTAAGGGGCCGCGAGCACGAGCCCCGCTGCCGTGCTAAGGAAGAACGCCGTATGAACATTCGAGAGTTGCCAAATTTCCTTCGATAAGATGTTTATTTATAAGGCAAGTTATGAAAATTTTTCCTTGACATTTTCAGGAACTTTAGGTAAAATTGCGATCTAAATTGTAAGAAAAATTAGAAGGAAAATATTCAAGAGTTTACCAGGAAATTTGTGTTTTATCAAAGGAAATTTGGCAACGCCTGAAGGTTCATACGGCGTTTTTCCTTAGCACGGCAGCGCTCTGCTCACTTTTCATCCAGGCCCCGAGCCCGGTGCCGTGATGGTGTGTCGAATGGGGGCACGGGCACCTGGACCCGGCGAATGGGAGCTGGCGACCTGCCCGAAAAGATCTCCAATCGCGGCGCGTGACTCCCGAGCCGGCCTTTGAGATAAAGCCACAGGGGAAACGGCAAACGGCCGGGCGGGCGCCGCACAGTGGATCTAGTCAATCAGAGAGACGTCGGGCATGAATTTTTTTAATAAAACTGCAAATTTTGATATTTATATCGTCACATTTTAAAGTACAAGGGGTACTCCCTGCAGAAAATTTCACAAGAAAACCAACATACCTACTTTCAGAACCTCAAAATTGTGTATAGACGGAGTTATAAGCCTTTAAAATTTCCAAATTTCGACCGACCTCTCCTATTGGCTCGATCCTTTGTGCGGCGGAGTGACGCACAGAGGGTGGGTGTGCGAGTGCGATATAGAGTAATCAGGTTAGGCAACCTTATGCAATTTGCGCGGCGGCGGCGCGCGGCGCGACGCGGCGAGCTAAGGTCTACCACTCAGTTGGATAATCAAGAGTTTAACGAATGTGAGCTCATTCCTGCGCAACCATATTACTGTAACATATTAGGCCTGTCTTTGTCTTACATCACTCCAACATGTTGAGTCTCTCTTTGTCTTGCACCACGAGCCGGCTCTTTCAACATGTTGACGATTAGTTTGCGTCGGGCTCCTCCAAACGTCCGTCCGTCTTTGACCACCTATGCTCGGCTCATCGCTATTCGTTGCGCTGCCACCCGCCGCGCCGCGCTTCTGCCGTCGCGTTGTTAGAGTAGGAGTAGCTAGAACTCCTCAGATCCTCCATAAGTCCAGAAATAACTTCTTGCTACTGTAAATTTTATGTGCGTAGATGTCAGTCGATTCTACAGCGCGCTAGGGCGCTCTGCGACACCTGACCGCCGCTGGAATCTGTCACGGTAGAGATTTTCCCGTACCTGGCATCTCAACACCTCCAATTTTATGCAAGGTCGAATCCCTCCCGATGCACCGGGCGCAGTGTTCTATGATCGTAGGTAAAAGAGAAATGTGGAGTTGATGAGACAAAACTATACCATCGAAGTTGCCTTGTAAATGACGAGTAGAGATACACCATTTCAGCCGAATTTTAGGACCTCGGGCTAAAGTTTTTGAGAGGAGACACAAACGTCAAAACTTAAAAAACTCATAAATACCCTAAAATTTGATCCACAAAGAAGATCAGATGGACGCCTTCGTGCAAAACGGAACTTCGTAGAAATAAATTAAATAAATAAAAAGGGCGATGAAGCTCGAGATCCTACGTATAGAGTTCCAGCACTAGAACTGGGGAAAGAAAAGAGTAGGCAAATGTTACATCAGAGAATGGCACCATTCAACATAAATTTAGATGGTAACCAATGGGCCAATTGATGATTCATGCACCCAGATTGATGTGACATTCGTCTATCATTTTCTTTCCCAACTTCTACGCCAAAGCTCCGATTGGATATCCCATTGTCAGCCTTCTTTAGCTCCCGTGGTCATGCGTGGACTGTGATCATCACAGTGGGATGCAGCTATACTACGTTACGTTTCTGGAAATATTTCACTTTAATGTTCATTTCTTTCTGTTTTCCATTACTGCTCGCGTTACAAGAAACTGCATGGGAACATGGCGAACCAAGAGGTCTCGAAATCTAAAAAAGTCTGATTAAGAGCCTTCACTTCGTGCTTTCTCATCCGGATCCCACTGTACGCGATCCCATTTGCAGGATGACCACCCGTCCCTATGCTAAGTCCAGTTCTGACTAATATGCAAAGCGGCCGGGGGCCCACCCTCTATTCATACAAGCCGAACGGTGCTGATTCGCTCGAGAATTGCACAACGCTTCCCCCGTCGGCAAACGGAAATTCGTCATGAAACTGATCGGGACGGAGGAGTCATCGACTGCGGATTCGGTGAAAAGTGCACGCGGACGCGGCGGGCGTTCACCCGCGGAGTGCATTCACCTACGCGCCGGAGCCGGAACCCGTGTTTGGACTAGTTTCAAGGAAATCCAACGGAAACAGATGCTGACGCACGCAGCTAAAAACAAACCGCACCAAACAAAAGGGAAAACGTGCAGTGGCCGAGAGTTTCCCATGACCGGCCGAGCACGCGGATGGCAACACCCGCTGAAAACGAGAAACGACTTCAGCTTGCTCTTTAAAATCGTCTTCATTAAGTTTTTTAAGTTTTTTTTAAGGTGGCAGGGGGTTTTAGAAGAAATGAGGGTTTGTCAGCTCCCTGTAGGGCTTTGGGAGGATAGGGGACTTTGGCGGCTAGGGATTGTAGAGCGAAAAAGAGCGCTATAACAGCGGCACATACATACATACATTAAGTTTTTCCTTAAAGAGTAGAGCGGCGAATTTCCACCATTGATTCCTTTAATGAGCACTTTAGAGTCTCATAATAGCTGACTTTGGACTGTCATTAAAAATTTATGACGATGGTTTAGCCGGTGCGACGTCACGTTAGATCAAACTATGGAATGTTTTAGACCAGCGTTAAAAAAACGTCGTATTGATATAGTGCTATTAGAAGGACCGGACGAGGTTAGTATGTCATTAACTGAATCGAAGTGGATATGATAGATTCCTGTTTCGACGGGGAATCTTTTCAGTAGCATTGCGTCACTTACGTTCATAGGGAAAGCTTCCGGGTAAGTCTGTGACGAGAGATCTACGTGGGAAATAGGTGGGAATTTGAGCCGGGAATGCCCGGCTAAGATGTTCGTACCCAGAACAACACACGTGCAATCATCATTCACACTTTGAAGGGCCATAGGGAATATTACTAGGAACTTTACCTCTCCTGTTTCCATTGCTCGACTTTCCGGGGAAACTTTGATTCCAATGTGTGACAAATCGACGGAATCCAACGCAGGTCAATACATTTCAACAATTTGCGTAAACCACATGACGTCATGAGAAAGCCTTAGTAAAAAAGTGAGTGAGATAGCTGAACTCAGACCCAAACAAAACATTTACAGAGAATAATATGACTCCTAGATTGCGAAACCAGTTTTGTTGATAAATTTTCCAACAATCCTTCCAATTTCGAATCATCAATGCGGAGGTCATGCTGAAATCTTGTAATCGGCCACCGATGAGCTCCACGGATGACGTAACGGAAAAAAGAGCCCGCCTCTGCTGCCATGCTAAGGAAGAACGCCGTATGAGCCTCCAGACTTTGTCAAATTTCCATTGACAAATTGCCAATTTAAAGGAAAATTTCTGAATATTCTTCTGTCAATTTCTCAGATAATTTTTTGTGTAATTTTATGTAAACCGTCTGAAAATGTCAAGGAAAATCTTTACAACTTTTCTCAAAAGTAAAAATTTTATCGGAGGAACTGCCGCAACTCTTGAATGTTCATATACGGCGTTCTTCCTTAACACGGCAGCACTATACTGCCGTACTAAGGAAGAACGCCGTATAAACATTCCGTCGCTTAGCTGACATAGGGGCGTAACTACACATGGAGATGCGCCCGGAAAAGCATGGAATTGCATGGAAGCTAGGGTTCATTGCTGAGAGTAGTTACGCCCTTATGTCAGGTAGGCGACGATTTGAGAGTTGCCAAATTTCCCATGATAGAACATGAACATTTGACGGCATTTATGCATATTTTCCCTTGAAATTTTCAGATATTTCAGATTAAATTGCGTTCAAAATTGTCTGAAAATGATGGGGAAGAATATTCACCATTTTCCCAGTAAATTCGGTTTTCATCGAAGGAAACTTAGCAACGTCTGAAGGCTCATACGGCGTTATTCCTTAGCACGGCATGGTGCGCGAGGGTCTAGGACAGTGGCGTGGCGCGAATTGCAATATACCGATTGATATGTAATTTAAACCTATGTTAAAGAATCGATTATGAAGGTGTTCGCTGCGAACACCCTGCTTTCCGATCCTTTTCCATGGGTTTAAATGGCAGATCATTCGATAGATCGCAAAGCACGCCACGCCACTGGTCTAGGAAGCGTGCGCGCACGGAAGTCAGAAACTAGGCGGCGGCGAGGAAGCGCTGCGGCACCCCACTCCAGAGCCCGAGTCGCGTCGCGCCGCTTTGCAAATTGCACTGCCCCCATACGTCACGCGGAGCGCATTGACGCCGCGACGCCCAGCGCGCCGAGCCCGTCCGGGCGTCCGCTTTGGCCCGCCGCCGCCGCCGTGCATCGTGCCGCCGGACCCGGGTTGAGTGACCTGGGCGCCGCGCCGCCAAGTTCAAACCTCGCTGCCGTCGACCCTCACCCGGAACACCCGGCCAAAGAACTTCCTCACGTCGGCTACGCCACCGAGGAAATCCACGGTATCTACTGTCATTCCGACTTGGCCTTCGAGTTTCGAAGAGCGTCCAGGAAACGACCTTCCGAGACTCAAAATGCAAAATCCGCGTGGATACGAACAAAAGTAGTCGAAACGATGATGAGCTTGTTCAGTAATTCTTGCATTTTTGAAAATGAAAATTGATGATGAAAGGGTTTTAGGCAACTTCTAGATTGGTTAGACTGATTTTGGTCAATCAGCAGCCTGATTGTTGAAATATTTTGTTTGTTGGGTAGACAATGATGACATAGGTTAAAAACGGAGTGTGATTGGTTGGCTACGTCTTATCGCTGCTTTGTCGTGCCTTTGTCAGGTGGAATGGACGACATACTGTCGGAAACTTAAGAGGTGCCTTTAGCTTGTCGTCAGTTCCACCCGACATAGGCACGACAAAGCAGTGATTAGACATAGCCGACGAATCACGCTCCGCCTTTTTAAACCTATGTCATCTATGTCGTCCCGACAAACAAAAAATTTCAAAAATCAGGCTGCAGGGCAATATGAGAGTGATATTTGGATATCAGGGTGATTCCTGGAAATTCCCAGGGTGTCTACAAGTCCGGAATTTCCGGAAAGTCCGGAATTAGTACTGATTTTCAAGGGCGGTCCGGAAGCACTACGAAAGTGCGGAAATTTTGCAAGAAAGTCCGGAATTTTTTCACTTTTTTCGCAGTTTGAGCGGGAAATTCAACTTTTTTGAATTTCGTCAGTTGAAGGTATTGAAAAAGTACTGAATTTTTCTGGTGAGGAGGTACTGAATTTCTTGGGAATGTACTGAAAAAGTACTGTAAAAGTACTGATTTTTGGCCTGCCTGTTTTAGTAGACACCCTGGCCATCCCGTCACCTGGGCCAGTCCGGCTCTGCTCCGCGTCGGAAATGAAAACCCGGCTCATGACGAATGGATCGGCGCTGCGGGCACCACTCTCCTGATCGAAGATTCAGTTTTGGGATTCCGGGAAATTAATTATGGAGTGCTCGCCGTGGGTCGGCGTCGGTCGAATATGATCGGGGGACTGTTGCAACTCGGCGCTTTACATAATTGGCCACATAACATTTGCAAGCGATCCCGGGCGGCCGGGGTCTTTCAACTCTTGCGTCACGTCGGCGTCACCCGTAGATCGGGGATCGGGGGTTGCCCGGCCCGGGATCCGCGATGCTGGCGCAGCGCCCCGCGCCGCACAGTGGATCGAGTCAATTTGAGTGGCCGGCCACGACATATTTGACTAAAACTGCATTTTTTGATGTTTACTTCGTCACATTTTGAACTTTAAGGAGTGCTATGTGAAGAAAATTTTACGAGGAAACCAACGGAACCACTTTCAGAATCTCAAAGTTTCGTATAAATGGAGTTAAAAGCGTTTGAAGTTTCCAAATTTTGTCCGAGCTCTCTGATTGACTGGATCCACTGTGCGCCGCGACGCCGATGCCGGTGCCGCTCTCTTTGCGGAGAAATGCGGAACCGAGGAGGCGGAGGCTGCGGCTCCGGTCTTTCTCAATTACGGTTATGTGACAGGCTCCTGCACCGTTGTTTCCCGCCCGCTCCCGCTCA
>NW_017549038.1:5723432-5869863 GCF_001854935.1 Bemisia tabaci | reverse complement strand
TCCCGCTCGACCACGTAAGCTCCGATTGATATTCCGCTGCACCGTTGCACCGGGCTGAGACCGCGTTGCCGACTCAAAATGTTTAAGCCGCTGCTTGCACTGCATAGTCTCTTAGATTCAGAGTCGAGACTCCAAAAAAGTTGACAAGAAAAAGTACTCCGGATATTCAATCTAATTTTTGCTGAAATCGAGAGTCAAACCACTTGATTTAAGCGAATTTGCTTTTCATTCAAGCCAGAATCTGATAAAATTGAGGGTACTTTTTCTTGTCCAAATTTGTAAGAGTCTGGCCTCTGCATAAAAATGGACCTTTTTTCGCAGGCAGTGTGCTTGTCGCATTTGTTTTCTTGGTTGACTCGTGTGGCTAGTCATAGTCGGGGAAAGCCAGGGAAAGTCAGACAAAAGAGCAACAGACCGAAGTGCCGTTTTTGATGCACTTACGGAATGTCACATCGCACAGTTCGTGTCCCAGCAGGATCTAAAACCGTCTTAAAATTGGACGTTTTTATAATGAGAGGAACTATTTAGCGTGCAATCACATATGCACACAGTAAGTTCTTTCAAGCATGGATGCGTACAATTGGTCCAATAGTACCCGAAAAAGTCAGAGAATTTCTTTTACCACCCCGTATGATAAAAGTATGCGATCCATCTGATCGCCAAGTTTTTGCGCCCTTTACTAACGAAGTATCATACCTCGTTAAACGCTGAGGAAATTGTCATCTTATGCCTTCCACGGCTCGCCCACACCCCTGGTCTCATCGGTCAGTTAAGGGGTTTTCAATTTTCGTCAAATTATTGAAACTTGCATTATTATTGATTTATATTACGATTATTGAAACTTACAGACAAAGCAATAGACAAAGACGACAAAAGAGATTTGGAGGGATCCTATTGGTGGAAGCAGGTGGTGGCGATGGACATAGGAGGTAGGTAATGGACTAACTAACGGCAACCCACTAAAGACCCGACAGTTAGTCCATCATTTTCTTCCTTAGTCTATAAGAACCACCCATTTCAACCAATAGGCTTGCTCCATACTCCTGATGTCTTCTATTTGTCTATCGCTTTGTCCATCAGTTTCAATAATCGGCCCGCTGGTTATAGCTTCATAACCTTATAGTACCCCAATCCGGAACGTTCATTTTTTTTGCTACCATGACAATATCCCCGTCAGACAGACAACCACTATTTTAGTTCATTTCCCAAAAGAAATACACCATTCATTTTCAAAGTATCGCTCATTGTATCAATGCACGAACGTGGCAATGATGCATGAGCATTGCAGCGAGCAGCGCCGCGGTTTCGGTAGTAAATACATGGAGCATTCAGGCGCATGCGCATCGGATCGGATCGGCGAGGCATTGGTCTTCCCTGTTTCAGTTGGGGGGACCCGGGCCCGACCGCCCCCGCCATTTCTTCGCCACCAACGTTCGGCACTTTCTCCACAGCCGCAGCCGCTCCAATTTGTGGGTGCGCGACGCGATGCTCTCATAAATCCGAGCAGCCGCTCGTTCGACTGCAACCGTAACCGGCCCCAGCGCGGCGTCATTGTTGATAGGTAACCATAGGTTATCGACCCGCGAGCTTGCACAATGCACCCCGATTTCGGATCTGCTCTGGATTTTTCTCTTTTCCACCAGGGAGGCATCGTGCAACTATTCGAGCTCTGGGGTTGTCCAGGGTGTCTACAAGTCCGGAAATAGTACTGATTATTCAAGGGCGGTTCGGAAGTACTGAAAAAGTGCGGAAATTTTGTTCTTCAGTTCTTTAAGTTAAAAAGTTCTTTGTGTTTTGCGTTAGTTTTCCCTCGTGCAAGTAGTAATTTTTACTCAGAAAGAGTTCATAGGAATTCCATCGCTTTTCCTACCTACCTATTTTTTCACTAATATCACATCTTATCGGCCAGCCTGGCCGATAAGATGTGATAATGGTGGAAAATAGAGAAGAAAAGCGATGGAATTCCCGTGAAACTCTTTCTGAGTAAAAATTACTACTTGCACGAGGGAAACCGGGGGAAAATTAACGCAAACCACCAAAGAACTAAGTTTATGAGAATCACTTTAAATTATTTGTTTAAATTTATTATTTGCATTAATTTATTCATGTTTTAATCAATGTATCAAGTGGTTCTTGGTCATACGAATACCTCGCATTGATCAGCAATTTACAGCATCGTATTTTTTGTCAAATAATGTGTCTAACAGTTGAAAATTTTGATTATGATTTATGCTTTCAAGGCACTTGCCTAAAAACTCCTGCAGATCATCGTGAACTTCTCAGAGTCTTAACATTTTTCAAGTTGTGTGGAGCGATTTCAAAATGATAAGCAGTGACGTACCTCACAAAAAAATGAAAGATACGAGGTTAAGTCGCCGCTTGGTGCATTATTCCGCTCCCTACCTCGAGCAATCGTGACATCAAAGAGTGATACCACTATTCGGCCTCGTAGGAGCTCGGGTTGCCTACCCTGAAAACGGAGGGCAAACTGACAGAGAGCGAAAATCAGGTCCACGACGTTTTTCAAGGTTTTCTCTAGTGCTAAAAAAAATTCCTGATAATTCTCGATCTTAAGTTGCTAGACACCGTGGTATTGCTCGTATTTTTTGACAAAAATTACATCTTACGGGTTGAAATTAATATTTAACATTTTAAGGCACTTGCCTAAAAACTCCTACAGACCAAACATAAACTCCTCATGATAAGAACATTTTTCGTGTGCATTTTTCAATGATAGGTATCTACCCTCTTCATTCCAACAGGCATGGCGGGGGCTAAATGAGTTCAACTTACTTCACCTCAAGCCCGAAGGAATCGGTAAAGTACAAAGTAACCGTCATTCCAATGACGTAGATTACAGCGAAAACTAGAGCCCTAGGGGTCACCGCTCTGTCAACAAGACGCAAACGCCCTGATTGAATAAACCCGAGTGTTTTCACGATCTGACGAAAGAACCGGCGTTTCTACGCGGAAATCAGGCGCGATCAGAAACGAGCTCCCCGCGAATGACATAAGCCCGAACCTCGCGGTGGCGGTACCGATCGGGAGCTCCAACATTTTGACCTCTGGTACTTGCTTTGTGCCGCGCTGCGGTCGATCACGCGACGCACAACCGAATCGACTCGTGCGTTTTATATCGTTCCTCTCGAGTATCGGAGATCATTGACATTCGCCTAGGACAAATGACGATGGCGGGCTCCTTGATAAGGTGCTAATGAGTGTCGGCCCTCCACTCGCTCAGGAATTAATGGCCGGGTTGATAGGGTTTGAGGAAACGATCTCGAATGTTCGAGGCCGTTTCCCGGCTGCGCCACATTCTCAAACCGGGAAACTCGCCCGAAACACTTCACAGAATTTTCAGGCGTGCACGTGTCACGTGAGGCACAAGTTACTGCGACGATAGGGCTTGTGGCTAACGTCAAGGGCGTTCAAGGACTTTCGACAGGGTGTCTACTAAAACAGGCTGGCCAAAAATCAGTACTTTTACAGCAGTTTTCCGGTACATTCCCAAGAAATCCAGTACCTCCTCAATAGAAAAATTAAGTACTTTTTCAGTAACTCCAATCGACAAAAAACGAAAAATTTAAAAAATTTGAATTTCTCGCTCAAATTGCGGCAAAAATGACGGGGAAAAAATGAAAAAAATTACGGACCTTCTTGCGGAATTTCCGCACTTTTTCAGTACTACCGCGCTTGAAAAATCAGTGCTATTTCCGGACTTTCCGGAAATTTCGGGATTATAGACACCCGGATCAAGGAACTCTGATTCGCAAAATCAAGGATTTTCAAGGGTTGTCCAAGTACTTCGGACAAAAATGATCCAGGACTTTTAGGGATGTGAAAGAACAATTTGAAGCAGGGGTGTGTCGTGCTTTGATATAGATCGATTGATCCGTCACCTAAATTTATTGTAAAGGATAGATTATGGCGTGCACGCGAGGCGAGGCACAAGTTACTGCGATAATCAGGATCATGACTAAGGGTATTCAAGGACTTTTCAAAGAGCTCTGATTCGCAAAATCAAGGATTTTCAAGGATTGTCCAAAGACTTCGGAAAAAATGTTCCAGGACTATTAGGGATGCACAAAAACAATTTGAAGCAGCCGCGAGTCGTGCTTTGCGATATATCGATTTATCTGTCATCTAACTCTATTGAAAATGATCGAGAGCAACGAAACAGCCTATTTTAGGAACAGCTCCATGTTTGATTGCGTCCATCTATATTTAATCGTGACGGAAGTTCATTAATGATGCGGTGAAAGGAGAAAGGTGAGATTGAAGAGGACCACCAGAAAAAGGAAGAGAAAGGTGAATTGTTACTTACGGCGGAGACAGAATTAGCTAAGAGTTTAAATTTCGTACGTGAACTCACCTGAAAAAGAGAAAAAAAATCTGAGTTAGAAATTTGTATCCAGAACATTAAATACAATAATGGAAACACATCTATGTACAACATCGTAGAACAGCTAAACGTAGGAGACAAGTGTATATTCCGTCGCAGTTGAATATCCTGTGATCACTGATCATGATCGATAGCAATGACCTCACTGGAAATGATACTTATAGATATCAGTATAAATAGTTATCAAGTAAGTATGAAGTTCATTAAATTCATGTTTTCAGGAGTTAATTCAGTGCACGTTAAAAATGCATATTGTTCATTGGTTTGAAAGCATGAAGATTAGAGAACAGGGTGTCTATTAGAACAGGCTGGCCAAATATCAGTACTTTTACAGTACTTTTTTCAGTATGTTCCCAAGAAATGCAGTACCTCCCCAACAGAAAATTTCAGTACTCCTTCAGCACCTCCATCCTCCAATCCCCGAAATTCTCAAAATTTCAAAAATTTGAATTTTTCGCTCAAATTGCGACAGAAATGACGAAAAAATAAAAAAAATCCGGACCTTCTTCCGGAATTCCCGCACTTTTTCAATACTTCCGGACCGCCCCTTAAATATCAGTATTATTTCCGGACTTTCCGAAAATTCTGACCTTGTAGACACCCTGGAGAAGCTAATAATATTTTCCGGACTGGTTCTCGTGTCACTATTACTCCTTTTAAGATGAATTATGAATTAGGATATGAAGCAAGAGAATAGCAAATCGTAGTTGCATATTTCTGCGAAAATGATAAACTGCGAGCTAGAAGAACAGCTCCAGTGATTAATCCGGGTAACTCATTGCGACTGCGTGTTTCACCCATAGATTCTTGCTTCTTCTTCCGTCTCACTCAACTCGGTCGCTCTTCCTCTTCCTTGGTTCGCAGCCAACGACACCGTTTCCAAAGCTTACGCGACTCGCCACGACGCGGTTGCCAGTTCAGCCCAGAGAAACATCAAAGTTCTAAGATTATGAGCCACTAAGAGCCGCATTTCTCGCACACAACACTATCCATGATGGTGGTGGAAGGAAGGCAAGAAACTTAATTTAGAGCGAGAGAAGAAACGGATCAAACGAGAGACACTAAATTGAGGGGGCAGTTAGTCTCAATCGACAACGATAATTCAGAGTTTCAAACCATTACAAATCCCACTATTACGATCTCATTTAAACTGCATTGCATCATACCAAATTTTTTTATGAGTGAAAAAGCCCCCCCAAAAAATAAATAAATAAATAAATAATAATAACAATAAATAAATAAATAAATAAATAAATAAATAAATAAATAAATAAATGAACAAATAAAATATACTGAGGATCAAATTTTTATAGGATGCGCAATATGAACGCGAATTAACATATCTGCATTATTCCACATGCCAGGGGCCTGGATCAACAACTAAGGGAGAAAAAACCGCGTCTCCAAGTCGAGGTCTACGATGAAACAAACATGTTTTCATTTATCTGTATCGCTCGTCGTCATCTCGACTTTTTCATAATTCTCTCTTGGATCAGAATATTTCATGGTTTTTATTTTTTCTCTCTCTCCCAATACTGTTGATTTTTGACCCGAAAAACATGTTAGCTGCGAGTTTTTAAGTATGGACTAAAATTTGATTTAAACTAGTGTCTAGGGGTGGAAAAAGTGATCAAGCGCGTGAGCTAAGTCCGCGTGTGGCGTAAGGAAATTTCAAAAAATTAAATTGAAACAATAAAAAAACAAAAAACAAAAAAGCGCGCAAAATTTTTGAATTTTTCAGCTCAACGCGTGCTAACGCGTGGCAGTTTTGCGGAGTATGAACATTTTCCGGCTGCTATTGCAACTAATGGCCCTAAGGAACCATCTGAACTCCCGTCATCGAGATGAAAAAACGGAATCATTCACAGCAATACTGCCGTGCTAAGAGAGAACGCCGTATGAACCTTCAGGCGTTGCCAAATTTCCTTTGATAAAACACGAATTTGCTGGTAAACATTTAAATATTTTCTTTCCAATTTTTCAGATCCCTTTGCTCTCAATTTCACCTAAAGTTCCTGAAAATTTCAAGGAAAAATATTCATAACTTTCCTCAAAAACGAACATTTTATTGAAGGAAATTTGGCAACTCTCGAATGTTCATACGGCGTTTTTCCTTAGCGTGGCAGAATACAGGAGAGCCCCAAACAGGAGACAAAACACGCCGGGTGCTGATATCGCAAAAGCTACGGGGGAAAAGCGGCGATTGGGAAATCCGTCTGGGTCGCTCCCCGCGGGCTGCAATTCGAAGGGTTGATATCAGAGGGTGGGTGTCTGAGGGTAGGCTGACAAGTGCAGACTTCAAAGCTTTGCACCCTCTTTCGCTCACGGTGATAACATGCCTTACGTTGAGGGTACGTGAAGCTTGTTCGTGTTACGCAGGCAACGTTTGCCAAAATAGAACTGTAAAAAAAAGAAAAAAGCAAAAGTAACGCAATATAATTAAGATGAATCATTATTGAATCCCCGAAGGGCGGGAAGGGTGTCTATAGGAAGGTCAATCCCCAATATCACAGTTTCCATTTCCATAAAGACAAAAAAGGAGATGGTCGCATTTTGACGATTTTTTTACCCCGTGGCATAGGTGGACCCAATAATGACGTCGATATTCCAGCAAAATTTGAAATTCAAAGTATGAAAAACGGACCATAACGTCTATTTTTTTTTTGCTCCCTTCAACTCAAGATATAATTTCGAACTCTTCGTACAGAATAATTTTTTTCCCATAAAATACACCACTTGGAAGAAAATCGATGATAAAAAGCGTCTGTTCCTACTACGTCATCGACGATATCCAAGATGCCCGCAATACGACCTCCTTTTTTCCTGTATGTTCCATTTAATTCGAAAAATGACGCACTAAAAGACGAAATAATGACCGGCGTAAAAAAGAAATATTTATTGCGTTGTATTTGCAGGATTCGACATAACGTCGTCATAAAAAAACATAGGTTAAAAGCTTAAAAGTAACGGAGAGAAAATACCAGAGACAAATAGAGACCGAGCACGCCCTATTCCGCCAATGTATTTTGAGTGAGGCACATCTAATTCTCGCGGATTCAACAAAACAACGGTCATCATTTTTCTGATTTCGCCTAAAGTTGACTGGTGCTAGTCGCATCTGGTGAGCTTTTGGTAATATGGCGATTTGTTTACATTCTTCCTTATCACTTGCAAAGCGGAAAATTTTCCAATTTTTCCTTTGAAACTCTCCGAATTTGTCATAAAATGACTTTTTACCAAGTAAATAATTAATTCACCCCTTCTACTCAACATTTGTGATACTTTCGGTGGTTTCACTTCTTGCAGTGAGAAACAGATTCCTCGAGACAGCCTGGTCCTCAGATTGTTCAACTTCCTTATACCATATGGATAATTATTTTAGCAATCGAAATGTTCTTTGACTGTAAATGGTGTGTAATTTTTTCAAGATAATTCTCTGTAAATAATTCTGTTTCCAAAATCCTATCCCGAAGCCTGATGTAATGCATTGAATGCGGAGCATTTCGACTGAAGAGTCGATATGTGTCTTTAAGGAGCTGTGTAAATGAAACGGTTGGATAAGCCTGTAAGCAGTACAATTTCTTTTGTGTGTGAAAAATAACTGAATGTCCAGAATTCTAAACATCTGACCGTATCTCAAGTACCTGAAGGAAATGTTGGTCAGGTCAGAGTTTGTGAATCCTTGGCAGCAGTTACTGAAATTCTCCTACGTACTTAACAACTTTGCTCATTAAAGTTTGGTAAGTGAGAAATGTAAACCAACAATAAGTAGTGCGCGGATTGAATCTTCGCCTGTTCTCGTCAAGAGGTAGATTTGACGCATTATGAAAAAGCTAAAAACTGCAAATAAGCTGTCACATTTCTTTCTTGAAAGATGCCTGTTCAAACTAAATTTAGTTTCTTTATTTCTGAATGATGAAAGAACCTTTAAGGGCCGAAATATCACGAATTTTGATCTATAAGTTGTAAGAGAGCACTCTGGTGAGATCCTCTTTCCTTTTTTCGAGTTACACATTTTCCAATTTTACAGGAAGTAGTATTAGTTGCATCCAGTATCACAATTTATATGTATTCAATGTGTTTCCTCATCGAAATGAGCGAAGAAAAAACATTTACTTTTATTTTCACCGAATTAATGAGAGTTTTACTGCCAACTGAGCTAGCAAATGTTTACGGTGAAGCTACTTTATTTGTTTCACGACTCCCAATTTTAGGAATTCTAATAGCGTATACATCATTTCTCATTTAATGCAAGGTTGAAATACTTTATGATGGTGGTGGAAGAGACAATTCTGGTAAAATTGAGAGAATAATCAGGAAGAAAAGTTCTTAAACAAATCTCAGGAACTCCATCAGATGATGGGCACTTCACCCTCCAAGGATTTTTACACTATGGAGTTATGGGCTAATACTGACAAGCATAATATGATATATCTGAGCGGTCTCTTACTTACCTAACTTTGATGAGCGAAGGCCTAAAATAAGTAGAAGAATTGCATTAACTGCTGCCAAGGATTCACAAACTCTGACCTGACCAACATTTCTTTTAGGTACTTGAGATACAGTCAGATGTTTAGAATTCTGGACATTCAGTTATTTTCCACACACAAAAGAATTCGTACAGCTTGCGAGCTTATCCAAACGTTTCATTTACACGCCTCCTTAACAACAAATATCGACGCTTCGCAGCCATAACACTCCGCTTTCAACGCACTTCATCAGGCTTAGAGATAGGATGTTGGAGACATCAAGCATTTGATCCACGATTAATACTTATCATAGTGAGCAGCTTATGACATAGACAGTAAATTTTTTTTCGTCAAATTTCAATACAGTGTATCTGTAAGACTGGCAGTGCTGCTGTGATCAGGTTCTTGACAGATCTCAAATAGCTAAAATATCTCTATCCTGCGACATGATATGGAGGTTAATAGATTGAGAATTTGATCACAAGGTATTGATACAGTCTAGAAAAAATTATACACCATTTAAAGTCAAAAGAAAGTTCGATAACTAAAATTATCCATTATGAAGTTGAACAATCTGCGGACCAGGCTCAGAGTCTCGAGGAATCTGCTTCTCACTACATAAGGTGAAACCACCGAAAGTATCACAAATGTTGATTAAAAGGGGCGAATTAATTTTTTACCTTCTAATAGGTCATTTTATGACAATTTGGAAGAGTTTCAAATGAAAAATTGGAAAATTTTCCGCTTTGCAATTGATTAGGAAGAATGTAAACAAGCCGCCATAATGCCAACAGCCGAGTAGCATCAGTCAACTTTAGGCGAAATCAGAAAATACATGACTGTTGTTCCGTTGGATCCCCGAGAATTAGATGTGCCTCACTGAAAACCCAACGTGCTCGGTCTCTATTTGTCTCTGGAAAATACTGATATTTTCCTCCTTTGATTTGGTTGCTTCCTTTCCGAAAATAGCCCTTTCGTGACGTGGTGAATTGGAGTTGGATAATGTATTGAATGATGCAATCCACGCCTCAAAAAAACCAGCGAATCGGAGATCGAAACCGACGGTTATGGCGCGAATTAGCTTATCATCGAAAACCTTGAGAATCCGAATTACAACCGATAAAAGTTCATTTACTGTCTGCGAATCCGATTTCGTAACGACCGCTAAGTTTGCATCAGCTGGAGGAAAAAGTGATCGGTGATTCGGTGCGGAAGATCATCTTTATTTGGTCGAATTTTGAAAGGGTCGGTTGAAAAAATAATTATAGAGAAAGAGGGAATTAAAATGGAAATATTAGATACATAAAAACAAACAAAGAAAATTAAAAAACAATCTTTTTTTTTAATTTTTATTTTTATATCGAACCGAGGGAACGGGAACAGATATTATATAAAATTTGGAGAATTTTGAAAATCATATTGAGAAAAATCTTCTTAATCGTTTCACGAGAAATAGTCATGAAAATGTGGTATTAAAACTGTTTAATTTTAAATTAATTTACACGTAACTTTGTCGAAGTTTAGATATTTTCCATGAGGTCACAATTTCAAGAAAAAAATAAGGGTACTTTGACATTTTTTGGGAAAAATTCAGTACTTTGTTAATGTTTAAAGAGTAACGACTTTCCTGGCTAAAAGCATGAATCAGAGACGTCATGAAACCGCGTCTTTTTTGGTAAGTACTTTGTCACGTCATTCTGCTACCGATAAATTTCCGGCAATATCCGGACCATTCGCCAGGGCAAGGGAATTCTCAGATCACTTAGTACTTGCAAGTTGACCTATACTTACATATAAGCCACTTTTACAGCGCTCTCTGGCGCTCTGCGACACCCAGCCACCAATTCTTTCCAAATCCCCTCAGGGAGTTGACATTCCTAATTTCCACTTAAATCCCATATCGCCAGCCTTAAATGAGAATAGGCCTATACAATGGAGATGTTACATGTGTGAGGAATTTGCAATTGGACTGTTGATTCTTATGTAAAAGTTCGCGAGAAACACAATGATGCCACTGGTTTTCTCTGAAATCGTCTCCCAAGCTCAAAGAAAGCTCTCAAGTTGAAGCCAAAATGGAGGGGATATCCCACCCTACCCTGAGAGTCCACCTCTACATCAAAACAATTTCTCCATGCAAAGATAGGGAGCAAATACATTGACAGGGCTGCCATTTTATTTGGGGACTCCAAAACTGAAAACACGGCAACCCTGCTAATGTATTTGCTCCCTATCGCTTTGCATGGAGAGATTGTTTTGATATAGAGGTGGACTCTCAGGGTAGGGCGGGATATTCCCTCCGTTTTGGCCTCAACTTGAGAGCTTTTTTTGAGCTTGGGAGATGATTTCAGAGAAAACCAGTGGCACCTTCGTGATTCTCGCGAACTTTTACATAAGAATCAACAGTCAAATTGCAAATTCCTCACACATGCAACATCTCCATTGCGGATCAGGAGATTCAACGTTTTCGGAGGTTTCATAATTAAAAGTGTGTAAAACACGACTGACGTGATCACAAAATTAGCGACTGCCTTCATTGATGTTCACCCGGACCGATTTCCAAGGCGGCTACTCGAAAAACCGGGTCCCGAAGCGGAACTTGGGAGCCGCGATGACGTCGCGCCGGGAAGAGGAAAGAGGAGTCGAGCGCAGCGGAGGAGGCGCGAGGGCCCGAACACGGATGTTTATGGTTCATGCTGTGCCACTCTCCGTCTCCACGATGAATAGGAATAGGAACTGGACGGACTTGGGGCACGCTCGAGCTCGGCTCGCACTCACGCCTGCTCGACGCCGCTCGTCGCTCGGGCCGAAACCCGGATGCGGCGCTGCAGCCGGAGCCGCGCGCCACCGCGAGGAAGCTGAAATTCGGCCTTCAACACGCGTCGGCGCACAGTGGATCGAGTCAATTAGAGAGGTTCGACAAAATTTGAAAACTTTAAACGCTTAAAACTCTGTTTTTACACAAAGTTGAGGTTCTTAAAGTGGTTTCATTGGTTTTCTCGTGAAATTTTCTCATAGAAACACCTCAAAATATTAAAAATGTGCCGAAATAAACATCAAAATTTGCAGTTCCAGGCAAAAATTTCATGTCCGACCTCTCTAATTGATTCGCTCCACTGTGCGGCGTCGCGTTAAGCACCACGCGTCTTCCATCGCGGATGCGGACTCCGGGTACCGAGTTACTGACTCCTTAAACACTTGCTCATCCTGGGTCCGCTCCGGAGTTCCTTCATACCCAGAGTTCCGCCATCTCGGCTCTTGGATTTCGTAAACGAGCAGTGAGATTATACAGTTGGGAACGTTTTTCGGAATCTTCGGTGAACTTATCACTGGACTTATTTTCTTGTTCAATGTGTCTTTCACCGACTAGGGCTCCACAGACGAGAATGAAGAGGGGTAGATTAAAGAGAGCAAACGAATATCTATGCCTCTCCACAGTGCCAAGGGTGTCTACTAAAACAGGCTGGCCAATGATCGGTATTTTACAGTACTTTTTCAGTACATTCGCGAGAAATTCAGTACTTCCTCAACAGAAAAATTAAGTACTTTTTCAGTACCTCCGATTAACGAATTTCGAAAATTTTTTTAAAAAAAAAGCGGGCTTTTTTAAAATAGGGCTTTCAGAAGTGCATATTTTACACAGTTTAAAGTCTCGAAGTGCAATTATATGGTAATTCATACGTAATTGAGAATTTAAAAGAATTGACTCACAATGATCTGTAAAACTGGTATGATCGCAGACGTGAAGCCGAAAGAAGCGGCGACGATCGACGTGTAATAAATGCAACCAGAAAACCTCTTATTAAAAAAATTCTGGACTTCAGGAATCGGTTTCTGGAGGAAGGGATGGGTTCTCGAATGGAATCCGCGTGGCGGGTGCCCCCGGATGAGGCTGGGACGGAGTCGAAGGAGCGGAGAGTTCAAACAGGTCAGCGCCTCGCCTCCCGACTCGACTCCGGAGCAGACGGTCGTTCAACTCGCCGCGGCCGGCGAAGAGCGGAGCGGCACGCCGCGCGGCGACGAGGCGTCACGGTCAGGGCCTGGGCCGCGCACTGCGCAGGCGCACTCCTCGCATCGTCTTAATACGCCTGCGCAGTCCGCCACGCTACTCCGATTTGGAGTTCGAGCCGAGAAACGGCCGGAGCCGAGTGGAGCCGGCCACCCAACGATCCCCCAACACTCATTCACAAATAAAAAAGGGAAGAGGCGAAGAAAAGTTGGTAGCGAGCCGCGATATGAGTCTCGGTACGCTACAATGGTGTACCGGGTCTTATTACGCGAGTAGGACGTTTTTAAAATAACGTCAACGTCATAGAATAGTAGTCCGAAACCTGATTTCCACGTTCGAGTTAGGACGCTTCCTGAACGGTAGCGATTTAAACAAGCCGATTGAGGACTCCTCTTCCTAATTATTCACGTTCGACCTGTCTAAAAGCTTTTTACAAAGCCTCTTTATTTGGTAGGTGTACATACATTCATAAAAAGGATTGCAGGCTATGAAGCGACTCAATTATTATAGATATATAAACGTGATACCTATCAACGGACAGTCCTTACAGTCACTTCAGAGAGCGTACTTCCAATCACTGTAAGTCGTAAAGGGGCAAATGTTTCAAGATAAGTCCCGCCTGGCAAAAATTTACGTGATTGAGCCCCCTTACGCGGTTGCTGAGGTGTTCTTTCTACGTTCTCCGTTCTCCTCCTTCCCTCCAAAGTTCTTTCTACGGTTGACCCCAGAGACCAAAGAGTACTCGTACTGGTAGTTACTGAGAATGGAGATTGATGGTGATCTAACTGAGAGATGGTATGGACGTGGTTTTTTGCGGACCGCCCGGTCTTGCGAACTTCAATTATTGACTTAAAATAATAATTTGCATACGTCCAAATAATTAAAAAAATCAGTTTTCTACGGTACAGAATTCCAGTCGACGACATTAGAAGCCTAAAAAGGAGCATTCGAATAGATCCCATTCCACGCGAATAATGTATGTAATAAAAAAAATGAGATAATATGATTGGAAACGATGATGTCAGTTTCGCGGCGGTGTCCTTTGCGACTGGCTGGACCGTGCCTTGCTTCGTACCGAACTAAAGTACGATTTTTACTATGCCATAACGAAGCGCTTTGCACGGGTCCCCATCTCATTCCGCCACAAACGATTCCGCGAGAATTTCAAAGAATGCAGACAATCTTGCTATCCCCAGCTGTTAACCTCTCGAACAAATCAGTTTCATCCTCACGAGTGTTCGTGAGAAACAACCTTACCTGGGCTCCTACGGAAACTTGGATATGGAATTCCCTGACTTTTTCACGGGCGATTTCGGTAATTCCCACGCTATTAGAGGAGTCGTAACACAATACCCGTTGAGGCACCTCCGGGCCAGGTAAACGAGAAGTTTTCTCCTTGATTTACATCAATTCATATACACGAACGGTATTGATGATTCCTTCATCCAAATTCAGACCGTAACTGTGAATAATTTCAAAGATAGAATAAGTCAACAAATCCAATGCGCTTTATCGACATATACAGCGCGTAATAAATACTAGAGCTCTCTCAGACAAATTTTCCGGTTTCGCTGTATTCGCGGGACTCCTTATCGCGCGCATACAGCGATAACGCTGTTTTCCCCGCATTTCGGCATTTGAATCCACTATAAATATCGATTCTAGGCAAGATAGACTGTCTCGCCTTGTATCGATGGTTTTGCATACATTTAAATGGAGGAATCACAGTTTTGCCAACTAGAGAGAATTACCACGAAAATGTATGCATACCGTTAAAATTGAGCTCAAATTTTTCGACGATATAAACAATTGGACTACATCATGGAATAAGGAACTACAATTTCTGGCTCATTGTAAAAACAACGTATGTTCTATTAGTTTCTTACGCGGATAGGTGATTTTATGGATGAATCGGAAGTTGTAGTTCCTTATTCAGAGTTTCCACAGAATTTGGAAAATGAAATTCCCTGACATTTTCCTGATACATTTTTGTGAAATTTCCTGACAATTAAAAAAATGCCAGATGTTCAAAAAAACATAATTAGAGACAGTTTTTAGGCAAAAGTTGTCGAAACCATTCAAAAAGCAAATAAAGGTGACTTGATACTTATTCCCTGACATATTCGTTAATTCCCTTGACAATTCCCGGTTTTCCCTGACTTCTGAAAATTCCCTGGCGTGTCCCGGTTTCCCAAGACTGTAGCAACCCTGTTTATTGCAAAATATGGTACAATTATGCTTTTCAAGTAAATTTTTCGATGAAAACTTATTTTTCGTCTTGCCCTCATTCCAGGCAGCCGAGATCGATCACGGGAAGATGGGGTGCCAAGGATGCTGCACGAGCTGAAGGGTTCTCGTTTAGACTAAGTAGGGGTGCGGTGGGGGGGGGAGGGGGCACAAGGAGAGGTTAGGGAGCGTCTTGGACCAGGACTCCTTGGGCTGCTGAGCTGAGGGAACAAAGGAATCTTCGGCTGCGGGCTGCGCCCACGATTTCGGATCACCTGCCCCTGGAATCCAGCCGATCACCTGCGCAGCGTCTGCCGTCGCGGTGTTTCGGATGCCAGATCGTCGGGGTTTTTCTCAGTAGTTCGGTGCAAATCCAATGGATTTAACAGGAACTTGGCAACAGTACGTTCTTGCAGCTGGTGTTGGGATAAGGTTGTCATACCTGAAAGATCCTCAGGACCTCAGATTGATTTCTCAGATTAAAATCTAAAGGAGAGCACGAGATTTGGGTTGTGGCTCTGGGACGAGATTGATTCGCGGATGCCATTTGTTGGTATCCGATGCAACAGGGTGTTTAATAAAATTTTCTATCTGTTGCCAATTTCAAGTATGACAAGTTGCTGGGAGGTAGCTTTGATAAGGTTTGATTGATGACGTAAAATTGTTACGGACTAGACGAGTTGGATGCGTGTCTTGACGCGACCTTTTAACTTCACCTGCATTCAATGTGTTTTTTTTTCCAGTGTGATTTTACGACCAATTTTTGCTCAAATCCTGATGAAATCGTGATTAAATCCTGATGGAATCGGGAAAATCCTGATGCTAGACACCCTGTTTTACTTAAAAGCCCAAACTTTTCCGAATCCTCCCTCCCTCTCTTCTGAACAAGGTGACACATGGACAACAGCCAAATTTAGAGAAAAAGCAAACCAAGAAAAAACCGAAAAAAGAGATAAACTTAAATCCGACAGCGATGTGGTAAAAATACGCCGTGAAAACAACCGCGCACGTTCGTCGTGCTAATCGTCTGGTCGAATGACATTGAAATTCTGTGTTGCGCAAAACCACTTCCAGCCTCTAAAAAAAGAAATCGAGAAAAAACCGTTTTCTAATTTCTATCCATTCTCTCATCGGTCTCGCCACCGCTGCCCACGAAGATTGCCCGGATAGGCGTTCATCGTCATCGTATTGTCCGCTATTCACTTCACTCGTTTTCTGGAACGACCCGCTCTCGAATCGATCAAAAAATTATTCTAATAGAAACCGCTTAGCATACGCAGACAGCGCATAATAGGAAATATAGAGCATGATCTATCAGATTCAAAGGCTGCGCGTCATATACTGCCGTGCTAAGGAAGAACGCTGTATGAACATTCGAGAGTTGCCAAATTTCCTCCGACAAAATGTTTATTTTCGAGGAAAGTTATTGATATTTTTCCTTTAAATTCTCAGAATCTTTAGGTGAAACTACGAACAAAATAATCTTAAAAATTGAGAGGAAAATATTCATAAGTTTACCAAGGAATTTGCGTTTTATCAAAGGAAATTTGGCGATGCCTAGAGGTTCATACGGCGTTTTTCCTTGACACGGCAGTGTAGGAAAAAGAGCCGGCAAGGCGGCCCCCGCAAATTTTCCGGAGGCCCCCCGAACTGCTTAATCAGGGACCTCGAATCCACTCCTCGTTCTTCGGGGCCCCTGCTTTTCGTCCATTCATCGTCACTGATCAAACTGCTACTTGCTGAGTGATTGCCGATTGGAATTAATTACTCGCGAGCGAGATTACAAATCAGTCTAATATTAGCTTCTCGTCGAGTTGTGCTTCCAATCAATCGTGTTCGCTGATCAGGAAGGAATTATTCAACACGTCTCGACTCTTTTTACAAAGAGACTCAAAAGCTTTTCAAGATTTCTCTTCCATTTTCCGCACGTGATCACGACTTCATAGTTGCTTCAAACAAAATAAAATTTTCATTTTGCTGATATTAAATATTACCAAATAATAAAAATTTAGAGGAGTTTTGCGTGCACACAATAATAGTCCGATCGAATGCACAGGCGAAACTATAGTTTTAGCCGAAGAATTCCACTTCCATCCTGCGTTGAGTAATTCAATTTTTATTCAATAGCATGTCTGCGAGTTGCAAAAATTTCTACACGTTAGGTCAATGGATTTGAAAATCAATTCCCCCCCCCCCCTTAACGTGAAGTTTGGAACGTGCTTGGATCAGCTGGCGTGACTCGCTTGACGGTACCACCTCGTTCAGGAAGAACGCTGTATGTTCATTCAAAATGTTGCACAATTTCTCCGGGTAAACAATTATTTTAAGGAAAAGTTATGAATATTTTCAATTGAAATTCTCAGAAACGTTGGGCAGGGTGTCTATTTTTTTTAATTTTGAAAATTCCTGATTTTTCTCGTAAAAACGACTTATAGCGACGACTTCTGGCACGGTAGGCAAAAACAGTAAGACATCTCCGCTGAGGAGATTCGCGTATGAAAAATTCCTGATAAAACGTCCGATTTTCCTGATTTTTTCCGGTTTTTCCTGATGCTAGCTGACACCCTGTTGAATTAGATCGCGAATGAAATCCTGGGCAAAATATTCCCAAGTTTCCCATAAGATTCGTACCTCATCAGAGAATATTCAAAATTGTCTGAAGACTCGAACGTCGTTTTTCTTTAGCTGACTGGACTGACCGACTCAGTCTGACGAGGCGTCGCGACGCAGCGGCTAAGGCTGAACCTGCTCGGCCCGCCCTCCTTGTCACCAATGATGGTCGTGTCGTAAAAAATTGTCCAACGTCCCTGACACTATCGTCGCTTCGCGTTGCGTCCGAACGCGTAACAGCCACCTACATTCGTCTAGTCTTGTCTCAACGTGAGGAATTGTGCTATATTTTAAATTAAGCCCGAATCCGGCTTTGGGGACTTGAAAAACTGAAGCTAATATGGTTAAAGAAGGTGCGAGAGAGAGGAACGAGCATTTGGGGGCGGTCGGGCAGCATTTTTTTTTTAACTAAAACGACGTATGTGTCTTATTCATTTCGTTAAATTATTCATTTTAAGGGGTGGCTCTTATTGGAGAAAATTTTACGAGACAACCAATGGAGCCAATTTTGAAGATCCAAGTGCGTTTCGCATTACCAAAAAATATACTTTCAAAGCTCTCCCATAATGTGATGTCCGACCTCTCCCACTGACGCGCCCCACTGTAGAGTGGAGCTCCAAAAATAAGTACCACGGTTTCGACAAGTGCGCCACAATCTTTCAGATTAAAATTTTAGATAAGCATGAATAATGCGCAAATTTTCTTAAGAATCTAATACGCCCTAAACTGAAGGACTAACCTTTGTCTGGTGTGAAATTTTTTAGTCTTCTTTCTCTCGTTCTTCAGTTGATTATTCTGTATATTATGGCTGGTTGGTGACGCATCTTACTCGCTGGAAGCTTTTCCTCGGAATGAATTGTTTTTCAGTACCTGCTCCGAAGTTTCTATGCCCGCCCGTACGTGCTTGTTTTAGTCCTAATTAAATCCTAATTAGTTGTTTTGATTATCCTTGTACCTAATCGTTCTTCCTTAATCCTTTCGGAATTCTAGAAATGTTATGAATTATTCTGACAAGTGCTAAAAGAGGACTTATAATTGGTATAATTTACGCAATAGGCAAATGAAGTCCATTAAAAATGCACTTCCAAAGTAGACGAACTTCTTTTGGGCGAGGGTCATGAACCCAAAAACTCAAAGGAAAACGGCTACGCATCATAATTATCAGTAGCGCTTTAATCAATGGCCTCAAACATATCCAAATCTTAGATGAAGAGGAATTGGAAGGGATTACAGGGGCTAAAACTTTGATTTTCCTGAAATTTTAAGAGCCGTGATTTTAACTAGGAATATTTTTGGAAGACATTTTAGAGGGGGGGGGGAGGTATTATTTTGACCTATGCAACCACGCTCCTGCAGTACGACCGTAACATCCTTGGACACCCTGTATACGATATATCGTAACTATGCAAACAGTTCAAAGTGCCCAAGAAACGACAACAGTGAGAGTTGCATTGCGATGCAGCTGCAAGGCCATGCCTTGGGACCAAGTGAAAACTGATGAAAAAACCTTCGATTACGCTCATCAGCACCATGAATTTAAATAGTTTCACGACGCCTCTTTTTCACCTGCCCGCGCGCGATCACGCAGTCTGTTCGCCGCACCAGCGCTCCGTTGCCAACTTCGGAGGAGAACAATGACGTCACGCAAAATTTTGCGCGAATTTATTGACCAACCGCATGGAATTGAAGGGTAATATATGGCTGGTGAAGAGCTCTTATCTACACGGCCTATTTACGCATTGTTTCTAGAATGAATCTGAACTAGCGCTTCTTTATTGCAAAATATAGTTCAAATGGAGGTAGGTAAACAGGCTGCTTTCATCGCATCATAAAAGCGGTTTTATCTCAACGCAAAGACTCTGAATTTCCATACTTCGCGAACAACTGTTTTTAGCTCATTTCAGAGACAAAATGTCAACATTAGCTTCCCTATGCAAGTAGGGTCCTCGATGTAACGGATGAGTCCGAAGGAGTTATTTATTATTGTAAAATGAAGCAGCGGCCATCAACATTGCATATAGGTACATTTTTTACTATTTGATGATAACCAAAATCAATCCGACCCAGGGTGTCAAGGAACAAAAACAGACTGGCGAAAAATCATTGCTTTTACAGTGCATTTCCAAGAAATTTAGCACCTCCTCAACAGAAAAATTCAGTACTTTTTTGGTACCTCCAATTGACGAAATTCGAAAAATTTCAAAAATTGGAATTTCTCGCGCAAATTACGACAAAAATGAAAAAAATCCAGGCCTCACAGCAGATTTTCCGCACTTTCTCAGTACTTCCGGACAGCCGTTAAAAAATCAGTACTATTTCGGGACCTGTAGATACCCTGCGACCCGTACTCCGAGCAAAATTGCTAACATAAACTTGTCCACCCAACACCCAATTGTTGATTAAATAGGGCAAAATTTGGAACAACGAGACAACAATGCGAACCACTTCTTTCTGACTTGTGATATCCCGCTCCGGCTGGGCTGCTTATTTTGGTCCTCGTTTTTGCCTCGGCTCACGAAATCGCTGCTCGGCCATCATTTTCGTGCAGGTTTCCCTCCATCTCGACGAACCGAGTTTTCAGTCTGAGACACGAGCGGTTGACCTTGAATTCGGATTGTGCAATAAATTGGATTTATGACGGTGAATAATAGACTATGCGTGTCTCGGTGCTCGGTATCATCACCGTCGCCATTATGTCCGTCGGGGTTCAGCGCACTTCCTCCCCGGGGCCGACGGGGGAGGCGAGGGCCCAGACGCTCGGATGGGGGCGGGAGGGCCCCTCGATTATTGTAGCGTCGCCGGCCCGTTACGAAAAACAGGTACAGAGCAGTTGCTCTGAACTAACATTTTTGTGACGCAATACATAGTTTAGTGCTGAATATTTTCAAAAACGCGACATTCAACCCAGGGTTGCCAAAAAATTTAGGAAATTAAATTCCCTGACATTTCCCTGAAACAGTTGAGTAAACTTCCCTGACAATTGAAGATACGCCATACATACAGCCGAACAGACATAATTTGAGATAGTTTCCAGGCAAGATTTGTTGTTCTAAACGTCAAATCCATTTTAGAAAACTAATAAAGGTAAATTAACAATTTTCGCCTGACCAGGGTGTCTATTAAGACAGGCTGGCCGAAAGTCAGTACTTTTACAGTACTTTTTCAGTACATTCCCGTGAAATTCAGTACCTCCTCAGCGGAAAATTTCAGTATTTTTTCAGTACCTCCAATTGACGAAATTCGAAACAGACCAACAATTGGAATTTCTGGCTCAAATTGCGACAAAAATGAAAAAAAAAAATGAACAAAAATTCCGGACCTTCTTGCGGACTTTCCACACTTTTTCAGTGCTTCCGGACCGCCCTTAAAAAATCAGGACTATTTCCGGACTTGTAGACACCCTGCTGACACTTTCATCATTTCCCGGCTTTCCCTGACTTTTTAAAATTCCCTGACATTTCCCGGTTTCCCCGGTACTTCCTGACTGCGGCAACCCTGCACAGAGCAGTTGCTCTTTACGAAAATTTTTGTGACGCAATAAATAAATAAATAAATAAATAGTTTAATACTGAATGCTTTAAAAAACGCGACATCCAACCTCCAAGGTCTCAAAAAATCGAGACTGAGACAGTTTACCCTACATGGATAAATGGTAGGGGCTAAATAATCAAAAATAGACTTAAACCAATTTGGAAGTTCTGGCTCGACTTGCGCAATCTTTCGATTGAGAAACGATAAACGAAGACTGAAAATTGTTCGAGGAGGCGCGGGGGCGAGAGGTTGAAAAAAAAAAAACAAAAAGTCACCGCGTGTGGCATTGCATCACCCGAACCCATCCACACGAAACTACGAGTAGAAAAAAAGAGAAAAAAGAATGACGCAAAATGTGAACACCTATTTGCATCGTCTATTGACACATAAATTGATAAGGGGGAAAATTTGATCGTGCGAGCGCGTCGACACGCACCCTTTCGAAGGTTTGATGAGGCAATGCGATTCCTAAAATTTGAATGAGTTTGGCCGATGGGGCAATGCACTGATGGGGCCTACAATCGAGTTCTTTCAACACTGAAAAATTAAGTTCGTTTGGTAATCAGCCGTGCTAAGGAAAAACGCCGTATGAGCCTTCAAACCATGCCATGTTTCCTTCATTAAGAATGTAATTTTCTAGGAAAATTTCGAAAATTTGTCCTTAATATTTTGAGACAGCATTGCTCGCAATTTAGTCTAAAATATCTGAAAATTTCAAGGAAAAATATGCATAACTTTCCAAAAAAATACAGATTTTATTCGGGGAAATTTTGCAATTTTCGAATGTTCATACGGCGTTCTTCATTGGAACGGCAGAAATGCAGTCGACACATCGACTTCTATCATTTGATACGTCATTTCACAGGGAAGTGGCAACGTTCCTGGTAACATGTGAGGAGACTAGGTGTCTAATCAAATTAATAAAAAAATTTACTCGATTATGGAAATTCTCCACGGCACTTATGATGGTGAAACCTCGTTGTCATTCGATTGCTCTTCACAGAAAAGATGACAGGTAAAAACTCACGTTGCTCGGTTGTATTCGCTGTATTGAGGGAGCAGAAAAAATTTTCCTTGTAACTCATACGTGATCCAAGGAATTGATTCGCTAACTTGATTCATTTTCAAGGAATTTCATAAAAAATAAAATGCGTGTGCTAACTGACAGAATAGTTAAATTCCGCACAAAAGGACAAGGCATGCGTTGACTAGAAACCAAATTTTTCGATTCTATGAACTTTGAAAAAGGGTGCAAGTCTGCATCGAATAAGTTGTTTCCCTACCCGCAACGCAGGATACCGCGATTCCACAATTTCTGCGCACCTTACTGACATCGTGTTACATTCCCTTCGAGATTTTGATAAGTGGTTGGTATTATCAGGGTGTCTACTAAAGCAGGCTGGCCAAAAATCAGTACTTTTACAGCACTTTTTCAGTACTTTCACAAAGAAGTTCAGTACTTCAACAGAAAATTCAGTATTTCCTCAGTACCTCCATCAGACGAAATTCGAAAAATTTCAAAAATTTGAATTTCTCGCTCAGATATGAAAAAAAATTCCGGACCTTCTTGCGGAATTTTAGCACTTTTTCAGTACTCCCGGACTGCCCTTAAAAAATCAGTACTATTTCCCGACTTGTAAACACCCTGATTATGTAGAAGCTTCAATGAGCACGCATTTTTTGAAATTGCTAAGATTTTTAAACCACATTGAGGAAAAGCTACTACGAGCCGACTTCTATTCACCTCCATTTTGTGTTCGAATGATCTCACTTCTATTCTCAGCCACTGAGCTGTCCGGCTCGAGAGAAAATTCGAGCAATAGCTTCAAAAACGGAGGGCTTTTTCGAATAGATGACGTCACGGATGGATCGTGGAGAGGAGGCCAACGGTTTGTTGACACGTGCTGGCGTCAGCAACTTTTCAAGTTCACAGCGTCACGCAGCGCGCGCGGAGCGGCTGGCTGCGACACGACGACGCATCTCCGCGAACGGGCGCGTGTCGAAACACTGCACGCGTCGCGCGCTCCTCGCTGTGCGTAGAGGCGCTCCTCTTCAACTCGCTTTCCAGCTGCCGAACTGGGCTCCGGCCGTCAAGAAAAACACCGTATAAACAAGCGAACATTGCCAAATGTCTCCTCACACAACGCCAATGTTCTGGGAAACCCAATAATTATTTTCTGAAAAATGGAGATGTTGCATGTGTGAGGGATTTGCGATTTGACTGCTGTTTCATGTGTAAAAGTTCGCGAGAAACACGATGGTGCCACTGGTTTTCTCTGAAATCAACTCCCAAGCTCAAAATAAAGCTCTCAAAGTGAGGCCAAAATGGAGGGGATATCCCACCCTACCCTAAGAGTCCACATCTACATCAAAACAAACTCTCCATGCAAAGGTAGGGAGCAAATACATTAGCTAGGTTGTCGTGTTTTCAGTCTTGGAGTCCCCAAATAAAGTGGCAACCCTGCTAATGTATTTGCTCCCTATCTTTGCATGGAGAGTTTGTCTTGATGTCGAGGTGGACTCTCAGGGTAGGGTGGGATATCCCCTCCATTTTTGCCTCAACTTGAGAGCTTCTTTTTGAGCTTGGGAGTTGATTTCGGAGAAAACCAGTGGCACCATCGTGTTTCTCGCAAACTTTTACAAAAGAATCAATGGCCAAATCGCAAATCCCTCACACATGCAACATCTCCATTGTCAACAGCTTTTAGTCACGCTTTCCTCGAGTGTGCCTGAAAATGTCGAGGAAAAATGAACGAAAATTTTCTTGAAAATAAACATTTTATTGGAGGAAATTCGGGAAGGTTCGGATGATCATACGGCGTTTTTCCTCGATAAGTCACCGTGCTCGGCAGTGGCGGAGCGTGAATGATCGATTATCGACATTGTCCCATTTGAAGCTATGGTACAGAGTCGATTATTAACACCCTGTCTATCGATCCTTTTTCATAGGTTTAAATGGCAGATCAATCGATAAATCGCAGAGCACGCTACGCCACTGGTGCTCGGTCCGATCCCGATCGTAACTTCATGAGTTGAACCTCATTCAGTCTCATCGATTCGAAAAAAATTACTCCACGTTTCTGACACGTTAAGTTGGGTAAGAATGATTCAGATGCTCACGTCATAATGAATGGCTTGTTTTGAGGGTTCAGTGGAACATAATATGTAACGCGTCTAGTTAATCAACACCGCAGCAACAGCAACCTACGTTTTTTGACGTGCGATATTGCCAAAGACATCTCCCATGGAAAAACACCGTTGATGTTGTCATCCCATGCGCCATCCTACAATGTTATTGTTCCCGGCATTTTGGTGTCATCGTTTGTGCACGTGGAGTAGTCAGTGCAGAAAAGGATTAAACTATCAAGGCTACAAACGCGGCGCGGGTCGTCTTGAGTCATGACAACCAAATGAAAAACCATCCAAAGCTCGAAAATCTCGATTTTTTTGTACCACAAAAAATTATAAGCTTCAGTATCTGGGATGATTCAGTTTTATCTGTGAGGGCAGTCAAGATAGAGTCTGGGGATGGGGATCGTCGGACATATTTGTGACACTCAGGATGCCACCTGAGCATTTTATTTTTTTAATAAACATGTTTTTTCCGTTTTTAAAATGATCGAGTATTTTCAGTCTGGGTTTGGACCTAATGCTATACTTCAAAATTTTTGACCCCGCTCCTCTTTGGTGACCAAAGTCCCAATTTTCTGACACGAGAAAACAAAATGACGTACCTTTTTCTTTGACCCTTCCCCTCCCCATGGAGCTGCAGCGTTAGGCGTTTTATGAACCCCCTTGTTGCGCGCCCCGTAATCCCAAGCTTCCTGCATCCCCGAGTTAGAAACGATCAGAAATCATGCGCACATGGGATCATCGGTGCTGGTCTCGCCTTTGGTTGCCAAGTCTACGAGGTTTTTCGCTGCCCGACCGCGAAGGATTACGAAACTCCCGCTTTGCGCATGCGCGGTCTCGACCGAGGCGCTCGCTCAGTTGCGGACGCCGCTCCGCACAATGCTACGGAGGTCAAGGCCAACTGACGGGAGTCATTTGCCAAGACCCCCCCCCCCCCNNAAGTTTCGGACTTACGGGCGCGCATCGCCGTGCCCGCGCCTTGCCGGTTGCCGGCAAGACGTGGTGGCCATTGTGTTCCGAAATTAAAGACTATTTCAAAGAGGACTCATCTAGTCATTTATCTCAGACGATCAGCATCACACACGGAGAAAAAAACCTCGTGCGTGGGACCCGAAGTTTAGGTCATATGGATCTCTGAAGTTTTCAGATTGAGCATCTGAGCCCTTTAGATCTAGATGTCGAGGTTCGGATCACACATCTGAAACTTCAGTTTTTACATCTGAAGTACTTCAGATGTGAGAACCGAAGTTTTCCGGATGTGAAAACCGAAGTACTTCAGATGTAAGAACTGAAGTTTCAGATGTAAGAATGAAGTTTCAGATCTGCGATCCGAACCTCGACATCTAGGTCTATCGAAAACTTCAGAGATCCATACGACCTAAACTTCGGGTCCCACGCAAGAAGTTTTTTTCTCCGTGCAGTCTCTCACAAGTGATGCCACGGAGGAGGGAAGGAGACGGGGGGCTGCTGGGATTCTTGGAACTCGACAACACCGGTTCTCCTACATTTAACTGTAAGTAACAATTGATTGTAGGGGCATACTGCCGTGCTATGGAAAGACGCCGTATGAACCTTCAGGCGTCGCCAAATTTCCGTTGGTAAATCACGAATTTTCGGGAAAATTAGTAAACATGAACATTAGTAAAGATTCGGTTCAGATTTAAACAGACGATAGGTTTGCATCCAAAATTTCACGAAATAAATTGCAAAAAAATGACTGGATGAATTTTCGGCCGTTCTTGGGAATCGTTAAAAAGATTCTCACGGCGAAGCCGAAGCCATAGCTCCGTTGATGAAACTTGTCAGGGGACGAAGGGCGAGAGGACAGATGTGCGGCATTGCAGTCTCATTCAAGCATTGCGCAAAACCCGAATCTTGCGAGGCGAACGCGAGAAACATTGAAGCCGCCTCATTCATAAGCGCAATAAATAAAGCGCGGCGCGTGCGAACGAGTAAAAAATTGAGGATTTTAAAAAAGAAAAAGAGAGAGAAAAAATTGTCCGGGGTCAGGATCGGGTGTCGCAATTGCAGCATTTTCGGGCGCTGTTTTCCAGCGAGGAGCCAAAGGAGAGCCTTGACCAAGATTCGCCGCTATTATGCTCGGCAGAGACGTGCTTCGAGGCGGCTTAGCGATCACCTTGTCCGAAAATCCTGATTGTGAACTTGAAGCTCTTCGCCCGAGATTGATGCCTGCGAATCGTCCTATTAGACTTGCTCTACTTTCGGACCTGCATGCGGCACATCCACCCGACGCGACGGTCGACGGGTGAGTTTTTGTGTCACTCATTGCCAGCCACAAACCGGAGCTGAACTGGAGCTTCATCTATTTGCAATTGCGACTCTATGTGGGCAGAGTTCCAGTCAAGAAAATGATTTTGTCGCATGACCAGAATCCTTCCTAAAGGAGAGGCACCCAAAGGGTAAGAGATAGTGTCCTTTGGGAAATACATAAACAAGATCAATCATTTTCGAAAATTACGGACAGTGCAGGGTGTCTACCAAAACAGGCTGACCAAAAATCAGTACTTTTTCAGTACATTTTGGAGATATTCGGTTTCTCCTCAACGGAAAAATTCAGTCCTTTTTCAGTGCACTCATTTGACGAAATTCGAAAAATTTCACAAATTTGAATTTCTCGCTCAAATTGTGACAAAAATGATAAAAAAATGCCGGACCTTCTTGCAGAATCTCCGCACTTTTTCAGTACTTCCGGACCGTCCTTAAAAAATCAGTGCTATTTCCAGACTTTCCGGACTTGCAGACACCCTGGAAGGACATTTCTATGAATGAAAAGCAGTCACGAGGAAGAGATGAGGCCCTTAATTTAAGAATTACTGGCCTTTTGGCAGTGCCTACGGGGTGATCGTTAGGGAAAGCAGACGCCATAACCTGAATGTATACTTTTTACTTTCTGATTTCATCATGATCCATTTCGAAAAATGTCCGCGGCTCCATTGTATATTTCTTAATTAAACAAATCAGTTTCTCGGGAGAGAAATTGTGCGATGTCTCGCGAAAACATTCATTCCTAGATTAATTTAAAAACTCGTTCTTCTACTGCGTGCTCGGCTAATAATGATGTACTTTCATTACAACTAAGGTCATGCTAATTGGATTTTATGATACTTACATACTCAAAGTGTAAGGATAAACGAGGATGACAGTAAAATTTACCTGCAACAGAAATAATTAAATTCACATTAATATTTACAAAAGAAACAGACAAGAAATATGCGCATGCGGTTCATACAAAATGAAGTAACGTATACTTACACTTATACTTAACGAGTGGGACAGAAGATCCACACGCCGTTTTGATTCGTGCAATTTATTATTTTTAACGTTACAATGAACATACTTGGCCTGGACTCTAATTTGACGAGATCAATAGTGGGTTTCTCTGGATTTGAGGGATTTAAGGATCGTGCTGTAATTTCATGTTACTTAAACCCTGAAAAATTATTCGCAGCATTTAAAATTAATAAAATTAATTAACGTAACGATCACGTTACTTTTGTTGATACATTGTGTGATACAATTAGAAAATTGAAGGGTTACGAACCATCCTCCCGACTCCTCTGCCCTCTCCACCTGCCGTTTGTTCAAATATAATTATCAAGAGTGAGTTTGTTAAGGTCACCGTTTTGCATATTTATTCAGGCCAATTGGCATTCTAAGTTGGTGAAATATCACGACATGATCATGATAAATTATTGCAACATCTACCTCGCACGCGCAATATTGACATCAGCGCGGACGATTGACTTTTTATCTTACATACGAGTAATACTTTCTAACGAAACGTAGATGGCAGACAGAACACCCATATTAAGAAACCAAGGCCCGAATTTCGTCAGCGGTCCGCAATTAGGCTTTAAGATGTGTCGATAATGTGGTTCATCCCATGGGATGCTTGATTTCAATGCAGATAATCTGACTAAAAGTTAATCCTTGGTTTGAAAAAAATATCGGCAAGAGATTTTTTAATGAATCTATCCTCGCCAATAGACACCCGTTGAATGAAGCAGCGGTTTCGGCACTATCGGCAGCCCACATTTCTGAGTAACCGCAAAAATTATTCGCAAAAGGTATCTTCCGCCTACCTGGTCCAGCACTTTGATACCTACTGTAACTTATGTTATCTACCACTTTGTCCAACTCACTGAGCGGCATGATTTATTAAACGATAAGAGCAAGAGCATTCGATAAAAGCGAGGAATCGAAATTAGAAGTTTCAGGACCAGGCTGCAGGTCAGTCCCAAGAGAACTCTTGATTCCAACTGTTCCACTGCTGAGGACACAGTTCACGAAATATATTCGATTCGTGTACGTGGCAACGTGACATTTTTCCCTCGACTATGAGCAGGCTTCTATTGACTTTAATTCCCAGTTATCCCCCAGATATCCCCAACTTTGTGGCGTCTTTACTCTGGCTTCCGCTCTGATCGAGGCAATCCTGTCCTCAAAAAAATAAAAAAAAAACCCAGGCACATAGAATCTCGTCCACTGCTTACGATTCTATAGAAAACAGGAGGATTCCACAGACAAGAAAGTGGGGAGCCCATTCACCTTCGAAAACGTGTGCGTCTTCTCCCAGCCTAGACTCCTTTTCATGCGCGAGTTGAGACGTGCGGAATCCATTTCTGATTGGCTCCTGTATTATATGTAGGTTCCCACGGTGTTACAAACTAGCGGAGGGGTTAAACTTCCACGGGATGGGGTGTAAGGATCATGAACTGGAGTCGGCCAGAGAACCGAAGGCACGACAAGAAACAAGCGCAAGAAGAGAGAAAATGCAGGAATGCGAGCATGAGTTAACCAAAGAATACGGAAAACGATACTAACTGTACTTATTATCTTTCTGCCCATTTGTGAAACCTAGGACCCACTGGAAAAAAAACACATTGGATCTAGAGTCCAGACTCTTGTAAACATTGACAGGAAAAAGTACCCTTGATTCAATCAGATTTAAGCTTAAATCAAAAGGAAATCCGCTCAAATTAAGACGCTTGGTTCTTGATTTCAGCAAAAATCCGATTGAATCAGGAGTATTTTTTCTTGTCGATGTTTTTATTAAGAGTCTGGACTCTAGATCCACTGTGTTTTTTTTCCAGTGCCTGATATGTCTCATGTTTTCCAGGGGAGGAATCGCTACGAGGGTTGAAATTTTTATGGAAACGGATTCGTGCGAAGTAAGTTGAGCACCAAAGTAAATTAGCGAGGAGAGGGTTGGAGAGGCGGGGAGGGGGGCGTTGACGGTGACAATCCTCTCACCCCCTCCGGTAACAAGAAAAGTGGGTCACGTCCGGTGGAGGGAGTACGGGGGGGGGCGTTTAAGAAAAAATAAATTTGGGGGGGGGGAGAGGGGACCCCCCTGCCCAACCCCGGGTTGAGAAGCGACTGGACTGGGTTCACTTCCAGGGGCAGAGGGGGAGGGCGGCGATCGCTTTTCCTCCGTAATGAACGAAGGGAAGGAGGTCAGCAGCGTTTCCCAATAACCGCGATCATGACGAACGGAAGAGGGAAGGGGTGTTACTCGAGCATCTGTCGGAGGCCTCCGGCGGCTCGAATTTGGAAGGAAATGAAGATGACCCCGCGGTTACGCGGAGGGAGGGGCGGGGGGCGGCTCGCGGCGCGGGTCACAGGTTGACAGTTGCGGATTAGACCGATACGCTAAATGTGAAAGGAAGGACAGGTGAAGACTGAAAAGGTAGTTTAATTGGTCAAGGTTGGGCTCGGCGAGGTCGCGGCTGCCGAGTGGGGCGCCCGACCCGGCCCCGACGCCTCTTCCCCCGGCGAAACTTGGCAACGCCGCGCGCGGTGCGGGTTGCGTCACCCGCGCTCATTTCTGCAGCGTGCCAATCAAACCAAGGTTCTCCCGCCGCGAGCGGCGTTGCCAAGCGGCAACGTCGTCGCTGGTTGGCTCATTCGTCTTCGCTGGACGTGGCTCCAGAAACGTCAACGCAGGGCACGACGAGTCACCCAGACCCACGTGTTGTCGAACTTCCTCCGGCTATTTTCGTTGAAGGTTAGCTTAGGGGTTAGGGGTTAGGTTACCATTGGTCACTGTCGCCCCCCCCCCCCCCCCACCGCGTCTCCGGGGAGGAAGGGGGCAATCACTTACCTACCTCTAGAGTACAAAGGTACACTAGAGGTACCTAGGGGAGGTACATAGGGAGAGTATGGACAACTCGAACATTTGGAAGTTACGTTTGATCAGCTCTTGGGGCCCACCATGTAGCTCTTATAAAGGCTAGTATGAAACTTCGATTTCGCTTACATTTTCTCAGTTTCAAAGTTTTAATCCTTAAAGACGCTTGCCGGCCATGTTGAGTAATCTTCCAGATGCATAGGTTGGCAGCGGCACTTTTCTAGTGATTTTCGTTTTTCACGTTGTCGCCCTTTTGGGGCCTAAGAGCTACATAAATCGAATAGTCCAAACTCCCCCTATAAAGGTACTCTACCTACCTCTGCTAAAGATTTATACGAGGAAGGGGTGAGAAAAAAGTGTGAAGATTGTCCCTTTAAGGGGAAAAAACAGGACCTCTCATGGGTTCCAGCCGGGTACTAGATCTGTCTCTTCTCAAGACTTGAGTTCCGTATCTTGTCTAGACATCAAGGCAAGAGTAATAGAGCCAAGACAGGATATAACGGAAAGGAAGCAACTTTTCTACTTTACCTGAGATTTGTACTTACATCAATGCCACCCTCCCCTAAGCAATCAATAAATAAGTATGTCAAGGAAGTAGGTTTGTGGGAACCACCGGGGTAGGAGGCTAGGATAGCTCTTTCCATATCCAGACCGTCGGATATATTCAGGCATTGAGTACATTGATTGGGATGTGAAAAAGACGGATGACACATTATCTCTCGAATCCTGACTGCCTTTGAGTTGCTCAATTCTATATTTCAGCACAATTAACATTGAGAGTGATCTTAACTTCACACTTTATCACGATACTAGTTATAAACACTTCTCTAAACCAATAATACTGGTGTGATCAATTAGAACAAAAGGGAGGCAAAAATCGGCAATAGAACCAACAGCTCCTACAATAAGAAGAAACCATTTGGTTCAACATACTTCACTGAAATTCGCGCTGTTTCGGCGGGATTGGGATACGACTCGAATCAACAATACAGTAGGATCTGTGAAGCTAAAGTTGGATAAAAAACCTAAAGTTCTGGCTAAAGTTCAGTATAAATGGCGGCTCGGCAGTGTCGCAAAAGCGCGCTTCGCACGCCATGGCGACAAGCTAGACCAAAACATCCATGTTTAGTCGCTCACCTCTCCAGGCGCTCGAGTCGGCGCGAGAGTACACCAACTTCGGGCGCCTGATGCCTGCTGTGCTCGCTTGGATTGATCAGAGCGCGCTTCGAAGCTTGTGCAATTCGCTCGTATCAACTACAACTCGTCACTTTACTGCCCTAGACCACCGTCAACAGAGCCGATAGCGAATAGAAACGGATCCCCGTTCGTTCGATCCATTAAACTTTCGTTTTCTTCTTCTTCGCACATCTCACAGCCAAAGTTTCGCGTAAGTAGGCATCATTGATGAACTAATGCGCCTTAACTAAGATAGAAGAAGAAAAGGAAAAAGTGGATGTTGTACATGAAAAAACTGTTTTCAAAAGCTAGACAATAACTCAATTAGCTCTGTGTATGGACTAAAAATTGGTGTAGCACACGCACATAATGTCGTTCCTTTATGAAGGAACGTAACTACATTTCAATGTTGCCAGATTTTTCCGCGCAAATTGCATTTTCGCTTTGTACCGACTACAATCAGAATGCAGATAGAAGTCGTATGCAGCATAATTTAGTTGATACACAACAGTGGCGTGGCGTGCTTCGCGATATATCGATTGTTATACCATTTAATCCTACGGAAAAGGATCGAAAAACAGGATGTTCGCAGCGAACACCTTATTAATCGATTATTTACCATACTTTTAAATGGCATAACAATTGATGCATCGCAAAGCACGCCACGCCACTGGATACTAATTTCGTTGTGCACAACACTAAATTGAATCAGTGAGAACGAAAACACACAACTCGAAAAAATGAAAATAATCGAGACATATACAAAACTGCACAATAGTTGAAAAAGTTAGTGCAAGGAAACGATTTTTGGTGCCGAAAGACAAGTACTTATGGTCACTTAAAAGGTCCAAGTTGGAACAGATGCTTTAACTTCACTTACCTTTATGAAAACTGACCCTCTCCAATAAAAATTGAGCATTTTTTGGTTACCGAGTTGGTGTTTTCGTTCTCACTGATTCAATTGGTCTACAGGCTCAAAATCAGCGGTCTCATTGTTTACAATCCCATTTATTATCTGAACAGGATCCTGGACTACATAATCTGAAATGCATATTGTATTTCCCTAAAACAAGTGGCTGCTGCTGATACTGATCAAATTGAGAAATGGGCTCCAGTCAGACTTAATTTTTTACTTACACCCTCAGAACCACGTGCAGTTTTGTAAAATACCTTCTACCAAGCTCAATTTAAGCTTTAAGTTGAGGATATCAGCTCCTGGTTGTGATACGAGAGAATCCTCCGAGGTAGACAATTAATTACACATCAATCATTCTAAGTGTGTGTGCAGAGTTGCCACTCTGGGAGTCTACGATCTATTTGAAGGGGGTAATTAGTTGCTGACTGTAATGATACCCCTGCTCATGCATTTGACAATGTATCTGTACTTTCAAAGAGTTTGACTGACTACAGAGGGAGACTCTCCCAAAACAAACCAATCTATGGCTAGTGTTGCCTTAACTGCGAGAGTTTCCGACGAGATTCGGCGTGAATATTGTGAAATACCAGAGGCCTCAAAGGTATGTCTCGTGAAATTTTACGCAGCGTGAAAAGTTTAGTTAAGGATTCCCTGACTTTTCCGGTGTTTTGAACGTAATTCTCTGCCTTTTCCATGATTTATGTGTTATGGGGTGTAATTCCAATGCTTTTCACATGAAGATCTGGCACAAAACCTCTTAATTCCGAGCAAATTTAAAATTTGAGAGACTAAAGACAGCAGTTCTAGTTTTGGCAATGTATAGCGTGTAAACGCGGTATAAATAATTGCATTTTTTGGCCGCACTAGAAAAAAGTCTATTTAATCCAGAGTACAGCCTCAAAAAAATTTGACAAGAAAAAACTCTTGATTCAATCAGATATTTGCTCGAATCGAGAGCCTCTTAATTTACTGGTGCGGATTTTCTTTTGACCCAAGCAAAAATTCGATGGAATCAATAGAATTTTTTCCTGTCAATTTTTTACAGACTCTGGACTCCGAATCTAAAGAAACTTTTCTCCACTCCAGAGCGCAGAAAATAATTTTAAGTTTCTTCAGCGAAATCGCCTGATTTTTCAAGGGTGGGAATTTTCCGGGGCTTTTCCGGGTTTTCAATTACTTATCAAGTACAATTCTGCCAGGCTACAGAAAAACGCCGTATGAACCTTCGTCAGTTGCCAAATTTCCATTGATCAAATTCGAAATTTCCGCACAAATTGTGAATATTTTTCGTCCAATTTTTCAGAGAATTTTCTTCGTAATTTAATCTTTATCATCTGAAAATTTCAAGAGAAAATATTCATGACTGTCCTCAAAAACGAACATCTTATTGGAGGAAATTAGGCAACTCTCGAATGTTCATGCGGCGTTCTTCCTTAGCACGTCAAAATTAGAGTCCCTTTATACTGAGAGTCATGAGACAACGCCCCCTCATGGAGTCACAAACGGGAATAAAGATTACAGAAATTGAACATTTTTCGTAATCTTTGATCGGCCCATTCTCAAATTCCTTTCTCCGTTCCTTCTCTCATCCCGTTTGTTCCTTGCGAACCCGTAATTCCCTGGTCCATTCCAGATTATAATCTTTGCAATCGGTGAAAATGTAATCTTCATTCCCGTTTGTGACACTGCGAAGGCCTAAAATACGGGAACCAATCAGAGATGAATTCACATTGTCTTGACTCTCAGTATAAAGGGACTGAAGTCAAAATTCATTCTGTTACGCAGGAGGAGTCGGATGGTTACCAAGCCGAGGACCTTGAAGGAGCTTCACTCGGACTCGGAACGCGCTCCTCAAAGTGACAACACCGAGAAACGATGACGAGAGATGGGAATTATAAGGTTGCAGCAGCACTATTGCTCGTCAGCGACACATCTGTGCGATGCAACGAGCACCCATCAATCATCTGTGCGAATGCATCCGCCTGCATGTATCCTTTCCCAACTTGTCCACGGGGCAAGGCTCCAGCTCCTTCTTCGAGCGCCACCGCCGAAATCCATTTCTACGGCCTCCGCTCCGAACGACGTGCAACTTTCTTGCAGGATTGTTTTTTATCGGGGTGACCTCGAATTCTTGCGGTGCACTACAACTTTACGTAAGAGCTTACTTCATAGCGAGCGAGCGCCCCGGCCCGCGGGCGTCGGAGCCCGTTGGAAACAAGGCTCCGCTTTGCAAAATCCGCGACCTTTTCGCGCCGCGCCGCGCCACGCGCCGTCCAAGTGTCGAGCCTACACTTTCCGACGAAATTTATCAACCGAGCTGATCCAATAAGGTTAGGTCTCCGGAGAGTTTAATTCTCCACGGTTGTATTGCTTCAAGGCTCCACGCGGGCGCTAAAACTACACCCAAAGAAAAACGAGCTCTCGGAACATTTTAATCATTAAATACGCGGCTGACGTCGACCAATTAGTCGCTCAAATCATCTAGAAAGTTGAGTTATCTTCAAACAAAATCATAAAATGGACTGCATTTTGCAATTTGGAACTATAAATTCTGGCTCTTCTGGAAAAACACTTATGTGCATAGGGAAAGTAATGGCACATACGTTGTTTTCAAACCGGGCTATAGAATTTATAGTTCCAAATTGAAAAATTTAGTCCAAATAAAGGTCTCAAAAGAGTTTCTTTTGACTACATCGATCGGAAACCAAATTCAATGAAATTAATACGCCAAATCAACTTTCAAGGATCGATATCGATCAACAAGTGTTCGATGAAAAATTGAAGACCTGAAAGATAACCTCTCTGCTTTTTTGACGAGAAAATTCATATCCTGATATTTTCGGGTTTTTACTGGTAGTAGACACCCTAGTGCCTTATAATGCAGAGTCAACATCGCCTTCTCTAAATAGAATACGAACTTCATGGACGATCCCTAGTTTTCGACCAGTACACGGAGAAAAAAACTTCGTGCGTGGGACCCGAAGTTTAGGTCATATGGATCTCTGAAGTTTTCGGATTGAGCATCTGAACTCTTTAGGTCCAGCTGCAAAGGTTTGGATCACACATCTGAAACTTCAATTCTTACATCTGGAGTACTTCGGTCTTCACATCCGAAAAACTTCGGTTCTCACATCCGAAAAGCTTCGGTTCTCACGTCTGAAGTACTTCAAATGCAAGAACTGAAGTTTCAGATGTGTGATTCGAAACTCGACAGCTAGACCCAAAGTGTTCAGATGCTCAATCCGAAAACTTCAGAGATCCATATAACCTCAACTTCGGGTCCCACGCACGAGGTTTTTTTCTCCGCGTAAGAATACATGTAAAAGAAAATAAAAAAAAAAAAATAAAAAAATCGGAAAATCCTAGGTATTTTGAAATCCGATCAATAAAGAGGCGCCAGCTAGTACCGAGCAGACAGAGCGATCGACGGCCGAACATTCGTCTGGATGCAAATTTCGAGGCTCCATCAGTCATGGCCGCACTCCTTCACACACAACGACTCGAGACGAGAGGACAGAAACGGACTCGAGGGCTGATTGCATCAGCGCGCGGATCGTTGCCGCCTGGACGTCACTCCGTCGGACGTCACGACGAGAAATCCGATTTTTTCAGAGCCCTCCGACAACGCGGCCGAGTGTTGCGTTTTTCGTTGTTTGATGAGGTGCGACCGTGCAGCTTGGCCGCTGATGATGATGATGCCCGAAGACCGGTACCGTGCCATCCGACGCTGACGCTGACGCTTCGCTGCTTCTCCTGGCTTCGCGGTCGTCGTTTCGACACCCCGCGCCGAGCGCTTGTGTAACTTCCTCGTAACCAAAGTCAAGGGCGCCATCGCCCCCCCCCCCTTTAGCGGTGCTGCGCGGGCTCCAGGTATCTTTCCCGCGTGGAAAATCGGAGTACCTCCCGACTGAGCCACGGGTTTCTGGTCCCGTGCGCAGGACTTGCTAGCCGTGAAACCCACCCGTGAAAAGTAAAACTGAAGGAATTCGATCGAATTTAGGGTTCCCTCCTTACACAAAAACACAACTAATACCCGCTCTCGTACCCTAAACTTCAATAATTTGTCTTTAGATGGCTGAAGGCTCCTCAACGGGAAGGAGATCCAATAATCTACTAAAGAAGACGAATAAGAAGATGAAGAAGGAGAGGAAGATGAAGAAGAAGATGATGAAGAAGAAGAAGAAGAAGAAGAAGAAGAGAAGGAGGAGTTCACTGTTAAGGTGGTTCTTCAACATTTGGGAAAACGATTTGATAGTCAACCGAACTGATAATTATTTCTGGATTTCAGGACGTTTCCTCGAATATCTGCGAGCATCAGGGCACTCTGTTGTCCGTCAAGAATTTTTACACAAAATTTGACCTTAAAAAAGTTTCAAACAGCTTTGAAACCGCCTTATCGCAAATCGAGAGGCAAAACTATTTGCGACGTACACTCGGAGCGTATTTTTGGAGTTATTTCAAGGTGACTTTTAGCAACATTTTTTTTTGTGGGAATACCTGATGGATGCTGAACAGAGAGTTGGAAATTCTGAGGCAACGTCCTAAAATCCAGAAATTATCAATAGCCCTGCATAGACGATCAAATTCTGAACCAATTCCGATCAAAGTAGACATGCTGATGACTGGTGGTCACCATCCACCATCAAATTTTGACGGGCCGCACTTTTTTGTTCAAAGTAAGATCAGAACGGAGTGCCACCATTCATCGTTTCCTGCCACAGGAAAAATTTCCGCCAAGTTTTCATTTTAAAACGAAGCAAATTCATGAGTTTAAGACTGATGACTCCCGACACTTTGATGCTACTTTGATCAGAATTGGTTCGGGAATTTGATCGTCTATCGAGGCCTTATTAATAATTGACCGATTATCAGATCCTCCTCCAAACGGCTGAAGAACCATTTAAAGCGCATGCAATCAAAGACAACTCGAAAGACCTTAAACTACACGAACCAGTGATCAAGCTCGAGTCTGTTGTCACTCATCGAATTCAAATCGACCTTCAATACTTCAGGGAATTTCAATAAGTCTTCATACTTTTTTTTTCAAAATAATGCCGAAGGTTACTGCTCCTCGTTATGCTCTATGAGAGAGTCCTCGACGAACAAGCCACAGATGTCGGTGGAACCGCTGGCTGCGCGCGACCGTGAGGCGGATGGAGATGAGAGGGTGAAAGTTTCTCCGTTACGGTGCCCGATAACACTGTGCTGATGCTGATAATGAACTTGACTCAATTGCACCTTCTGCATCGTGACGCCCCCCCCCCCTTCTTCCGTAACTTCGGGGTTCGACCAAGCCCAGTAATTAGGTTTTTCGTTTGTCTTCTCTACTCACTTGAAAGTTCTACTCGTGGCACGGCGCCGGAGCGCTGATTACATTAGAAGTAAAACTGCTGCTTCGGTGTAGGTCGAATACCTTAATTGTCATTGTTACTTTGTGAGGGGTCAATTTAATATTTAAAGCAATTTTTGGAATTTTCATTTTCTCCTTTCCCCTCATACTATCCCTCAAAGACATCTACCCCTAGAGCCTCCTATGGGCTTTAAGCAGGGCTTAAAATATTTTTAAAATTCCCTGTGATTTTCTTTGGTGTTTCCTGTGTTCGCGGCGTAGGGGGCTACGCAACGACCTAGAAACAATAGATAGGGGGTTCCTATGGTACGCCAACAGTGAAATTCGTAACACACCAGGAGCAACAATTAGGTTAGGACGACGAAGATAGTCGGTTTCTATGGCTTCTTATGGGATTGTTGCTGAATACGGACGAATTTCAAATTTAGAACCTACTATTTGAAAATCTGTGTCCATCTATGGAACTTAGTAGCCATTCATCAAGTACGTTTACGATAAAAATTTCAACGCTAAACCGTTTATTCTAAGAACTCCCGTAAGATTCCAAGTATTCGAGGTTATGACGAAGATAGCAATCGGCCATTTCCACTCCCCGCCCGTCTGTCGAACGACCAACGACCGCTCCAAGTGTGTTACGTTTTTTCGTAGGCCACCACCAATCTATAGTTTCTACATCGTTGAGGCTACGTCCCCCTAGATACGCCTGTAATCTGTCAAGGAGAGAGATATCCTGGCATGGAACGGAGCTTACCTTTCTTGGTCGGCGAAGACAAATTTCCTAAGTTTGAGATCTCGGAGAACGATGCCTCTGTCGTGGCAAACGCGGACGGTCTCGGCGATCTGCCGGAAGAGGCGGCGGGCCTCGGGCTCGCGGAGCCGCTTCCGGTGCCGCACGTGCGAGTGGAGGTCGCCGTGCGAGGGCGGGAAAATCAGGTAAAGGAACTTGTCGCCCACCACCACCTCGTGCAGCGAGTTGACGTGAGGGTGCGAATCCAGCCGGTAGTGGGCGCGCACCAGACTGTTCGCCTCTTTCCCCACCACCTGAAACAGAAAAACACCATTTTCATCAGTTCGCAGCTCCAACTTGTGGGCGGGGATCCGAGTTTCCCGCGGGAGGATTATGTCCCGAGACCAGCGGACTGATTATTGAAATTGATAGACAAATCTATAGACAAAGAAGACAAAAGGGATATGGCGAGATCCTATTGGTGGAAGCGGGCATGGTTGCTATAGACAAAGGCAGTAGGTAATAGACTAACTAACGGCAACCCACGAGAAACCCGATAGTTAGTCTATCATTTTCTCTCTTAGTCTATAGTAACCAACCATTTCAACCAATAGGATCGCTCCATACTCCCTATGTCCTTTTTGCCTATCGTTTTGTCTACCAATTTCAATAATCGGTCCGCAGAGGCGCATCCGCTTACTCATCTAGTCTATTCAAAGTCTAGAATGTCTCTGTCTCCTCATCATATTTTTCCATGGAAGGAGATGTCAGCAAGGACTCCCGATTCCCTGGAATTGAAAAGTGCGTCTGACGCGCTTTCAACCACCTCCATTCTTAACCATTCCATTGAGGTATATCTCTCAGCAAGCTTTAGACCTTCCTGTCTCTGCACTACCGTGCTAAGGAAGAACGCCGTGTGAACATTCGAGGAATGCCAAATCACCCTCGATAAAATTTTTATTTTTTGGGAAAATAATGAATATTTTTCCATTAAATTTTCAGAATCTGTACGTAGAATTGCGAACTAAATTATCTGAAAAATTGAGAGGAAAATAGTCATAAATTTACCAGGAAATTCGCGTTTAATCGAAGAAAATTTTGCGACGCATGAAAGTTCATACGGCATTTTTCCTTAACACGGTAGTACAGGAGGCAATTCATAATAAACCTAACAATCTAAAGGGAAAGGGGGCCTGAGCCTACACTGGAAAAAAGTATCTTGGATCCAGAATTCTCGAGTCGAGACTCAGATGTTTGAGAAGAAAAAGTGTTATCAATCGGATTTTTGCTTGAATCGAGAGCCAAGTCTCTTAATTAAAGCGGATTTCCTTTTAATTCAGGCAAAAGCCCGACTGAATCAAAAGTACTTTTTCTTGTCAAATATTTTTAGAGTCTGGACTCTGGATCCAAGAGACGTTTGTTCCAGCGTACGTTTTGGGTGCGTTGTGTGGAACAAGGAGTCCAGGGCTGCGGTACATAATTTATGGATAGACATTTTCATTCAATTTCCGTAAACATAGGTAACCACACTTTAAATAGAAAGATAAATGAAAAAACAAAAATGATTAATTTTCTTGAAACTTTAAGGGACCGTGACTCCAAATGTGAGCAAATCGTGGGGAAAAATTAAAAAACCAAAAAAATCTCATCCAGACGAGAATCAAGAATGGAGAATCTCTGTACCTGCCTATCTATAATCCCGACTCACCCCGAGCAAGAATAAAGAAAGTGCTACTGATAACATGTGCTCTGCGTCTCGCATCATTCCATCATGTCATCAGCATCATGATGATTCAATTGAAATATGACAAATCTTGATTCTTGGAACAGAGACGCGCTCTTGAAACGAGCCGAATACCTCAGTCATCAATAACGCGACGGACATCGAACGAGCTAAAATTTCCGCTCATTCCAACTACTAAGTACGGGAACGGGATAAGTCTAAGGTTAATGGCCGAGGAAAAGTCAAACGAAATCAACAATAATTATTTGTTCACAGTTTCATCATTGTCGATCAGCATTGTGTCGAACTACTAATTGGACTTGTTAAGAAATCCCGTATGCGCGTGGCCATTTTTATTTCGTCCAGAGAGATACCCACATAGATGCCGATTTCGTACTGGTTATCCTCGAGTTTCTGCAGCTTATTGTTGAATAATTAAGATAAAACCGTCAATCTGGCAACCGTGAACCCGCAACCCGCTCGTGGCGGGTGGTGGACCCCTCTTCCGTTGCAACATGCCAAGTCTGATTGAGCAATTTTCATAATCTCATTGATAAAATTGTTGTTGAACTTTGAGACAAGTTCAAATAAACGGTGGAGCCAGCGGCACGTACAGCTCATTTGAGTGCCGATGGCGATTGTCATTTCCCGAGTCACCAACTCGCGACCTTTGTAAAATGGCCACAGACGAAGGGATGTTCTGCGAATTACAAATACCTCGTTCGAACAATACTGTATTTCTTTCGGAAAATACACTAAGAGACTTAAGAAATTCCCATTTTTAAAAATTGTGATGAAAACAGATAAGTACCTACTTTAGGAACGGCCACTGCTAAGCAGAGAAAGTAAAATAGCGAAGCTGAAGGTGAATAATTTTGAACATTGGACTGATGCAAATTTATTTCTGATAGGGGCGCGGTCAAAATTATGATTTCACATTTTAAGGGTATAAACGGGCAGGAGGCGATGGTTAAAACTATCAAGACGTCTAAAGTACGCGTATAATGGAAAATTCTTAAAACTTTTTGTAATAATATGTTTATTTCTTTTTTTTTGCAAGAGAGAGAGAGAGAGAGAGATAAAACCCCCTTTTCACGGAAAAAAAACTTTCACGCGACGAATGACAATTTTCAAAACCCCAGCAACATGTTTTTTTTTTTTTAAATTTATTTTTATTTTTTCAGCAACAACAGTATAATTTTACAAGATGTCATATTGGCTTACAAAATATAAACATTAAATAACGGCAGAAATTCCTGACAAAATGTTTACCTACTTAACTAATACATATGTAGAATTCGAGTCCTCGCAGCTATTGGCTGAGCTCCCACTCCCATCAACTCTCGATCTAAATTTTTAGTCGAAGGAGGAATTGGGGGCGCAATAAAATCATCACTGCAAGCTCTAGATAAAACTAAGCATGAGAAAACTGACGCGATACGCATTGCGCCAAATTTTGCAAGGGTCGACGCGCTACGCAAGGCGGTTGCCGAGAAAAGGCTTGTTCTTTTCAGGGCGCCGATAAGTCCTATCTGAAATATTGCGAAATTCGCCGAGCAAATTAGTAGTGACGAGTCGGTGACCTATTTCAACCGAGCCTTGTTGCAAATAACTCCTCGAAACAGGGTTGCCCCTTCGAGAGATTCCCATTTGATTTTCCCCGCTCAATGCACTTTCATTTTGCGGAATTTTACCTTGAAAATGCAACGCAGCGCTGCTCTCGAGTAGGCGTGCGTTTGCCATACTTGAGAGTACTGAGCGTTATCTTTAGCTAATTGCGTCACCCGATATTTCAGGGTTGCCTCGATGTGGAGAGCTGTCGTGCGAATTCGCGAATCTCTCTCTCGATACTAAGTAATTAAATTTATAAATTTTTATTGCTCAAAAGTTATGGTGGAAAGCACTGACAATGGCAGTATTAGAAATAATTTTGAGTGAGGGAAATCTGAAGAGATATGGTGGGATGATTCTGAAATTAAAAAATTCCGCGACGTAGTTCTTGATTTACAGGAACCTATACGGAAGCTCTGCCGAAAGTATTTCCTTGAATCTGCTCTACTTTATTCCTCGCCGAGTATTGTGAAAAAGTGAGGCGACTGTGAATGCAACTCATTTACTGCAAATGGTATGAAAAATTGCACGATCTCAGTAGCAGGACAAGCCTCTTGCGTCTGTTTACCAAATAATTCCTCAATTATGATAGAGATTGTTCAACAAAGAAGGATTTTTTTTTTTTTTTTTTTTTTTTTTTTTTTTTTTTTTTTTAGCTAGATAGGTACGATCAACGCCACAAGGTGTCAAATCGATAATCTCGCCTTTTGCCTAAAGGCATTGGGGATTCTGTTCCAAGTGCACAATTAAAATAATGAGATTCCAGGGTGTCTACTAACAGAGGCTGGTCAAAAATAAGTACTTTTACGATACTTTTTCAGTACATTCTCGAGACATTCAGTACCTCCTCCAACAGAAACATTCCGTACTTTTTCAGTACCTCCATTTGACGAAATTAGAGAAATTTCAAAAATTTGAAATTGCGACAAAAATGACAAAAAATTAAAAAAAATTCCAGACCTTTCTGCGGATTTTCCGCACTTTTTCAGTACTTCCGGACCGCCCTTAAAAATCAGAACTATTTCCGGACTTTCCGAAAATTCCGGACTTGTAGACACCCTGGTTCACTCCGGCGTTTAATTTCCACAGGTTAGGCGAATAAATTTTGCAACATGGGAATGAGCGTCGCGACGCGACGGCGGCGACGTATCCGAGCGCGCCGACGACGGATTGTCTGCATCCGTCCGGTGACCAGTCGAACACATCCGCTGCCTTGCCAAAATTTAGGGCTCAACTCAAAAGACCTCTACTTATTCTTCCTCGAAGCTTAACGTCAGCTCGCGTTAGACAGCAGGGCTTTAGCAAAGATAAAGTCCAATTCGTTGACGTCACGATTATTGAGGCTTACCAATGATCTACAGTCGACGCATCGATTTAAAGCGCTCTTAGAGTACTTTTCCGTAAAAAAAGGTTGCAACTTTTCTCCGAAAAAATAAGTTAAAAAAATCATTTCAGAAACCCATCGAAACTAGCGGGGCTTAATTAAAATTTACTTGAATGAGATCTTCCGCAGGGTGTCTACTAAAATAGGTAGGCCAAAAAATCAGTCCTTTTTCGGTAAATTCCCAAAACATTCAGTACCTCCTCAACAGAAAAATTCAGTACTTTTTCAGTACCTTTATTCGATGAAATTCGAAAAATTTCAAAAATTTGAATTCCTCACTCAAATTGAGACAAAAATCACAAAAAATTGAAAAAATTCCGAATCTCTTACGAGATTTCCGCACTTTTTCAGTACTTCCTGATCCCCCTTAAGAAATCCGTACTATTTCCGGACTTGTAGACACCCTGTTCCGAAAAATTGATTCAAATCCGTCGCGAAGGTGGGAAGCTGCCCCTGAAGACTCGAGTTAGGTTAGATTGGGTCACGCAACTAAATCAACTCCGCGGCAATGCGAGAGGTGTCACACGGAAATGAAGGCGCGTCACTGCAAAGTCGCGCGCACTCCTTATGTAGCTAAAATTTACGGAGGGTTTAACGTTTCTCTCCGATTCTTTTTCGTACACTGTGTATGTGTACGAGTAGCATGTGTACTGGAAAAGTATTGAATTGTATGGAGCCCAGGGTTCACTGCAGATCGTAGTTACGCCATTATGTCAGGTAGGCGACGTTTAAAACTGTAAGAAAAGGCAAGGATGCAGAGGTTGAGATGGAAATTTCGTTCGGTTTCAGATGAGATTTCAGCACCACCATTTTGTCAGAGAGGAAGATTCCTGGATTCCGTGTTGAGCAACTCGGGTTTGTATCAACTACGCAAGCGGTGGCGAGCGCATCATGGCGTTGACGCGCGCTCTTGCCGGAGACGACACAGGATGGGTTGAGAAGAGGGCAGCGTAGCGCGCAGGGGGGCTCAGTCGAAAAAATTGCCACGCGCATCGAGCGGTTTGCTCAATCGCGCGGATTTCTCCACAGGCGCTGACTTTGTGACTCGGTCCGGTTATCAGTTATCAGTCACCCGGCGCTCTACAGGCTCTGCTCCCTCCACGAGGCAGCTCAAAATCGCTAGAACCGCGCCGAGCGCCGACGCCATAGAATAAAAATCGCCATGCGCGTATGAGCGCCGTGGATTGCCCAACGGAGAGCCTGCAACAACGCCACAGTTCCGAAGAGAGGTTAGGTCGAATTCGCCCAACACAACAAGGTGTTTACTAATAAAGGATCGAAAATATGCGTTTAAAAGGCACGAATGGGAATGAGTCCCTTAACTTGAGTAACAACAAATCATTGAGAAATTGCCACCTGTTAATAACCGTCTCAAACTGGGCATAGAAAATATAGATGGATAATCGAACGGATTAAACTAAAATCCGATCGGACGGCCGACTTTTCTTAAATCCTAATTTTACGACCGATTTTCCCTCAAATCCTGATGAAATTGGGATAAAATCTTGATTGACCTCAAATCCTGATGCTAGACATCCTGATATTTCTCTTAAGGGCGCTAGGACCGGAACTCGTTCCAGATTCCGAGTCATCTCCACATCAAAATCGAATACATCCCCATAGGTGCATAAGCAAATAGCCGACTACCTGTGAGGAGCGATCGATCATCGGGCCTGACACAAAGTTAAAAGCGACTTCCAGGTCAACCGCCACCGTGCCGACAGAATCCGTGGCAACGGAGGGATGACAGCTCGCGAGGGGGAGGATGTGTCTGGCGGGAGGAAGCGGGGACAACCCGACTTCCGGCGAGACAATGAGTGCGCATGCGCGGTGGTGGCGCAGTGAATGGCCGGACGAGCGAAATAGTCGAAACTCGAAATCCAGCGCATTTTGCCCCGGAAGTCCCGGATCTGGCCAATTCAAAAGAGGCAGAGGCAGAGCGGGTGCGGACCCGGACCGCGACCGAAACGCGGAAAGGAAAGCACCGACGACCGACGAGCAACGACGCGCTGAGGAAGTGAGCCAGCACAACAGGTTAGCCACACCGTTGCCGTATTAACATTCGTCGCCATGTCCTTCCGTCGAAAAATCATTCAAGATCGGGAATTCAAAATCCGGTACGCTGCATCAGGTGTTGCTAAGATGATAAAAATGTACCACGAACTTCGCGACTCGAAGTTCAGGTCACATCACTGTCCGAAGTTTTCACATTGTAGATCCGAAAGCTTGAGGATCGCCTGCCAACATTTGGGATTTTTCCTGGAAATTTCTCTGATCCCCTCGCCAGGGTGTCTACTAAAACAGGCTGGCCAAAAATCAGTACTTTTACAGTGCTTTTTTAGGACACTCCCGAGAAATTCAGTGCCTCCTCAACAAAAAAAGTCAGTACTTTTTCGGTTCCTTCATTTGATGAAATTCGAAAAATTTTAATTTCTCACTCAAAATTGCGACAAAAATTCGCGAAAAATTCTCGCGAAATGTCCGCACTTGTTTAGTACTTCCGGACCGCCTTTAAAAATTACAACTATTTCCGGACCTGTAGACACCCTGCTCTCTGTGGGGTGGGTTTCAGACTCTGATGGATTGGAGTATAAATTAGCGAACCGATTTTTGACACCAGCATGGGTAAGGCACGACCCAAAAATAAAAAAATTGCAATTTGTACATAGTTACGCCTTTTGGTCAGACGGACGACGACGGTTTTTATCCGTGGTCCGTGTTAAATCCGGCAACGGTGAGGATGGTCGCACACAATATCCGCCTGCGCCAGAATAACGCACGGAACTGACTCGGCATTTCTCCTGACGCGCGGCGCACAGTGGATCGAGTCAAGTAGAGAGGTCGGACATGAAATTTTTAACTAAAACTACGAATTTTGATGGTTATTTCGTCACATTTCCAAGTTCAAGGGGTGCTTCTGGAAGGAAATTTAACGATGAAACCAATGAAAGCACTGTCAGAACCTTAAAGTTTTGTATAAACGGAGTTATAAGCGTTTAAAGTTCCCAAATTTTGTCCGACCTTTCCTATTGACTCGACCCACCGTGCGGCGGCGGCATCTCGGCTACCTTCATCCGGCTCTCCCCGGTCTCCCTGCCCCAGCGGGGGGCAACGAGGTTCACATTCTCGCCAGAGACGTAGGTTAGGGATTTCAACCGGTTCAAATCTCCACCTGGGCTTCATCCCAGGAACCGGGTAAAGGATTTCACCACTCTCAAATCTACATCTTTCTCACAGTCTCAAATATAAATTTCAAGAAAAGGCGAGGTACCGAGGACAAAGGTCCAGAATAGAGGTCACCGAGTACGCATCCGAAGTCATGGAAACCCGTGAATATTGGCCGAACAGTAATTGGCGACGAATCAACGTGCTCTCAAATCGAGACATTGCTTACCTATGCAAAGTACGGGCGAAAATGTACTGAAGACGCTGGCCCAACAGTGAAATTTAGTGGCGCAAAACGTCCACCGGTGGAAGCTGGAGGGTACGTGTTACTGCGCTGCCCTTAAATTTCACCCCTTAACAGGGCCGGATTCGCATACTTGCCGCCCATGGGCCGCCTATATTTTGCCGCCCCCTTCTCATTCGTTTTGAAACTCGATAAAAACTATCAAATGAACGTGCCAGCGGGGGAGGGGTGTTTTAGACGCATTTACTCGTGTTAAACACATTTTTTGGGAAAGCTCTGTCAACACTACTAGCAAAAGTTCACGAAACTTTGCGCGAAAGTTAAGTTCCGTAAACCTATCTCTGTGTGGACAAGGCCTTCCATTCATAAGAAATGAACGAAAAAATTATGAAAGAAAAAACATAAATGTGGTTCAATGATTTTAACTTCCGCCGCCGCGCCGCGCAGACCGCACTGTGTTGAACACAATGCGTGAAGTATTCACGCAGTCTTGTAGGCGCTATGCGTTTCACGCTGACCGCACTGTGTTTGGCGAAATGCGTGAAGTATTCATGCGTTCTTGTAGGCGCTATCCGTTTCATCACGCTGACCGTAATTACCACACTGTGTTTGATGCAATGCGTGAAGTATTCGTGCTGTCTTGCAGGCGCTAATATGTGTTACATGCCGAATTGCCGATCGCCGCGCCGAGGGCTTCTCCTTTTCATCTCAAGTCCTCGTTATCATTTCTCTTTAAGTTGCACCGTTCCAGGCCAAATTGCACGTTTGATCTCTCTCTTAACTCGACTTATTGAAGGCGCTGTCTCTTCTATCACTAAGAGACGACAAAATCAAAAATTACTATACTCTCAGGAAATGAGAGATTTTGTCGCCTTTTCTCGTTTGTAATTTTGTTCTTATAAATCCGATTTTTTTTTTATTACCTACATTTTAAAAAATTGCAAATTTTTGCCGCCCCTTAGATCTGCCGCCATGGGCCACGGCCCATGTGGCCACCCCCGTAATCCGGCCCTGCCCCTTAAAAACGTATCCTTTTGACATCGCATAAGAATGGTAATGGGAACGAATAAATGTACGATTTTAAAGAAAAATGATCGATTGATGCTACGTTATTCCACTTTTTTGACGCAGATAGCAGATCGAAACCACTTCAGAAACTTGCTGCAACCCTCGGATCGCCAGATTGGGTGTTTTCCGCACCACGAAAAAGAGGTAAGTAGGGGTTGTTCGCTATTGCCAATTAATTGTGGTAGTACCCCCCCCCCCCCAANAATAAATTAGGTTACTAACCCAAATATTGAGTACTACCACAATCAATTGGAAAACCCCACCTTCTCGGATGAATCAGAGTCGTGCTACAATAAATTATAGGGGATAACCCCTGACACTTTTTTCCCAGTGACCCCTGCTTGATTCCAAGGATCCCTCCCTAGAGCCTATCAAGTGTGACCAGGGTGTCTACTAAAACAAGCTGGTCAAAAATCAGTACCTTTACAGTGCTTTTGTAGTACATGCCTAAGAAATTCAGTACCTCCTCCACAGGAAAATTCAGTACTTTTTCAGTGCCTACTTCCAATTGACGAAAATCGAAAAATTCCAAAAATTTAATTTCTCGCCAAAGTTGCGACAAAAATGACGAAAAATGAAACAAAAATTCCGGACCTCCTGCGGAATTTCTGCATTTTTCCAGTACTTTCAGACCGCCCTTAAAAAATCAGTACTATTTCCGGACTTGTTGACACCCTGGTGACCCATCGAGACACGTAAATGGAAGAATTTTACGGAATCTCATCGGGAAAAAGCGATAATGGAGGCAAGATCGGGCTCGGGTTTATTTTTAACGCGAGCCAAGATCGTGCGTAGCGGCACTTGGCGCTTCCTGTTTGCAGCCGCATTGCACACGGGATCAAGTGGTCTCGTCGGGGTTATTTATAAGCCACTTCCGCCACGGTCGCCGCCGACAGAGACGGAGGCTCCTCCAGCAGGAAATCCGAGGGACACCGAAGCGTATTTCGGGAGAAATTCGATCAACCGACCCACGGCCCACGCGGCTAAATAAGCCCAAGTCTTTCACCCTCCGCTCCGATCCGATCGAGTCCACAAAAATAATCCACCCCGGGCGGATGTCAGACCGCAAATTGACGAGAGGTTGATGAAAAAAATACACTCCAAAGGAGCCTGACTAGGTGGGCGCTAAGCGTTTCGGATGCTGCGGGGAGTAAAGCGCTTGGAGTTGAGACATGTCAAGCGGATTTCAGCCCATCCGCCGACCAAGCTCCGATTTTAACGCTGGCTCTGTAAATTCAGAAAGAAGCTACCTCATGTGAAGGGCGGGATTATGGAGGGGTGCAAATAGTTCTTGAGTGCCACTTCCATTTTCAAAGCGATTTTCCTCCAAAATATAAAGAAAATGCCTGTTTTATAGCTCTGTGCTAGCAGGGTGTTTACTAAAACAGGGTGGTCAAAAATAAGTACTTTTACAGTATATTTTCAGCACATTCTCAAGAAATTCAGTACCTCCTCCAACAGAGAAATTCTGTACTTTTTCAGTACCTCCGTTTGACGAAATTCGAAAAAGTTTGAAATGGCGACAAAAATGACAAAAAATTAAAACAATTCCGGACCTTTTTGCGGAATTTCCGCACTTTTTCAGTACTTCCGGACCGCCCTTAAAAAATAAGTACTATTTCCGGACTTGTAGACACCCTGGGAGCCTCATTCCCTATTTCCTTATTTTCCAAAACTGCTCGTTTTGTTGAGCATCGTCGGGTTTTGGGAGAAATACAAGAGGGGAAAACCGAGCTTGGTTCGAAAACAGAGAGTTGCGTCATTCGTCGAATACTTTTTCTGGCGATATCTTGAACATAAAATGTGATGTAATAACTCATGTTCTCGCTGATAAGATGTGATCAGCACACGTGGAAATAAAAACACGTGTGACGGATACATTTCAATACAATTCTACTGTACCCTTTCTAAGCTACCGCGTGTTTTCGGAAAAGCGTGAAAAAACAGGGCACGGGGCTTTTAGGCGAAGTTCTCTGAATCTCTCCGGGAAAAGTTCCATTCATTTTCAGTGACGAAAAAGAAGTAAAGCGATTGATGCGAAGTTTTCAAACATCACTCGATTAGGACATCACGGCGATGGCATTCTTACGGATACATAACAAAAAACAGCTAAAAGTATGTGTCAACAGGATACCGCATTTTTTTCATTTCTTTCTCAGAGGATTCAATTTTTCCATACGAACTACAAAACATAAAAAATAATCATTGGAAGTACGTCATATCAGCAGCTTAGACTTAGAGCAAGAGAGTCGTAACCGAGATGTTCTGCAAAATCGGTTAAATTGCATTTAAGATGTCCATAGAATAGGCTTTTGACCTGAGAAAAATTCGGTACCTGGTGATAATTATCGCAAGACAAGAAAGGCAGATTTTTAATTTTAAGGGTTTCATTAAAAATTGTCCTCCCTCCCACACTTTTAAGATTCTTTCCAAATTTTCAAGCGCAATCCCGAGCGCGAAAAACTGCGTATGGTTTGGGTCAACCTTTAACCACCCTCGAAGAACCAAAAGATCGTTCATCATCAGAACGATCATTTCGATTATCATTTTCGATTGGGATCTCCTTGAAAAGGGGAGCTTCGCAACCGATGTCGGCCTGACGTCAGGCTTGTCTTGAACTCCCCACAGCCCCCTCCCCCTCCATCGTAATGTGTGAAACATGCAGGGTGTCTACTAAAACAGGCTGGTCAAAAATCAGTACTTTTACAGTACTTTTTAGTTCATTCCCGAGAAATTAAGTACCTCCTCAACGGAAAGACTCAGTACTTTTTCAGTGCCTCCGCACGGAGAAAAGAACCTCGTGCGTAGGACCTGAAGTTTAGGTCATATGGATCTCCGAAGTTTTCAGATGGAGCATCTGAACACTTTAGGTCTAGCTGTCGAGGTTCGGATCCCACATCTGAAACTTCAGTTCTTACATCTGAAGTACTTCAGATGTGAGAACCGAAGTTTTTCGGATGTGAAAACCGAAGTACTGCAGATGTAAGAACTGACGTTTCAGATGTGTGATCACCTAAAGTGTTCAGATGCTCAATCTGAAAACTTCAGAGATCCATATGACCTAAACTTCGGGTCCCACGCACGAAGTTTTTTTCTCCGTACATTTAACGAAATTCGAAAAATTTCAAAAATTTGAATTTCTCTCCTAAATTGCGACAAAAATGAAAAATTCCGGACCTCCTGACGGAATTTCCGTTCTTTCTCAGTACTTTCGAACCGCCCTGAAAAAATCAGTACTATTTCAAGACTTTCCGGAGCTGTTGACACCCTGGATATCCGTTAGCACCCTAGGTGCCTGGCGTGACTAAGAGTGACGTTGACTTAATTTGATAAGAGGTGCTGGAGGAAGACTCACCTTGCAGACAAACGACTGCTGGGTCCGGATGTTATAGCACGTATGAAGGGAGCTGCCGACTCTTTGCTCGAGGATCATGTACTTCTCGCCGACGACGTAGGGCTGGGGCGTGGGGCTGGCCGCCGGGTCCGAGCAGACGGAGGAGGGGCGCGGGCCGAGGGCGCACTTGTGCTGGGCGTCGCAGGCCTTGGCGCAGTCCTCGGCGTCGCGGTCGCGGTCGTCGCAAGGGGCCACCGCCGACGCCGCCATCGACGCCACCGGCTCCCCCCCTCCCACCGCCGAGCCGCCTTCCTTCTCCCAGTCCGCCACCGTCTGCTGGATGTCCTGCACGAGCGTCAGCCACTTGACGCTCCCCCCTTGCCCGCCCGATTCCGACACTTCCATTGCACTTATTCCAACCACTAACACACACTAACACATCCGCACACGAAGCCGCCGGAGACCTGAAACACAAAAAATAAACCAAATTACTTTCACGAGTCTTGTCGTTAATCAACAGTAGAGTACCTATATTGAGAGAGTATGGCCATAGGGGATACCACTTCTGATTAAGCCATCTTAGGCTGAATGGAGCCCTTAGGACCCAAAAATGGCGGACGCCATAAATTAAGGTAATGCAAAATGACTCAAAATGTAGTTTTCTTTGCTTATCGTAACGAGAAATTTACTTAAATGCACTATTGCGACATCTTTACATATTTGTAAGGCTAATCGTGTGCAGTATTTGAGAAAAATTATCTTAGATGTAGTAAGGTTGGCAGCAAGTGCGGTTGGTGATAACCGTCAAAAGTTGGCAATGACCCCCCTCCCATCCTAAAAAACCAAAACAAAGCACCGCCATTTTTGGGTCCTAAGCCTCTCCATGGGGCCCAGTGGCCATACTCTCTCAATATAGGTACTCTAATTAACAGTAGAGTACCTGTATAGCGAGAGTATGGACAGATCGCTTCATGGAAATCTTAGGGCCCAAAAGTGCAGCCACCCTTCTAACCAACTTTTAACGCACAAATTTTCACTGCCAGTCTGCAGATTCCAATTCTAACCAAGATGGCTAAGAATGTACATGAATGAGCGTTCTTCCGCAAAAATGAGTAAATTTACGCAAAAACTAAGTCAAATACGTGCTTTAGGAACGATGGTTCGTAACAATTGTATTAATAAATCGCTCTGGATAATTGAAATTCATAGGTTGGCTGCATTTTTGGGCCCTAACTTTATTCGCGGAGGCATCGGTGAAGGCCTGATGGATTTTCGGAGTTTCACATCTGTCTATACTCTCGCTATACAGGTACTCTAATCAACAGCGGGGCCACTTTTGAAATTGATAGACAAAGCTATAGACAAAGAAGGCGAAAGGTATATCGACGGTGTAGGTCAGCAATCACATAACTCGTTTGCGGTGTCTGAAAATCTCCGCCTCTATGTCATTTTTTTTAAAGGAGAAAAAATTGACATATTTCTTGAAGTTTTTGCGGAATTTTCAAAACTAACCCGTTGAGATTCAGATTACAAAAAGAAACAACAAGGAGCCTAAAAAATAAAATAAAAAATAAGAATGCTGGAATAAAAATCATGTTCGGAGATCGACATCCATGTGATTGCCTCAGAGTCTCGAGCTAGCGTTACGATAGATTCATAGAACATGGCCTACTCATCCGCGGTGGTAAGCTGATGACAGACTTATTTGAAAAGTGAAAGAAGATGTTACAAGAAATGTTTACACGCTGTGGCGAATGGCTATTGTGCTTTTCAAAAGATCTCACCCATGACGCATGGCAATGATGCCGACGCGAGAACCGTGACCAAGTCAAAAACAAAAGGGAGGCAGCAAGAGGGAATCATTGGCATTGATTTTTTTTCCATCTTCCTACGGATAAAGAGGGATTTTTAACTACGAGAATTTTGTTGTACACACCACACTGGTTTTTTATTCACTGTTGCACCTTAACGTGTGTGAAGATTTCCTGAGGAAATTAATGCCTTCAGGAAACCTTGATATTTATCAAGAGAGGGTGAGTCGAAATGACAGACTGAAAGCCACACCCTCAGGAGAACGTTCAAATTCAAAGTGCATGGGTACAAAATTTCATGAAAGCTCTGCCTGTCGTTCAGCGATTGCAGTGGCGTGGCGTGCTTTGCGATGTATCGAATGATCTGCCTTTGAACCTATGGAATAGGATCGATAAATAGGGTGTTCGCAGCGAACACCTTAATAATCGATTCTTTACCATGGGTTTAACTGACATAGCAATCGATGTATCACAATTCACGCCACGCCACTGAGCGATTGATAATTTCAGAGACAGCACGGACTTTTACATCGAGCAATGTACTTAGGAGGCAAAAGAAACATTTCACCGATCAAAATCGTTTCCTGCCTGCTGTTTCAGATCTGACGAACGATCCCCTTAAACTAAGGAGTCCTTTCAGTGGATCAAATTGTCAAAAATTTCCCAAATGCAATCCGTTTGTAATTTTTTTTTTTCAAAAAAAAAGGAAGAAAAAGCCGAAAGTCTCAAAAGTCGATACCTAGTTTTAACGCTTCGCTCATACAACGCGTATCTCGAAAGTTACGGGGTAAAAGCATCGGGAAAGGGAATAGCTGGAGAGGCGTAGAGTCCCTTTATACTGATGAGAGTCAAGACAACACCCCTTCATGGAGTCACAAACGGAAATAAAGATTACACAAATTGAACGTTTTTCGTAATCTTTGATCGACCCACTCTCAAATTCCTTTCTCCATTCCTTCTCTCATTCCGTTTGATCCTTATCAAACCCGTAATTCCTCGGTCCATCCCAGATTATAATCTTGGCAATCGGTAAAAATATGTAATCTTTATTCCCATTTGGGACACCTTGGAGGCCTAAAATACAGGAACCAATCAGAAATGGATTCACATTGTCTTGACTCAGTATAAAGGGAGTCTAGAGAGGCGACTGAAGCGCTGAACTTACTTCAAATCAAAATCGTCCGAGCCAAGATGAGAATGCGCGCTACGGCGACGGACGCGGAAGACACAATGAAGCAGACCAGAGAGAGGACCAACACCCCGGAAAATTCAGAAACTCTTCCTTATTCCCAAAATCGATCCGACGGAACCGATCCAATGATTCGAGCCAAAGATAAACGTCGCACTATCGATGGTCAGACAAATCAGGCAGATAATAGTTCAAACGATAGGCGCGCGATACGATTGCGGGAAGAAAAAAGGAATAGAAAATCAAGAGCGATTCACTTTTTGTGAGTCGAACGATTATCTAACATGAGACCATGTCCGAGGGAAACTCCCAACAGCGGAGTGTTCACTACGCGGCTTTGTCTATCGAAGATATCACACGGTCGCGGTTGGAGAGGAGATATAAGACTGGTGGTTTTGATACCGTGTCGACAATGCGATGATGCTCGAGCGGCTGGTCAGGCTTCGTGCACGTAAGCGCGCTGATAATGGCCACCGCACCGAGTGATAACTTCGGAATTCGGGAAGTCGCAGGTCACTTGCTTCCGCTTCCAATTTTGTAACTGAACAATGATTCGGGTGAGTAAATGGAGAGGGAAAATTTCGAACGCGCATGGTCAGTATTTTGCGGAAAGCACCGATACAGATAGGACATGAGTCAAAAATGAGAAATTGCAAAATGGCGTTGCCCAATATTTGCTAATATTTTCCCATTTCATTCTATGATTCAGATGTTTTCGTTTGGATGAATCAGAGAATCAGCACCACCAATGTACCAGAATACGCTATTTAAACTTCACGCACAAAAAAAAGGGGGTGGAATTAGTACGAGGGCAGATATTCTTTTCTTTTGAAGACCATAATTATTCTTAACTATTCGCATGGTGACATTGATTATCACATAAGGTAGGTAACAAGGTAGTTTTATCCTTTGAACAAGCTCTCACAGGCTGGCAGTTTAACTTGGGACAGTGGCCATTGCTGGATTTACCTACTTGCCGCCAATGGGCCGCCTGTATTTTGCCGCCATCTTCTCATTCATTTTGAAACATCAATAAAAACCATAAAGTGAACATGCCGGAGGGAGAAGGGTGCATAAGATGCGTTCACTCGTGTTGGACACATTTTTTGCGTGAGCCCTGTCAACACTACAAGCAAAAGTTCACGGAACTTCGCGCGAAAGTTCAGTTCCGTAAACCTATCTCTGTGGGGACAAGGTCTTTCATTTGTAAGAAATGAACTAAAAAATTAGGAAAGAACAAACTTAAATGTGGTTTAATAATTTTAACTTCCGCCGCCGTGCCGCGCTGACCACACTGTGTTTGGCGCAATGCGTGAAGTATTCATGTAGTCTTGTAGGCACTGTGCGTTTCACGCCGCGCCGACCGCTGTTGACCGTGCTGTGTTTGACGCAATGCGTGAAGTATTCATGCAGTCTCGTAGGCGCTAATATGTGTTACATGCCGACCGCCGCGTCGAGGGCTTCTCCTTTTCATCTCAAGTCCTCGTCATCGTTTCTCTTTGCGCCGCGCCGGGCAAAATTACGTTTTTGGTTTCTCTCTTAACTCAACTAATTAAAGGTGCGCAGTCTTTTGTATCACCGAAATATGACAGAAATAGAAATTAATGAACTCTCAGGAAATGAGACATTTTGTCACCTTTTCTTATTTGTAATTTTTTTCTGCATCCGATTTTTTTGTACATGCATTTAAAAAAATTGCAAAATTTGCCGCCCCCTAATTTTGCCGCTATGGGCCGCGGCCCATGTGGCCACCCCCTTAATCCGGCCCTGACAGTGGCGATCCTTTCAAATTGGCAACACTGTTTTTTTCATTTAAATGTATGCATGTTAAACAATCGATTCTCGTGGAGCCAGCCTGTCTCACCCAGAATCGACATATTCAATGGATGTAAATGGAGAATAAACAGTGTTGCCAATTTGCAAGAATCGCCACTGGGTTTAACCTTGGAACACCCTGTATCATTGGCAAAGAGCCTCCGTTTACAGAATCGACTGAATGGATTTCGCATGAGCGTTACGAAGAGCGAAGCGGCGAGTGTACCTCGAAACTGATCTCGTAAGTGCGGACGCCCCGGCCCGGAGCGCGACATGCTTGGAACTTATGATGCCGGTGAGGGATGGACGAAACAATAGTTAGCCAACGGCCAATTATTGCTGGATACAGACGGCAGAGCTCGGGCCCGGTGAACACATTTTTTTACGCAACTCGCCCGGGATTGCCGCGGGTGACTTGGCAATCGCTGGGTATTGATCTCGCACCGATTGGGCGCCGACGCAATTCCAGATCTGCCTCCTGTCCAAACCGCGACGCAACGTCGCGTCCGTCGTTCGAATTCACCATTCCGCCGACGTTTTCGCACTATATCATTAGCGAAGTCGAGCCACTACTAACAGACGCATGAAGACGACTCCCTCTCGTTTCCAACAACGTAAGGATTTACTCGGGGCCCGAATTTCGTTGGCAGGTTCGTTCGTTACGGTCGGCCACAAGTTCGATGATTTCTGTCGGCAAACCCCCAACTCAAAGGAAAAGGCCGGCCCCGAGTCAAAATACCAAGAGGCTCGTCCCCTGGTCACAATTATTAGAGGTACAGTGGCGTGGCGTGCTTTGCGATATATCGATTGATCTGCCATTTAAACCTATGGAAAAGGATCGATAAACAGGGCGTTCGCAACGATCGCCTTAATAATCGATTCTTTGCCATAGCTTCAAATGGAGAAATATCGATAATCGATCATTCACGCCACACCACGGGTTATGAACGGACCCCTCCTCCCTTCCCAGGTTACGCACCTCCAATGTAATCTTCGGTACGCGTCGAGCAACACTTGACAGACGCCCCCTGCCCCCCCCCCCCCCCNTTTTTTTTTTTTTTTTTTTTTTTTTTTTTTTTTTTTTTTTTTTTTTTTTTTTTTTTTTTTAACTAGCCCTCAAGGGCTAATCCCATCTGCTCATGAACCAGTTTGAGCCAATCCCTACCAGTTTTTCAGTATTTCCCCTACCAGTCCCTATAGACCAAACTCCTTCCACCTATAACATCTCGGTAGGAGCTCACCCTCCCCCCAGTTATCTCTCTGAAATTTCATTAATTCATTCCATTCATTAATTCATTCATTCCATTGATTCATTCCGTTGTGGCAGGTGTATGACTATCTGTGACTGTGAGAATAGATATTAATGGTTCAGTGGTGGGGAGGATGATTCAGTACTCCATTCCCCTAGGAAAATTTGAAAAGAAGATCATATTTGGCTCAAGATAAAGGATTCACATGTGCCTGTTGTCATCTGCGTTTGGCACTTGCACTCCTCAAGTGACAGCAGAGAATGAAACATAGAAACACAGACGGACAACCAATCATATGTTGCTACTATTGTGAAAAGTGCTGTTTTAAGCTGATTTATTGTATTTATGTTGACTCTTTTCATGGTTCTTTTCACTTATTCTTTAAAAAAAAAGGGCAGTCAATGACAATACCACACAGTCATTGGCAAGAAGGATGAAGATCAATGACAGTTAGATTCTTAAATTTTCTCTGACACATTACCGATGTGTGCAAGAGGTTTTTTGCACAGTCAGTTGCGGATCTCATTCATTGTTTTGTCTTATACATTCAAAAACATTCCTTGAAACTATCGCTGGAGGCCTCTCTCTGCTTCTGCAATTGTAAAAGGCATTCACAAGGAAAATTGACTGCCTCTCTGCTACCCTAGATAATGGTGCTTTCAAATCATCCTGCAGTTCAGCTAGAGTCCACACCAAATAGCTTTCCGCATTCATGAGGTGCGACAGCGGACCAGCTATCCTTTGTCTATGATTGAAAGTAGACACAATAATCAAGATAACAAATCCTCAGTTCAATCTTTTAAGTGCCTTAACTAACTAGGCATACATGGACTGGCATATAGACCATCGATGCCAATTTAAGCATTTATATCGCTAAACGGAGCAAGCTTTGGTCATCGATGACCCTACGTCAATGTCCCGTTGGTTGCATGTAACAACAGCTGAGCTGATGTTATGCTGGGTGGATCGTAAGCCACTTCACTTCATGGCAGTTTCAGGTTTGGAGGATATGGTACCTGCTAAGAGCTTCTCCAGAAGGAGGACACCAAACAAATGGTAAGAACAAGTTTAACCTCCAACATTAGAAGGAGCCATTCACATCCCAGATCATACTGACTAAACCGAAAGAGAGGTCCCATGCCAGGGGCCTCTCACAATTTCCTACCAAACTGAACTTATTGACTCCAGTCGTTTTCGGAAGAGAACAACCCATACAAAGGGATAGGCGGTTTCAGCAATAGGGAGCACGATGTGAACTGCAAAAAGTCAATACCTACTTAGAGGCCTCCATTCATAAAAGGACCACCAAACACCGTTCTATATGGTAAGCATACGTCTGAATTCGGCTCAATATGCCGTCGGAAGCTAACTTATAAGTAAGTAGTCGTAAATGTAATGGCAGATATAAGTACCTTTTAGTTGAGGATCTTGAGTGGATATCGTCCAAGCTTTGGCCAGTTTTTGGACGTTGAGCGAAGTAATCCAACGCCTTGGACGATGAAAAGAACACAAGCACAATCAAACGACCGCGAACAACGAAACAAAAGAATTGAGTTAAATAAAAACAAATATTGATAACAGATAATAAAGCACTGAATGTAAGGATGAAAGGCCAAAAATTGGTCCGGCGTCCACTCAAAAATCACTCCGCGCGCACGGCAACACACTACAGGGACATCGTCGCGGTCGAAACTCCCGTGAGTTCAAAACTAAACTGAACTCAAGCAGAAGCACGCAATCGATTCGGGCAAACGACGGTTACGGAGTTCGGTTACAAGGCTCGCTCAGAGCGCTACTAACGGCTGCGCTACACAACTATTGAACGGCGCTGTTGCCGCGGCTACAATAAAAAACGTTACTTATTTTGGGGGTAGTGATAAGAGGGGAGAGGATTACTGCAGTGCTAAGGAAAAACGCCGTATGAACCTTCAGGCGTTTGCGAAATTTCCGCTTATAAAACATAAAAGTTCCTGGTAAACTTAAGAATATTTTTCCTCTAATTTTTCAGATATTGTTGTTTGCAATTTCACCCCAAGTTCCTGAAAATTTCAAAGAAAAATATTCATAGCTTTCCTAAAAAATAAAAATTTTATTGAAGGAAATTGGGCAACCCTCGAATGTTCATACGGCGTTCTTCCTTAGCACGGCAGATTAGCAGTAATCATGAAATATCTCCTATTCACCCTAGAGAGTACGATTTTCAATTGTCATTGTGAATTTGAAACATTGCATTTTTCATTTTATTTTATGAGATCCATTTTCATGACATTTTGTTTTTATAAAACGATTTTTTATGGCATTTTCTTTTTTTCGGAATTTTTTCATGGTATTTTATTTATTTTTAAAATATATCCTAATGAGAATTACATGAGATTTTTAAATGGATGGTTTTACAAAATGTAAGAACTCCCAAAATTTATCATTTAAGAGAAAGTATAAAAAGAGGAGGCGGGCAGGCAAGGGGAGGGGGTTGAACATTCTGCCAGTTCATCAGCTAAATCCGATTTGAGACTAGATTTGGTAATCTTCACCCGTTCTCGAACTACAAACTGCAACCCTGGGAGTGTCGTTCTAATTTTCTAAATCTTGAGTTGTGTGGAATTAGACCGCCGTAAATAACATGCACTCGCTAGAGGCAGGGGGGTCTGTGTTCGTGTTACGGGTGTGTTTCGAGAGGGAGGGGGGTGTGCAAGGCTGCGATACATAACGCTAGGATGAGCGAGTTTCGGAAACATGTGAAAAATCGAAGAGAGGGGTCGATTGCTTATGCGATGTTTCAAAATGTCCATCGCCATTTTATTTTTTTACGTGAAATTGTTGGTATAATCTGTTTCAAAATTTTACAGAATTTTATCGGCAGCACGGAGAAAATTCAGTGAAATTTTTGGACAGCATCGTTGAACAATTTCTCTGTGAGAAAATAAAATAGCGGCGCAAATTTTTCACCATCGCACACTTCGGCCGGAAGGTGACTCCATGTCAAGAAAACAGCAAGTGTGCAGGTTTTTCAAAAAAGAAAAAAGGTATGAGTTGGCAACGTCGAATCAGAGATTTTAATCTGAACGGCCCCTCAATGTCTAGCGCCGGTGAAAAGCTCAAGCATACGACGGCAGTAATAAAATAGGTATTAATTGGCTCAATTTGGCAAAGGTGGCGCTGCCCCACGCCCGAACTCCGAACTATTGGTGTAACCGAGTTTGCCAATGAATGAAAATGAATTGCATTGTGATATTTTATTATTAGTCGCCTTTGCCAAACCTAATGATGAAACTTCATCATACCATGTCGGTCAAACCGGGTATTACACTTGGGTTTTTGTCGAAAACTGGCAATCTCCAACCAGTGCAGTCGATACCAAGAGGGTATTCGTCTCGAACATGGGTATTTACAGGTAAATGCTGAGCATTACCTGTGCGACTTGGCAAACATGCTTGCCTTGTAACGTGCGACAACCGTTTTGTGTTTTGAAATGCCTCTTAAATGTCAAGTTGCCCTGACCGTTATTTTTCACTGTTAATAATATTTTTTGTCGGCTTGAGCGATTACGTCACCAATCGGTATTCCTTCAACTTACATACCGACCCCTTTTCAGAAGCTCGCCCTTTTCGACTATTTCAGAACTTCTATTTCTCCTTCATTTTCTCGCGCAGTGAGGACCATGATTAGGTGTTGATCCCGATGTCCATACAATCTAAAATAAAAAGAATCAATTATTATTATTATTATTTTTTTTTCACCAAACCGCGAGATGACCCTGTCCCTCATTTTCAAGGAGATGTATTCTCCTCCTCGTTACAAAATGTCAACAATGAGAATATTCTGATGATATTTCCTAGCAATTGTCTAGCATGGAACCCTCCGACTATTGTAAGATTCTCACTACCTGATAAATTTTAACATATTTCCTTGGAATATTCATAGTAGGTATGAAATCTTTAGAATATTTTAATAAGTAATAGGCAAATGCGCGGAATTTTTAGAAATCTTCCAGGTTTAAATTACCTAAAAAAGGTACCAGAAATTGTGAAAATCCTTGCTAAAAGAGAGCTTCGCACCTTTTATTCTAAATTTTCGCAATATTGGTCTACCGAATGTAAATTTTTCCCAAAATATAGTTTTTGAGCCCCTCTTTTCGAATTCGTATAGAAATTGATTTAAGTGACACGATTTTTGATTCGTCATATTTGAAAGAGTAAAGTATTATCCCAGTCATTTTCTCCGTTAAAAAATTAATTCAAGTAACACGATTTTTAGTTTAAGATTCATATCGTCATCTTCAGTTACCCCCTCCGTTATTTCGTATCCCATCTCGTTATTTTGTTTGTAATGTCGTTTCTCAGATTGAGAAACGACATTACAAACAAAATAACGAGATCAAAACCAACCGAGATGCCGTTTCGATAGATTAACGTGAATAATGCGCGGAACGTAAAACGATGGAAAAATATCCGAAGTTGGGTTCGAACCTAACATGCAACTATTTTAACTCTGAAGGGGGCCGGGTTGCATACGCTCGATTTTGCGGGCGAAATCTGAGATCTGCCGACGGTTTCCGTAATAAAAGCACGGGTGCAATTGGTGTTTCCCAGAAACGTGTATTTTGATAAACTTTTTGGACTCTCGCGTCAGACAGATGACTTGTTACAAACAAAATGACGCTATATTTACAAATTGAGATGCTGAAAAGCGACTCATATATATATAGATGCTTTTCAAGAGGTCAATTCGGCATTCGAATGATGAACTAACATTAAGCGTTTAACTGTGGAGGAATATACTTTTGGTTTGGACACAACATGGAGCTATTTTAACTCCGAGGTGGACCGGGTTACATACATGGAGGAAAACACATATCGCACCCAGTGGCGTGGCGTGAATTGCGATGAATCGATTGTTATGCCATTTAAATCTATGGTAATGAATCGATTATTAAGGTGTTCGCTGCAAACACCCTGTGTATCGATCCTTTTCTATAGGTTTAAAAGGCATAACAATCGATACATCGCAATGCACGCCACGCCACTGATCGCACCTGTACCTTATCGCGACTGGCGAGAGCCGTATATCGCGATCGCGCGCCAGGTTCACGTTTCGCCCGCAAAATCGAGCGTATGCAACCCGGCCCACCGCGGAGTTAAAATAGTTGTATGTTAGGTCAGAACCCAACTTCTTTCTCTCCGCACGGCACGAGGAACAAACTAAAAATTTCCTGCCTTTTTCTCTCGATTGCCTTGATCCTTATGCGTTATTATTATTATTTCACTTGAATTCTAAAAATCGCGAAAAAGGTTTTTTTCCCTCATCTTGAACTTCCTGTCAACAAATGAAGACCGGCCACTTTTCAGGAGATCAAAAACACACTCAATGAACCTAGCTCTCACGAAATCAAAGCTAGGCTGCTACGAAATAGATTTAATGGCTGAGTAGGATAAAAAAGGGCCTGAAAATAATTTCAAAGGCATATCTCTGTTTATAGGGTGGACAAAATTTTCCGTTAAATTCTGAATTTTTTTTCTCTGTATTTAATGTTTCTTCGAAGTTAGGCACTTTTCGAAACAAGCCGTACATATCAAATCCAACGCAAAACAAATGTGTTTATCACGTGAGAGTGGGATGAAAACCGTTATCCGGACCTGAAGACCCGCGCTGCTACCTGAGAGGCCGCGGGAAAATAGTCGGTGGATCGTATTCGGCTACGTATGCGGGGCTGGGGCATTTCGACCCTTGAAGCTGTCCCGTCGTTTCCCACGGTGAAGCTCTTCGTCCCGAGGTGCTGACTTCTGGCTCGTCATATAAGCACCTTACGTACGTCTGGCGGCCTACTTCCTGGCTCACTGAGCAGTGAGCAATCGCCATCACACCTTGAGGTGAATAAGGGTAGTAGGTAATAGTATTCATAGCCTTTTCTTAGCAGCTTTTTCCCTTAGGATGCCACATTCGATTTCCATTCAGATCAAAATGAGGTTTAAGGATCTCCTTAGCAGCATCATATGAAGGACAATTTTAACCTATTTTGAGTTAAATTCAACAGTACAGCTTTAGAAATACACCCTTGCAAGGCCTTGCAATGATTTGCCATTTAAAAAATATAAAAAGGAGAAACAAAATTCATGATTGTTAGGTGTTAAATTTAAGGCATAAGTACAATTTTTGCTATTTCAAGAAAAATGTGTTTGAAGTTTCGAAAGTACATTGAACTGATGAACTCTCATGGCAGAGAGAAAGTTCAAACTGACCTTTTGATGCTTAAAAATTGGAATCTGGGACTTCTGGGAGTGAATTTTTCACAGAATATGCATTGAGACTAGTTTTAATTGAAACCATTGATATCTCAACTTTTTCAAACACTGCATTTATGCGCCTTGCCCTCCAAGCCCCTTAAGTGAAGTACATCAAAATCACTTTTTTCTCCGTTTCCCAGAGGAGAGATCAAAATATAGCACAGAATTTTAAAATTTAAAAAGTAGGGGTCACAAAAATGTATGTATGTATGTATGTATGTATATGTGTTTCAGCCAGCGTGAGAATTTTTCAGTTTTAGAGCTTTGAGCGGCAATTAATTTTTCTTCTCTCTGTCTCACTTGTACCTATCTGCCCATCTCTATTTCCCTCTTCCCCTTCGTCCGTTTCCCTCTCCCATCTTTCTATCTTACGTCTCTCCCTCTCGTCTTAAAGGCTGCCCCCTGCCCCCTCTCCCCGTTACTTTGTGACTGTAAGTAGCCGCTCAACATCATTTTGGACCCATGTAAAGGAAAGGGTAACTGGGTCCTCAACCCACCATCCCCCTATCACAATGTTCTTATCTACTGCTACGCTTACGATGGTAGCATTATGTTTGGAAACCTGATGATTAATATAACCAGCAAGACGGGCGGTTGGTTAGACTGGACAAGAGGAGTCGCGAGTCGTGTGCCGTTGTGCCATTGAAGATTGCGGCGAGGAAGATTAGGAGATGCCAGGAGACGTCTGTGCAGCGGTAGCGGCTGTCATTGGTGGCGCGGCAGTAGCGCCAAGGTTGGATGAGTGTTGCAAATCGCGTTTAAATAGGTCGCACACTTCACTTGAGTGAGTGCGCTCATGGCCAGGCCGGAAGTGTGGAAATCAGTAAATATGTTGTACTTACGGGTCGCAATCAGGTGAGGGCTAACGCATCCATTTTCATTGTTCCGAGCTCATGTAATCTGCCCAATTCCACGGCCATGTTGCCGAACGCAGCGCTCGTTCCTCGTGGCTTTCCTTCCTTTTGATCAAAATCTTCCATTCTCAAAGGAAACTTGGCGAGAATTTCTAAAAATAAATAAATAAATGGATAGATAAATAAAATAAATAAATAGATAAATAAAATAAAATAAATAGATAAATAAGAGTTAGAAAAATTATAAAAAATAAATTAAATAAAAATATTTTTTTAAAAAAACAATAAATAGAAAGTAAAATAAATAAAATAAACAATAAAAAATAAAAATTAAATAAATAAAAATGTAGAAAAATAAACGTATAAATTAAATCATCACAATATTGTAAACCTAGCCAATCCAGGGCCGGATTAAGGGGGTGGCCACATGGGCCGCGGCCCATGGCGGCAAAATTAGGGGGCGGAAAATTTTGCAATTTTTTTAAATGCAGGTACGAAAAATTCGGATTCAGAAAAAAATTACAAACAAGAAAAGGTGACCAAATCTCTCATGTCCTGAAAGCTCATTAATTTCTAATTTTGTCGTATTTCGGTGATACAAAAGACTGCGCACCTTTAATTAGTCGAGTTAAGAGAGAAACCAAACACTTGTTTTGGCCTGAAGCGGTGCGGCGCAAAGAGAAATGATGACGAGGTCTTGAGATGAAAAGGAGAAGCCCTCGACGCGGCGGTCGGCATGTAACACATATTAGCGCCTACAAGACTGCATGAATACTTCAAGCATTGCGTCAAAAACAGCACGGTCAACAGCGGTCGGCGCGGCGCGGCGTGAAACGCACAGTGCCTACAAGACTACATGAATACTTCACGCAATGCGCCAAACTCAGTGTGGTCAGCGCGGCACGGCGGCGGAAGTTAAAATCAATGAACCACATTTATGTTTGTTCTTTTAAATTTTTTAGTTCATTTCTTACAAATGAAAGGCCTTTTTCCCACAGTGAAAGGTTTACGGAACTGAACTTTCGCGCGAAGTTCCGTGAACTTTTGCTAATAGTGTTGACAGGGCTTACGCAAAAAATGTGTCCAACACGAGTGTACGCGTCTTATGCACCCCTCCCCCTCCGGCACGTTCACTTGATGGTTTTTATTAATGTTTCAAAATGAATGAGAAGAGGGCGGCAAAATACAGGTGGCCCATGGGCGGCAAGTAGGTAAATCCGGCCATGGGCCAATCACGATATCGATGGTTAAAGGTGGGAAAGTACGTACGGCGTACCTCTCCATTAAGGCAATTATAAATCTCTGATTATTTTTTACTATTTTGAAAGAAAACTAGCCAAGCATCTAATTGGAACTTTTTCTACATAGTATTGAACAGATGGAGGAAACTAGAAAGTTTCAAGAAAATCCGTTGAATACTTTGTTTCGAGATAAACAAAAGAGGAAGAAGGAAAACTTGAAGACTCCCGAAGTCGATGTAGAGATGCACTTTTTTCGATTCTCGCCAGCGATTTGTACCTTTGAGCCATTGTTGCAATTAGGTAGGTAGGCAATTCTGTAGTAAATCATTCTTGGGAGACCCTTGTTAAAAATGATGTGCTCTCTCGAAGTTATCTCATTTTTCGACGTGACTTGGCAACAAAGTTCTGCAAGTCCTTGCATTTATGTGCTTGGAAGCCGTGCTTGCGTATCAGTGCAGCATAGCGGCGGGAAGATTCAGTAAATTTCATTTACATATGTATAAGTAATACTTTCTGAAGACGTATTTCCAGGTAAAAGTATCTTATAGTATACTGCCGTGCTAAGGAAAAACGCCGCATGAACCTTTAGGCGTTACCGAATATCCTTGGATAAAAAACAAATTTCCTAGTAAACATATGAATATTTTCCTTCCAATTTTTCATATAATTTTTTTTTTACAATTTTACCGAAAGTTCCTGAAAATTTAAAGGACACATGTTCACAACTTACTGCCTCAAACATAATCATTTTATCGAAGGAAATTTGGCACCTCTCGGATGTTTATACGGCGTTTTTCCTTAGCACGGCAGTAGACGCATAGTAGCATCAACATATCTTTTAACGGGCCAGCGGGACTGATTATTGAAATTGATGGACAAAGCTATAGCCAATTAAAGAAGACATAAGGAGTATGGAGCGATCCTATTGGTTGAAATGGGTGGTTCCTATCGACAAAGGGAGAAAATGGTAGACGAACTGTCGGGTCTCTCGTGAGTTGCCGTTAGTTATAGTCTGTTACCTCCCTCTTTTGTCCATTGCAACCACCCGCTTTCGCCAATAGGATCTCGCTCCATATCTCTTTTGTCTCCTTTGTCTATAGCTTTGTCGATCAATTCCAATAATCGGCCCGCTGACGATTTAACATTTCTAGAAAATTAACCCCCGGACTGTCGTTCCTCCCGGTCACAATGCTGCATCAGTATTTAGTGGTCCCATAAACGACGGGTGGACCTTTACCTAAAATAAAGATCTCTTGGCCCCCTCAACTCCTCTTAACCACTTGATTATACTGCACTCCAAAAACCATTCAAAAACTCAAATGCACATTTTATTCAAAAATATGAAACCAGGTGGTTGAAATAAAATTGTGTTGAAGGATTTCGGCCTATCAGAAGCGCTCCACCTTCTCTTTCGAAGGGCCTGCGAGCTTATTTGTCGCGCCATCAGAAAAAAATCGGATATAATATGTGGATTACATTTTGCAAAAAGGAACCAGAAGTATTGTAATGTAGCTAAGATTGTGCATTTTCATCGTTTGCAATACAATTCTTGAATTATGAAAAAATTTGAAATTTTAGATGGTAATTTTTGTCTTCAATTTACAGTTTTTAGCGAGTAAAATAAAAACTGTCAATGGATAGTAAGGAATTATTCCAAGAAGTTGCACAATCTTAGCAACATTGCAATGCATGGTTTCTCTTTGCAAAATGCAATCCATGTGTAAGCACGTATGCTCCAAGCTGCAGTCTCGATGGAGGCAACTCGATTCGCCTTCAAGTGATAAGATAGGCAATTGTGGTTCCTCAGGAGCTGCAATAGTTGTATCGTCGTGACGGAGAGCTGAAGGTCGGCCGGCGGCGCACCGTGGATCGAGATAGTTAGATAGAGGTCAGACACAAAATTTTTGACCAAAACTGCAAATTTTGATTTTAATTCCATAACATTTTAAATTTTAAGGGGTGCCTCTGGAAGAAAATTTTACGGGAAAACCAATGAAACCAATTTTAGAACCTCCAAGTTTGTACAAACGGAGTTATAAACTTTTAACGTTTCCAAATTTTGTCCAACCTCTACTATATCGTCACCTTCCAGGCAAAGTATCACAAGCGCCATGCGACGTTTAAAAATTTCCGCCGCCATTTCATTTCTTTACTGAGAAATTGTTGGTTGAATCTGTTTGGAAATTTCACTAAATTTTATCGGCAGCACAAAGAAAATTCAGTGAAATTTTCGGACAGCTTCGTTGAACAATTTCTCTGTAAAAAAATAAAATGGCGGCGGAAATTTTTAAACGTCGCATGGCGCTTGTGATACTTTGCCGGGAAGGTGACGATATATTGACTCGATCCACTGTGCGGCGTGGCGCGGCGACGCTGTGCATGATCCAAGATCAATCTATCACCTACTGTGATCGCGGAATTGGTGGATGAATTTGTAAACAAGACAGAAAAATTAATTTTATGTGATGATTTTAATTTTGATTGTAAGCAGGTGATTAAAGAGAGCAAGGGACTGTCAGAACTACTTGCAACTAACAATCTGGAAATTTTGCTTAGTTGAGGAGGTGACGAGGATAAAATCGAATGTTTGTTTGGATAACATCATTACTAACATAGAAGAGACTAGAGTTAGAGTGATGGAACCTGCTCTTTCTGACCACAAAGCACAAGTATTAACACTCAAAGGAGTAAAATTTAACAAATCAGGAGAAATGTGTAAAGTAAGGAATTTTAGTACCTAATGAAAACTTAGAAAACTTTCTATAAACCTCTTGGCGTTTGAGGTTCTAGGCGGAAAATAGGAAAAAAGGAAACTAGGTTGAGACCAAGGATGTCAGCAAAGTTGTCCATTTCTGGGCTCCCGATTATGGTTCGCTCCGTCAACAGACGGATCTTGGAAAAAAGAAAGAAACATTAGCTAGGTATGTCTCTTGGTTTAACCTCCTCAAATAGTAATTTTATTTTAAAGACAGCTGCTTTATTTATTTAAAGTCTGTATGCTTCTTATTAATTTTTAACATTATTCCATTGAGAAAGCACCATTTCTCTTTCCTTAGGTAGGTATCCCTAATTCATAATTTCTAAAAATCCCTGGTAAAAATTGGCGATAGGAGCTGCGTTTCAAAATACCATAGGAGTTCTTATAGCCGACTAAAGAAGGCTATTGAAAATCATATAGCTGGCTGTAGAAAGCGGAGCAAATCATATAAGTAGCCGGGCTATCCGAATCTATAAAAAAGTATACAGTCGGGCTACAGTTCCTATCGCTGGGCTTTACACTTTATCGCCATTGGCTATAAAAGGCTATAAGAAGTTGTGTAGAAATTTATGTGCTTTGGCTTTGGAAATCATTAAGTTTCATACGGAACTACCTTAATATTTACAAAACACACATTACCTATATTTTTCTTTAAAACATATTTTTCCCATCAATTAAAATAAGAATAATCCATACAGAGTGTGCAAACATTTCAAAATCATGAGTTGAAAAACGCTGACTCCGCGAGATTAAGAATTAGAGCCTAACACAAAGCGGAGCGGCGACGCACTGGCGCCTACAAACCTAACAGGGATACTTCACGCATTGCGCAGTGCGTGAAGTATCCCTGTTAGGTTTGTAGGCGCCAATTCGCGTTTCGCGCTCTCTGCCCGCCCACCGCGCCGCAGCGTGCTACGGTATCTGAAGCAACTATTTCACACCAGATGTACTGCACAGTATCATAAGAAATTGAAGGCGCTCCAACATTTTAAGAATGACAGGCATCCTTCAAAAGTACGGAGCTTTCCTCGCAAAATAAATCAAGATAGGTAATACGGCACAAAAAGAGAGCGGTAGTCCAAAAACTAACTAAGTCCTAGTATCCGTATTTAGTAACGTTTAGCATAAAATGTATCGTCTGGCTGTTGCTTGATCGCCATCGGCTATAAAAGGCTATAAGAAATTATACAGCCGGCTACCTACAGAAACTGTTGGAAATCTTACAGCCAGCTTTAGGTCTATGGTATTTTAGAACACACATTCTACTGCCAATTTTTACCAGGGATTTAATATTTATCCATTGTTACTGGGGGAAAAATTTCAAACCTTCACTCAAAATTTCTCTTTCAACCTCTTTTGATGTGAGAATAAGAAGAATGAATAGCCTTGATACCTTGCCTCTTTGATTTGATTGCCTCTTACTTTTGCCCTCTTTTGATGTGCATCGAACAGAGATCAACTAAGTTTTAACTGTCTTACTTAGAAAACATTTGACTCCGTAATTTTTTTTGTTGTAACAAAAAAGATTGGTAGGACCATATACTTAAACATGGTCCTACCAATAACTATCAACCAACTGTTTTACGCATCAGCACTATTCTATTCCCCTGTGCCTTGATGTTACAAAACAGTAACAGGGTTTTCTCCCTTGAAACTAATGCTGAAGTCTAAATTTTGAAGAGAAAATAATAACAACTACTTGTTTACTTCCACGAAATCTGTGGTGTATAATTTTTGTGAAGAAACCAACTTTTGAAATTAATTAAGATACTTCAAGAATTAAAAGTTGATGGCGAAATTAAAAAAAAACTTACATCTCTTCTTGCAATGTTAGAAAAAATGCTTTCAATGACAATCATATTTGGACCTACTTATCCAAAACAAATCTATCTGCAATGATTTTTCCTCTTGAAACAGCTCCTTTCATAAGCAAATTCCATCAAATAAAAGCAGTTCCAAAGAGAGTTTTTCCTCTCAGATGGACCTCCTTTACTTCAATGGGCCCATCTAATTCACAAAATTTTCACTGATATGTCTTATAAAAATTATGACAAGCGCTAGTTACAATGTGTTTTCCTCTACAAAATTGTATTAATTCTCACTTATTTATTTTCTAGACCAATACCATTTTTTAAGTTGGTCGGACATTCAATATCTGAGGAAATTACAACATTTGAAGATTATTCGCCAAAATGAATCCGCGGTAAGCTCTCTTTACGTTTAGTTTGAAAGAGCATTCTGACAGTGAACCATGTAACGTCCAGGGGTGCAGAAAGTTCCTAGCCTTCCTCATAATTCATAATTTGCCTTCCCCAAACTTTGTTATTTTGCTATAATTGCACCTCTACCTGAAACAATTCACTTAACACCCTCCTTCCCCAAAAGAAGCGCGCTTGAAAGACTTCCAGCATATAAAACAATGCGCTTAAAAGTTTCCTTCCCCAAAAGCAACTTTCTAAAAAGTTTCCTACCTAAAAAAATAAACTATCTTTATAATTAAAATAAGAGATACTTATAAAGGCGATTTTACTTTCAATTTTTTGCATATTTATTGTTGGGTACTGTGATGTGGTGTGTAATTTGATGCCCAAATTGATGCTTGAAATTCTGATAAGCTAATGTATCAGCCAAATCCAAAATATGTTGACAGCAAGAATAGACACTCCACTTTCTTCTCATGCAAGTTTAGAAATTGAGACAAATCTACTGAATGAGTTTTCCAGGTATCTACAACCAGTTGAAAAGTCTGACTTCTGTAACAGAAACGTTGTAAAAGTTGAAATATGTACTATCATTTCACGAAGTGATACTTTTTTCAAACATGGTGAAGGTGAGATCATGCTTGAGTTTTACTCACTTACTGAGCCATTCATGGAATCTTCTGCTGGAACTGAAAAAAAATTTTGGTGACATTTGTAACAAAACGGTCGCCTCACACCCATTAGCTTATACACCTTAATTTTGTTTTTTACCTAGAAATCTCTTTTGCAATAGTTTATTCCTTGCAAACCGACATGGAAATCTTTATGGGAATATTTATATTTCTGCTTTCCACTTCAGTCCCTATTTCTTAACCAAACATATTACCAGTGTATCAGTCATTCAAATGGATGGTTCATTTACATTTGGGACTAACATCTACATGTATGTTCTCTTTTGTTTAAAGTTTAATTGCATCAATTTTTCTTTCCAAACAATTCTTTGATTTCCTTTAACCTAAGGGTATACAAAGCAGATAGTGTCAAAATTGATAGTAGTCTGGGCAGAAATGGAGAGAATGAAGTAAAATGCAGACGAAAACCTGTCTTTGAACATTAAACCTGCTTTATTTGTGGCTTGGCTACGATTTAGCAACTTAAAATCCCAAAATTGACTGCATTAATTACCTACATTTTTCTGACTTGGTGACGTTCATAAGGTTTGCCAGTGACGTCTGTAACCATAAAAAAAATGGCTAATAATTTAAAAAAGTATAATTAAAAAGAACTGAGATAACAAGCTTTTTCTAATCTAATCAATCTAATTCTGCAATCAGCAATTAAAAAAAGAAGAAAAAGAAATTGAACAATTTAAAGATAAAAAAAAGGGAAGGCGTAGTACATAATTTACAGAATGTTTGATATTTACACGATTCCTAATTAAATTACACGTTGAATAAATAACTCTATTCTACACTGATGTCTTCTGATAGTGGAGTCTCATACATTGTTGCATCAGACATGGGTGCTTCACTCATCTCTGTATCATTGATTGTTCCCTGAGACTCTTCAGGCTGAATAGTACTTTGAGACGAGGCGAAAGAGAAAAACGATTTCAAGTCTCGTTCTTTCGTAGAATTTTGACTAGCTTTTTCTAATTGCGTTGAGGACTTCAAGGCTTTGAATCGTTTCATTGCAGTCTTTGATAACTCTGATAGGTCAAGCTCTGGAAATTCTTCTTGTAAATTCGATTTTTCACTTTCAAACCATTCCAGAAATGTGATTTTTTTGTTTGGTTTTGCTGCATCAGCATCTTTTTTCGTTTTGCGCATTGACATTTTTTTGTCAAGGCTGAAGCTATTTTTGGGGACAGGTTCTTTTTTCTTGACGACATCCAAGGCATCTAGACCTTCATTTCCTCCGCTTACATTCTTCTTTTTAAATGGATTGATAATTTGTGGTGATGGAGATATGCCTGATGAAAGGCTCTCCGCAGCTTTCCTCTTTTTATACGCAACGATCAAATTGTCTTCCCGATTTTCATCGTTTTCCTCACCAAAAACATCCTGAGATAGTTCATTGTTTGCTATATTTACAGATGGTGGCTCCCTTAGAGAGTTACGATGGACTGAGTTTGTAGATCGATTTTGCCTTTGAAAGTCTGGAGATGGGGATCTCTCTCGCTTCAAATTCCTACAATCTAGTTCAGATAACCGACTGATCAAACTAGTTTTTCCTCTATTTTCAACGTACTTAATCGCTAAATTATTGAACACTGGGTCTCCAATCATTTCAACAACTTCTAATGCTCGCATGTCGGAATCATTTTTACATGCCAAGGCAAAAAGCTTGAGGCCACTTGTCAAGATGTCTTTGCTGATCATTTTCTTTGCATCTAGGTATGAGCCACCTAAGGTTCCAAGAGCCTCTAAATTACGTTTGACTAGGATTAATTGCCATAATTTATCTTCCAACTGTCCTTTCTCACAATCAACTTCGCATAAAGGAATTTGCCAGGAAATTTCAGTGACAATTGGTTTGGGCGTTGTGCGAGGGTATATAGCTCCTTTACAAAGTAGGCATCTAATCTTCCTACTAGTCTCACTTACACCTAAAACAAAATAATGATCAAGTTTGTTTTTGGTCTGTGCATCAACATTACAAATCGGCTGCCAGGTAGTACGGTTAACTAAAATTCTTAGCATGCCGGAGGAATCTGTAATGCAAACTGAGCCTTCATCTGTGAAGCCTAACCACCGCAGTTCAGACTTGGGAGCTATTGGTAGAGGTTGCGATAAGGAGCTTGAATAAAGCCTGTCTGTGTCATAAACTATGTAGCTCAAGGCTTGGTCATCTGGAATTGGTGTTCCACCATGATAGACGACCACAAGTTTTCTGCCATGACCGGCCATGCAAATGGTCGGTCCTGGTATGGAGATGATTTGCTTTTGACAACCGGATAGACTGAAGATCCTCAGAATCCTGGCATCAGTTGCAACAGCTACCCAACTGTCTCCTGCTGCCACGCTGACCGCTTGCTCTTCACCCGGTAACTCTACACTCCACTCTTTGCTGCCATCCCACGCTTTCAGCAGCACACATACAAGTTTGCTAGAAAAGACAAGTTAATTAATTTTTAATTAATTAAGTTATAAAAATGTATTGTTAGATTTTCAATTACTTATTACTTTCAAAGTTTTATAGTATGACCTATTAGGAATGGATAGCGTTTTGGTTGAATACGCTTGACTATTAGGCATTTTCAGATTGACTCAAAAACACTTACTTTACTCATTGAGCTGATTCCAAAAATTTGATTTCTCAATGTTTTTGTCAACTAGTTGAGCTTTTATTGAATTTTAAAGTTCCAGTAAAATAGCAGAGGTTAACCTCTTCAACTGCCTATATTTCCAAAACCGTTTATTCGATCTGAACCGTTCTGGTGCCAATTAAAAACTCTTGAAACAGTCTTTCTTGTGAGAACATCAAATTTGAATTAAACTTTATAGGACCCCGCACACCTCTTATGGGAAGCTCCACCATGAAGAAACATTAATTGTTTTTAACCATTTGATTCTCCTCAAGATGCTGATCAAAAGTGATCATTGCGCCAACTTTCTACGATGCACCATTTTTACAAAAAATGGCAGAGAAGATTCAATTATTCGGCGATGAAAAGCCAGAGAGATTCCTCATTTCAGCACTCCAGAGAAGGAAATCAGGGGAACTCCCACACCAACCAGCAGTCTTACCTTGGATTCCGCATGCCGTTTTGCTCGACCATCCAAATCAGATTCTTGAGGAGCATAAGAACAGGAAAGTTGCAGAAAAACAGTGAACGTCAACCAGACAAGTGCGGGAGGGAGATAGCCCCCGAGTCGGCAGGTACAGATAAGAAGACGGACATGCGCTACGTTTTTTCCTTCTTTACATCGGGTCTGTTCTTGAATGCTTTTTATTCATTGTTGCCAAGTAATTCAATCTTCTCGGCCGTTTTTTGCGAAAACGGTGCATCATGGAAAGTTGGCGCAATGATAACTTTTGATCAGCATCTTGAGGAGAATCGAATGATTAAAAACAATTGTGGTTTCTTCATGGTGCAACTTCTCATAAGAGGTGTGCGGGGTCCTTCTTTTGTGAAAGAAATTTGTAAGTCTAAAAATTAAAGTATCTCAAAAAGAGACGCACAGGGCCCTACAAATTTTTTTTCCAGAGGTCAGTCATACTTGTATCTAGATGCTTACCAAAAATCAAAGTGGAGACTTAGCAGAGTCAAGAGATATGACCGAAAAAGCTGCATTTTTTTGTGGTGCGTTAGCGCAATATATGACGAAATCGACTCCGAGCAACTGCATTCTGAAAATCTTCCCAGCCCCTCGATGGATCTAATCTGTTGAGGGGCTGGGAAGATTCTTGAAAGAAAAATTTATTTTGCTATGGATTAGCTAAAATCGTTGAGAAAAAATAATATTCTTACCTAGCCGTATCATTCTGACTTTCACAAGCCAGGGCTAAAGCATGCTCACTCAGTGCAGCTATATGATGACCAAGAATATTGTCAATTCGAAAGTGATGATGAAATTCTGCATCATGAAATTCAACTTGAATGGCATTTTCTTCTTCAGTATTGTAATGATAGAGGGTACCAACATTGTTCCACAACTGAAAAAATAAAATAAGACTTTAACTGGAGTGGAAAAATCGGAACGGAAGAGAATCAACTTTCATTTCTAGTGAAATTGTGTTCGTTCACATTCTTTTCGTGAATCATATGATAACGCTTGTGAGTAGTAAGTAGTAGTTTTTTGCAGTGAAAGAATGGTGAGAATAATATTCCGATGGATTCATTACGTAAATATTTGCAGGGGTGCAGAATCTTCCATGCCCCTTGTTTTTATGCGCCCGCCCTTCCGCCAGCTTTCCACAAAATTTCCCTTAAATTTAAAAAATGAGCGCAATTTCCTTCTTACTTCCTTTGATTCTCGACTTTGGACCCTTGAAGATTGTCCCTTACTAGTGTCTATTGATACTGTTTTTTACCAAGATAATAAGTTTAGAGAATCATAATGTTTTATATTTTATAATTTTTTAAGTACAGAAAGCGTTCTTGGACTATTTTAATCAGCAGGTCAGAGCTTTTCAGTTAGACTAGAAAATTCAAGATTATCATTAAAAAGCTTAAAGTAAGTGCTGATCTTATAAATCAATTATGGTGACAGGCGTCTTTCTTTAGTGAGAATTACTATAAATTTAATACCACAAATTCCCTCCCTTCAGGATTTTAACAGCTTTTCCACATTTTCACATGCGAGCATTTTCTGTACCTATGAGTATTTGTTCATCTACACTTATATTTTCTTTTGAGGAGGCCTCACACAGGATTTTGAAGACCTTTACACCACCATCTTGTTGGGGAAAAGTGAGGAATTTCCAAATTCTGACTGCAATTTTCTGGTGTACATCAACCTCAAGAAATCCCCCACACTTTTATTCTCTACTATTTTCTTCTATGCAAATTCAAGGATTCAGAGGAAGGTAAATCGTACCATGAAGCGGTGGTTCAGGTGAAGCGGGGTGGATGACGGCTGGAAAGGTGCCTGCAGGTACAGCTGAGGAAGAATAGGCTTTTCAACAGCGCTGATGTTTGATAGCCTGCTTTCGCTTCCCTCCCGAACAGAGGGTGCATCTTTGGTGCTCAATGCATCTTCTTCAAGTGGGTACTGTGACTTGATCTTATCAAGGGATATATCATTCTCGTCTTCTTCATCATCATCAAATTCAAGGGGCTCAGAGAAAAGATCTTCGACACCACTTTCCTTGAGTTTATTTTTCTCCCTACCAGCAGCTTTCATGTTCAGCTCTTCTTCCATCTCAAAATCAGATGCTAGAATTTCCTCTGAGCAACAGTTCTCGACAACTCCAAAATGACCTTCTGTGTCACTGTAGGCTAACTCTTTCTTTTCGATATCTGGATTCCAGGTCAACCCACAAACAGAGGAGCCTTTCTTCTTCTGGGAACTAATTTCAGTCACTTTCCCTTTTTTCAGACTCCAAAATAAAATATCACCATTTGTTGTTCCAGCAGCCAAAAACTGTTCGTCTGGAGACCAGGCGCAAATCGAAAATAACTAGGGAAAAAAAGAAAAATAAACTGCGTTAAGCACAGTAGTAATTGTAATTAATATTCAGAGCCAAAAGGGTCATGAAAAAAGCTTGATCACACGACTGTTCAGGGAAAATAAAACCGAACTTTACATGGTCTGCATGAAAATTTAAGTATTAATTTATTTCTGACAAATTATTTCAAAAACGGATTCCCTAATCTTCAAGAAGCAAAAAGAGCAGATTTTATTTATCATTCTCCTGATTCTTTCAGGTTGTAATTTAGCTAATGGACTATCATCAGTTGGAAACACTGAAAATTTTAAAAGATAAAACAACAGATGATACTTGAGCAATTTACATGTGACTGCTTATGAAAACAGGAACCTTTGATGGCAAAAATTCACCGATATTTTCGAAGCATAATTCAGGACGAATACGCCCTAAGATGTCAAATCATACCTGAGTTACTGATTTTTAAATTTTTTAGTTAAGAAAAGTCACATTCAAGAAAAGGTTAAACTTAGATTAGGTAAGCAGAAATTACTTTTTCAGTTGTCGAAGAGTTGTTTAAAAATCAATCTCAAGCCAGTCTTAATCTTTTGCAGCATTTAGCCTTCTTGTATTTAATTCGAAAATGAAGGTTTTCATAGAACCAATGATACAGTAGTTGTCATTTACGGATATGGTTCTGTCATTTTTCATCCGCACAACTTAAGAAACATCAATAATTTATACAGGAATGGGCATGTTCAATTGTTCAAGTTATATAATTATCGCTTTATTCAAAAAATTTACCTGGGATGACATGATCGAACTGGTCACGGTGAATTTTTTTTCCCATACTTTCCGATCAAAAATATGAATTTCCTCTCCAAATGGAACAGCCAAATAGTATCCTTTGACTGGTTGCCATGACATTCGACAGAGCGTCCTGGATAGCGTGAAAGATTTGCTCGCCGGAAGAACATCCTCCCATTTTTTTACAACAGTCCGATCTGCTATGTTCCAAACTCTGACACTCCCATCACAACTCGATGATACCTAAGTGGGAAAAAAAAGTTGGAAATGATTTAGTCTTTTTAGTTTAATTTTCTTTTCATCTTTGCTAAAAAATTGGATACTTCAGCATTTTGTCCTTTAGTTTCTTCAAGCATGCTCAGAATGGGTAATTGTGAGATTAGATGATCATCTGATACGGTCTAGAGGGATTATTGGAGGAAAGTGTATCAAAGAGATATGACAGTGTAACTCAGTTTTCATTGCAAGTTTTATATTTGATTTCAATTAAAAATTATATTTTGATGCTTAAAAGTTTGTTTACTTTTGATCAATGTTAACTTTTATCTTCAGTACCTTCTTGTTTTCTTCAATTAAACTCAAGTTACTAATGAATATGAGTTTATCTTTTTTACAGAGACTTGGAAAGAGGCACACAATTTAATTGAGACGACTTTGTAGAAAGACATTCTACTAGTCAAGTATGCTATCTGGTTCAGTACGTTAGCTAGACAAGCGTTTTGAAATAAACTTTTATTGAAATAACTGGAGGGGGCGCAAATTGATTGTAGATTTATTCCAAACTTACGACATATTCATGGCGAGGATCCATAGCCACACTCAAAACTGGAGCAACATGACCGGTAAATGTTGTCACTGTGCCTGTAGTTGTGTTACAAACATGAACCTGCATATCGCTAGAGAATAAACAAATTGAGATCAAAGGATTGAAATGTAAGCTTTGTTAAAAAAAGAAGTGCAAAGAAGAAGAAATGTGAATTTCAAAAAAAGCCTCAGAAAAAGAGAAATGAGCGTCTACTTTACATTAAAATGATGAGAATAGGTAAATTCAAATTGTCAAAAAATTAAAGCATTTTGATGGTTCATTTTTGAACATGATTAAGACAAGAGAATATCATGAGAATATCATGAAAATACGCATGAAAAACAGAGAAAAAATAAGATGAAAAAAAATAGTGATTTAAATGTTCTCAAGAACTATCTGAGCAAATCTTTAGGTATGAATGCACTAGCAGTGAATTTTTTTTGTTCTTATTACAGTGTCAAGTATTTTTATTTAGGTGAGTATATTCTTTGAAAAAATCGAAAATGTTGTAATATTTTTTACAAATTTTCTGAAAACAACGAATAGCACCTTTCGGCATTTCAGCAGAGTCCCCTATGCTTTATATCCTTAATCTAAGCTGATTACTAAAAACTCAACGAACTCAGATGCTTTGCCCTCATGTACTTTCATCACAAGTTTGATATCTTCAATGTTCAAGGGTAGATTCTGTCCTTTCTTTGAAGAATTTTTGACGAAGTTATGTATATTTTGACCATTTTTCAGAATTAAAGTATTGAGAAAACATCAAATTAATTCCAGTACTTTCAAGTGCCTGTAAATATCATATGAATAACCAATATGCTAGGGTGCAGTTGGTATACTTGAAAACAAAAATGGAGAGAAAAAGAAAAGGAAGTTGTTTCATAGGGATTACTACACATCCAAACATGAAAAAAGGAGTATGCAATCTAAATATGTTTTGAAGGTAGGATGTAATCTACTTCATATTGTCAGATTTCACTTTGATATCTGTGAAATTTGTGGAGATACATATTTATTGTTTGTAATTTTGAATTGAAACAATCCATAATACCGTGAGGATGCAGCGACAAATTTTCCATCAGGAGTAACACTAATGTGAGTGACAGGAGCGGTGAAACGGGTGAGCATACCATCCAGTTCTGCAGCAGGATAAGTAAAAATCTGGACACTGTTGTTATCAGCACCAACATAAATCTTCCCACACTGGAGAAAAAACAGGAAATTAGGTAGGAAATTGATAAAACAACAGGTAATGAATAACTTGATACATCCTAGGGAGGGCAAAACAGAAAATCAGCTCTCTTTCATAATGAAAACAATAACTATTTCTGTTTAAGTAATTATCACTTTTATCTTTGTTTTGAAAGGAATCTATAATTCGCAGTAGAAAATTTGGCAATTGTTTACTTCCATCTGTCACACCTGGAAGACAAATTTAGCAATATCTCCTCAGCTATCAATTAGTTATCAGTACCTGCACACAATGACAGCATGGCGCTGTTGTTGCACTCGGTCGATCCTTGATTGCTACTGGAGAACAGCAGCACTGTTGCCTGCAAATGAGAAGTAAACAACTGCAAACTCATCTGATGCGAGTAGTAGAAGGAGTGTTTGCTGATGATATTTTCCTGCTACTTTCCTATAATTGGTAGGAAAAAAAAGATTTTTTTTTTTTTTTTTTCACTCATGTGTTCAAAATTCTACAGACTGAAAAGGTACAGAAACTCTTACATATACTGCAGCTTTAGTCACAGGGTAATCAACAGAAAATTAAAGGTTCAAGAGGACTTCTGGCCAATGGATAAATAGTGCCCTGGAGTTAACAGACCTGGAAATATGAATATTTTTTACCTTCTGAGCAACTGCAAAGACGACATCCCCTATGCATTTATCAAACTGGTTGTCATCAGTTGGACTTGTCCATATTCTGATATCACCCTCTGATCCACTTGTGAGAATATGCCTGGAAAATGAATTAAGACATGTACAATGTAGACAAACAAATTTTAACTCCTAATTAAAATTAGATACCAAGTCTGTGCGAAAGCTTCAAATGACTCTAAGCGTTTAGGTGCAAATGTCTGCGGTTAATTGCATTAGACGTGCAGTTACATTGGATGTAAAAAATGTTTACTCTTGCACAATAGATAAAAAGCTCTACTGCCCAGTCTTTATGATCAGGTGGAAAAGATGCAAAACTTTCTCTTAAATTTAAATATAGTGATGAGAAATCATTAAATAATCGAACGTATTTAAACCAAAAGAAACTATATCCATCATTACATGGGCCCTGTCTCGCATGTATCCGTGAGTCTCAAGGTCCAGGTCACAATGGAGACAATTCCATGAATTTTATTATATCCAATTGTTTATTCACTCTGTGATGTCACTTTTAATGTAATACAGGCAAAAGTTGGTTAATTTTAGGGAGGGCATTAGTCAACACTTTCCCATATTTTTGCCTTAAATTCTCAATTTTCATTTTCATTTCGGACTAGTCATTGGGGATGGCTGGATTCTGCTCATTTTTCGTATTTTTACTCCTATCATCCAGCCATCACCTATAAAATTAATGACTAGACTTGCAACTGATAGCTTTACTGATTATGGCAAGCCAATTGCGTAGACTTGAAGTCTCACCGCCCGTGGCGCCATCAAGTATAAGCATGAGCTGCCTAATTTTCTTGGTCCATTCCATCCCTGACCGGTATGTACATACGTTACCCTCTCAAGCCCTTCTGGCGTATCCTAGCTATAAATTTGACTCTCTTGTAATTTTAACTTTTCCAAATTTCAATATAAAACTTTCGGCCTCTCAAAATTCTAATTTTTTATTCAGCTCTCCCACATTCTCATCCAATAGTTAGTTCAGTCTTCACTTTGACAGCATTGAGTTTATATTCTGGTAAAAGTCTGGTGCAATTACGTAACAGAGGTAAATATTTTAGACATTGATCAACTGTAAATTATTGTACTTAAACACCAAACAACACCATCTCACATGTATGATCTTAGAAATATAGAGATCCTGCATTGTATGTTGAGAAAAACATCAATCTCTGATTAGCTCTGAATTAGCACCACTCAACAGGTTAAGACATGCCGTCAGATGGCACCACTGACGAGTGGTGACATAAACAATACTTTGACGTTTGTCTCAACATACAATGAGCGGGCTTCATCATACCTGAAACAAAACTTTCTATTTCCCTTAAACTGAACAAGGTACTTAATTCTTGGAAAAATATGAGCACCTAGAAAATGGCACCACATGCGTTGTCGTTTTTTCCTAAAAGAATAGTTCTGAGTAAATTTAACGGTGGTCAATCTGATAAAATCCTGCCGATTGGACAAGATAAGATACGGTAGGGTGATATGATTGATTAGCTGCAGCACTCAGGCTCAAGGATTGTCTTTTCTCATTTCTTCGTCCTGCAATATGATCATCTAATAATTAGTCACCAAGGAATCTAATTCAGTGGAGAGATGAGAGAGGGGGATCCTCAAGCGCAATCACTACAATCGACTGATCACATAACTCCATCACATCTTGGTTATCCCTGGTCATGGACAAATATGAAGTTTTAATCATCAGGTGATAATTATGTCCCTATAAACGTTCAGAATAACATCTATTGGTGGAAACCATTGACGTATAATACAATTTGTAGCGCACATTAGGAAATTTCGGCGAGACGATAGGCAACCCAGATGGCAATAACTACCGAGACAATGGAAATGCCAGTCTTGGCTGTGCCATTGCCTGGTACCCTTCGTATATCCAGCTATATCAACTAAACTAAAGGCACGTCTTTACCCTGATTTACCCCTGGCTATCTTACCTCCCCCGCCTAAAGCCGGGCCTAGTGCGCAGTCTAGATTGAGTTATAAGTCAATGGTGGAAACAGAAAAGGAAAATACTTACTGTCCATCATCAGAGTAACAAAGGTCCGTGTGACCATTGGTGTGGGCAAATCTTGTGGGAGGCCGGGAGACAGGCATTGTTGATGGAAAAACTTGGGGTGAAGATGATATATTATAGTTTTTTAGGAAATTAGTTTACGCTATCGAAGAAAGAGCGCGTAAAATTCTAGTGTTAGGTTTGAAAAATGACGTGGAAAAGAGGCATGCTAGGGAGTGACATGGAGACCACAGGAGAAACTCACTGGGATGTGAATGATAGAATGATACTTTAATGTCCGTTTCAGATCTGCAATACAATCAGAAATATAATGAGATCCATTCAATTCACGATTCACGTATAACTTCTAAACGTATAAATTTACACTTTCCATTCCAACAGCAATAGCTAAAAGTATTTTCTGACGTCTCTCGTTATCACACCACCATTTCATATTTCTGATATCAACAAAAGAAACAAGGTTAGGTTTTTGGCGCCAAAACAAGCGAACCGTAGAGCCATCAATCATCAATGCAAACCACCAACCAACGCAAACAATATCGTCCTACAACAACAACAATAAAATTTTTTAGGTTAAGTAACAGTACATACTTTATGCTTGCGTCTTGCGTCTGATTTTAGATTTACAGAAACTTGACATTCACAATAATTCTAAATTTGTTCTAAACCATTGTGTACTAGTGTATCGTTATTATTAAATCAATTGATAGTGCTTTAAAGGAATCATTAGTTGTCGAAGTGTCGTAGGTGAACTTTGATCCATCATGTCGACACGATGGTATCCAATATACCAAAAAGGCAATCCTCAGCTGCGCGTCTTTCTTCCCAACTACTGGATGAAACTTGTCAAGCCTGATGACAAGCAACCTCCAGATGTGGTGCAGTTTCAGGTACCTACTGGTATGTCTAATCATGATATCAAGAACTATTTAGAAAAGATTTACAAAGTACCTGTAGCAGAAGTACGATCTGCAATTGTTGCCGGCAAATGTCGCCCGTGGCGTAAAAATGCTTACATCATCAAAGAGGATGACTTTCGCAGAGCATACGTGAAACTTCAGCGAGGAACTACTTTTCAATTTCCTGACATTGATGAGGTGGATTCACAGTCTGAAACAAAGCGGAAATTAGAAGCATCTTCAGAGGAGGCGGCGCAGAACACTACTAGTTTTACAAACAAACAAGATGGGGAAAGATCTGGCATTCCTTCCTGGTTCAGTATCTAAGTATGTCAAACATTTTATGTATATATTTCCAAGGCATTCAGTTTTATGAGTTACTTGAAGAATGTATGAGTCTTGTTAGTTTTCTATGAATAAATGGTTATTGTGTTTCTAATTATGGCAGTTCAGTTTATTTCTCATCAATTATTTGAAATACTTAGGGGACTAACTCTTGCAGGGAACTTCCTTTTTTTTTTGGAAGAGGTGCATGAGGTGAGTGGCAGCTCCCCTGTTAGCATCCTAGAAGAGTTAAGGTTTTCCTTGGAGGAAGCTGTGACTGCAGTAGCATGAGCCAAGCAACCTCTCTTTGCAGGTCCACATAAGCTTTGAAGCAGGATCCAGGGTTTAATTTTCATATGCGTTAACTAGGCGCACCGGCTTGCCTCATCCCCAGCTCCTTACCTTCAAGTATACTGTTGGCAAGATTTCTCGACCCAACATGACAAAAATAGCTTCATGGAAAATTTTGTTTCCATGGACTCAAATTCCTCCTTGTAAGCAGTCACATATTGATATTGTAAGCCAGCAATCACATATCTTGATTGTGGTGTCTGAAAATCTCCACTTCTAAGTCATCTCTTCAAAGGAGAACAAATTGACATCATTCCTTGAAGTTTTTGCAGAATTTTCTTTGCCTAGGGAAGAAAAATCATGGCAGTTTTAAAGAGTTGCCACTGAGCAGTTTTCTGTTTAAAAAATTAAGTATAACAAGAAGTCTGTGACGTCGCAAACTGAGTTATGTGATTGCTGATTTACACCGTGGATATGTTCTGAGTTAAACAGAATGAAACCAACTATTCCAAGATTAGGTAAATCTAGAAGAGCAGATTTGAAGTTTCATTCTTCCATAAAACTTAATGTCTCAGATAAAGTTCAAGTCCTTTTATGCATTTAAAATGTTTTTCTTTGCTTCAAATTTTTAAGGGAGAACATACGATAATTGTGTTCAAAACTACTCTGACAACCCCTTTTGACCAAAATTTGATTGACATTGGGTACCTTTTTTTTTGATGATGAACATTTTAATTAGTCTAGAACTACACAAAAGAAAACATTCTAACCAGTAAAAAATGGTTGCGAAAACGTTTTAACAACATTATTGCAAACATTAATGCTGCAGTGATGTTTTCTTTACGTTCAGTCAATCAATGCAATGTTTCACATCAGTCCATATCCGTGAATGTTTGGCAAGCCACTAAATATTGATGGACTAATAGATGCCTGTTCTGTCATTTCTGATGTACACTGACAGTATGATTCAACATAGTTACAACCTTTGTTCTGGAGTCAAGCAGGTGGCGATGAGAAAAGGAAGGCTTTTATATTTTTTTTAAAGAAATATTTGTAATATCATCTTTCCATTTCAATTTGTAACAAAAAATAAACAGCAAAACAATGTAACAGAGATTTATCTTCAAACCAAATGGCTCATAATAAATATTTACATTATAAACAGACATCATACATTTTTACATTCCATGACAAGCAATTGTTGAAATCAAATTTTGCTTCGAACAAAAATGCAGCATAAGACTCGAGAAACTAAAACTAGACAACTGGCTAGGTGAAAGTGAAATAAAATGATAAACTTATTTTAGATGGAAAATACCAGTTACTTCGAAAGTTGCAAATACACGGGTTATGCTCACGAGGGAAATAATTATTTCTCTTTTCTTTTTGGAATTCTCTACACCAAACTGGAGTAAAGTTTGGAAAAAAGCCGTAAAGCACTACTGAACACCGGATGAAAAAATTGCTGCATATTCTCAACATAAATGTAGAGAGTAAGCAAATTGTAAAAAGGTTGACCCAAGTAAAACAAAATGAACAAAGAAAACTTTGTACTGCTGCTGCTGTTAGCCGGGATAAAGTCCAGGAAAATATAATGCCTTTCTTGTTACTTTGAACTTTTTCACTCACAATGTAATGATAGACACGTAACAGCCAGTGCCAAAGCAGAAAATATACTATGAATTACAACGAAATGTAACAGCTAAGGGGCTGAGTAAGGTGAGCAGCTCGATCTATTGTATAAAAATTGATCGACGTCGGCAAGACTGGATTCTTTGACTATGCCGATATACCTGCGTTTCAACTCTTAAACATTACCCCAAACCAGTCACTAGCTCTCCCCTGTTGTTACTTATAAAATTGAGACCAGCAGGTTCAGACATTGCTTTCCAATTTTTTTAACATAAAATTGTGCAACTTTGACATACAGACCTGCAATTGCTGATATTCAGAGTTTTCATTGAAAAATCTTTCACTAGAAAATCAAAATCAACTAAATTCACATAACTTCCTTGAGAAAGAAATAACTGCAGGTTGTACTAGCACTGGGTAGGAAGCTCTCACTTAAACTTTTTGGGTAGGCTATCAAGGAATAAACATAAAGATGCGATAGTCCCTGAAAAAGTTAGCACTTTGCAAAAAGGCATAGTCAGTAATTGGTGCGGACCTTTTTCAGTTATATTCCGCGATGTAGTAAAAATATTTACTTATTGAAATTATTATATTCAAATATTTACGGACTTACTACTGTATCCATTACAATTAAACATAAAAAAAGGATAAGGAACATACAAATTGTTTACAGATAATGAATTAATGGAGAACTATAATCCTGAGTTTTCTGAAAAAGGCATTAAACTTAAATTGACTAAAAGAGCTTTATATACCATTTCAGCAGACACAGAAGGGGTTACATATAAGGGTTTGGTGGCTGCGTCATAGATTTATACCTCACAATCAGTCTTGATGTTTCAAATACAAACACACACATTCGCTTGTCATATTTGCCGAATGGTGGTAAAATGTGTTTATAAGTTTTTTGCAAACAAAACTTCTGATGATAATGTATCATTTACTGACTTATGACTCAATAGAGAACAAGTTGTAAATGACTAACACAGTTAACTCACACAGAATTTTGACATAAAGTCATGATCTACTGATTTGGTTTTAACCATCGCAAATCAACAAATTGGATATCGCGAGGATAACGTTGCTACATTATCAATCTACTGGAGAAATCTAAACTTGAACTCATGTCTGATGATTGATAAAAAGAGGTGCCGAAGTAAATATATCTAGCAGGAAAGGATCTAGAGTAAAAGTGATCACGAACTAAAAATAATACCATCACAAAGGTAGTTTGGGTTTATCCAATGGGATATTATAAAAAAATAAAAAAAAGGGACCAAGCATTGAGAATAGCTAAAAAAAATAAGAAAAAATGATAGTAGAAATTATATTCTTACTCTATTTTTGACAAGGTAGTCAAAAACTAAAAATAATTCCATCCCAAGGGTGGATTGGGTTTATCCAATCCGATTTTAAAAAATAATTAAAAAGGGACCAAGCGATGAAAATAGTCCAAATCAAATAATATTCATACTCTAAGACATAAAAATATATGATTTGCATATTTTCTTGCAGATGTACAGGGATGGAAAAGTATTGAACAAAATTTAAGTATTTTCTTAGTTCGAGGAAAAAGGAATTGGCAAAATTTAAGTTAAAGATACGAAGTAATTAAATGCTAGGACTACTCTCACATCCAGATCCATTTAAGGCAACTTCAGGTACTTGAACTTATTATCAAACATTATAAACATATTTTAGATAAATTCTGATACCAATCTGGAAGTGCTTTGCCATAAAACAAAGATTTCACATTTTCTAAAAATTCTATTGATAATTTTTTGTCAGGCGAATTCCATTTAGACAAAATGGAGAAAGTAATATCTGGATCCGATCTATGCAGCTGAGCAACACTAACTGCAATTGCCTCCTTGAAGCATGCTCCACCTGAGGAGATAGAAAAAAAGTTTATTAATCAAGAATTAAATGAGAAAAAAACACTAAGAAGTGGCCCGAATACCTTAAGTAACAAGGTGGAGAAATGGTGCTGGGTCCACACCATTTTGCAGGGAAATCAAAGCCAAGAAGTTCCAAAAATTATAATTAGAGTCAAAAATACATCTTTTTAACTCTAATGAGTACCAGTACAAAACTGAGGGGAGGGGGGAGTGTTCAGCTCAGGCAGTTTGCATTGGAATATTAAATTGGAGTCACGGCGAGAGATCTATACCGGTTTGGATCTTTTTACACTCGCCAGTCAAGAATTAAATGAATAGAATATTGATGGAAAAATGCATACCTGGAATTGAAGTGGTCAATCTCAAAAAGACTCCAATGCCAAAAATAAAAATACCAAAAAAAAAAAAAAAGTTTCCCCTTCCAAATCTTTTGGTTCCAAAACATTTGAGCATTTAATTGATGAATGGCATTATTATTACTTAATCGAAAAATTAAACGGGACGATTATTACAGTTTTCACAGTTTTTCTTGTATTTTCATTTCTAGTGAGTCTTTTTGAGGATGCTCCACTTAATTGGGACGCTTCAAATCTTTGCATACGTTTTTATTTTTCTCAATGAAAATTAACCATTTGAAGCTCTTTTCAGGACTTCCTGTAAATATTTTCCTTTCATTTAAGACGAGTGTTGAGGAAAATTTCCAAGAGATATTTTGATTAGCTTCTGTTTAAAAAAACACTTCCTCTACCCGCGAAGGGACGAGAAAGCAAAAATAAAACACAGTTCAAGATTGTGAAACATTGCAATCAAGATATGTACTCTCTTTCCAACTTTAGTCATTGATATGGGAGATGAATTGAATTGGGTCATGAGGAAACCACTGAAGTCCATTTTTCCGATAAAAACCCAGAAACTGTGCGATGTTGCAGAATTAAAACCTTAAGTACCAGAGGATTTCCTAGATTTTTATTGCAAGTTGCTGAACTGGCAAACAGTCAAGGTAACTCCTCCAGCAGTGGTAAAGCAAGTGTGTCAGGATGTTCAGAATAAGCTGTCATACCTATTTTACTTTAATTAGTGCTGCTTTGACAGGTATTGAAGTTCCTTCTTTTAAACATAATACCAGGTCTGTTAGATTAGAAACCGGATTTTGGTCATAACCAGCCCACAATGCGTCTGAATTAGGTTTTCTTGAGCTTTCCTGATAGCTGAAAATATACTTAGGAACGCTACGTTCACAGATTTTGTTTATTTTGATCAGTGTGTATTCTGTGTCATCTTGAATACGAGTAAGTCAGGTGCGTTTTGCGATTTTAGCATGCGATCACTGACAGAGCAAAGATTCAACATTAAATTTTGTTTTAAACTCGGTATACCTTGTACCGAAACTTTTGGTATATGCCAAGAAAAGTTTACCATGATCATTGTATGAGATGCGCCCACTGTTTTGAATGGGTTAAACGATTCAAAACTGGTCAGGAGTTCGTCAAAAATGAGGAGCATGGGAATCGACCTTCAACGGCGACTGACATTTGTCACGTGGAAGAAATGCGGGCAAAAGTGCTCGAAAATGGTCGTTTCGAGATTGTTGAACAGAGTAATATTTCTAAAGGCTCTGTACATACAATTTTGATAGAATATGTAGACTTGCATCGAGTTTCAGGTACACTTGCCCCTTGATTGTTGTCCGTTGAACGAAAATCCAACCAAATGTCATATTTCCTTTAGCTGCTTGAACGTTCTAACAATAATCCTACATTTTTGGATAGGATAATTTTCGGTGACAATACTTTAGTTTATGGCTACGATATGGAGACGAAACTCCAATTGTCCTTGTGGGTTGAAAAATGTTGTGCAAGACCAAAAAAAGAGAGACAAGTTCAGTCAAACATAAAAATCGCAAAACACCCTTGAGGTTGCCTTACATCAAGCCATATACCAACGAAGCTAATTAATATTTTTCAAATTTGTGAACGTAGCGTTCTTAAATATATTTTCAGCTATCAAAAAAGCTCAAGAAAACGTAATTTGGACGCATTGTAGGCTAGTTATGACCAAAATCCGGTTTCTAATCTAACAGACCTCGTAATAAGTAAAGAAAAGAAAGTTGAACAAAAGAACTCATGATGGAGGAAATAACTGAACAGGGGAGCAGAGAGTTCTTTGCCTTCACATTCTTTGAGGGTACCTTCACAATGCTGTTCACATTAGACTAGGGTGCTTCAATTTTTCCTTTGCATAAATGAGTGTGTTCAACTATTTTCTTCGCATAAAGGAGCGTGCTTAACTATTTCCTTTGCATTAGAGAGTGCATTACACAGTTTCCTTCGCAAGAAGTTATGCACTTAGCTGGTTCATGGCTTCTGCCTTCCCCTTTTTTTACCCTTTTCAGGTGCCTTCACATTTACTCCGCTATCAGTCTGCGATCAGCCGATCGAGCACTTTCTGCATCCCTGAAATTAAATGCTAATAAATTCAAAGAGCTGCTTATTAAAATAGGTAGGTCTCTTACCAAGTGTGCTGTCCAGCAGCAAATGTTCCAAGTACTCTAATATTTTCTTTGTTTCTAGCCACGCTTCACCTGGAGGAAAAGCTCTTGCAACAAGGCCTGAAAACATAATATGAAATTCAGATGGACGAATAAAAGACAGAATTTTTTTTATCGAAAATTAAAGGTGAAATTTTTCAGGTGCTGAAATATGAAATGAGAATCTTTCGCGAAATATTCTGTTAAATGATGAATGTCCATGCATTATTTAGGCATTAATACTGAAATATGATAAATACATAGAACACATTTATTTATTTATTTATTTTATAATTTGTACAATTGAGCCTCTGGCTGAGGCTATGGCACACGTCATATTTGGTACATGGTGAACAGTTACAGCGATATACATAAGGTACAAGGTTTAAATTTTTCTATCCTACAAGTTCGTGAAGATTATAGAAGGCTTTTTCAAATAAGAAAGCACGCAGCCCCTTAAAAAACGATGTTAGATCAGCATTACGAAAGTGTAGCTTCACACTCCATAATTTCTACACATTTCTAACCTGGATTTAGAATGGGTCAAAGGCACCTCTTTTTTTAAAATAATTTTCCAAAAGTAAAGGTTACAGCAACTAAGCTTCTAAAATTTTTTTCGATTTTTTAATCATAGATAGCAAAGAATTTCTGTTTTGAAAATTCTAAAAATACAATAATACGAATAATAAATTATGTAAAAAAAATTTTGGCGGGCTCTGGTGAAGTAATCAGGCTGAGGAAATAACGTTGACAGCTTGGCTGAGTTCTGCCATAAGCACCTTGCTTTGTCAAGTTGACTGATGGCTTTTGATAAGCTTCTTTTCCCCTCGGAAAAGCTTTTATGTGCTTTTTGGTTTTTTTTTCACCAAATTTTGCATAGGAAAATCTGCACTACAACTCAGCAAAAATTCCTTGCCACAACCTCATTTAGTTTTTTATTGCGTATTTGAAGAATTTTGATTCACAAAATGTCAAGAGCTGGAGTGAGAATCTCATTTAGAAAAAAAAAAATGCAAGAATAATACAGTATGCACTAAAATGCCACAAATATGGGGACAAAAAAACTCACCAATGATTTTAATAGCAGTTTTGGCCTTGGTTTCTCCAATTTTTTTGTTTCTAAAGTCTTCTAATATTGGGAAGAGGAATCCAAAAACCAGTTTCGAAGCAGTCCACCTCCACTGCCCTCGTTTGGCAAGAAGAACAAATGCTTCAACACAGCCTGAAAAAAAAAAAAAACGAATTAGTTCATCCTTATGAATCGATATTTTCTTAATACTGCAATCCATTAATTTCATTCACCTATTGTTATTTGTTCCACAAATACATTTGAGTCACATATGTGATAAAGAAACAAAGAAGAAGAAAATAAAATTAATGGCGTTAAGCAAACCAGTCATATTTACATTGAGAGTTTTGAAAAAAAGACGTACGTGCAATAGTATGGGACTGGTAACACATGCTAGATAGGAAAACAAATCGATTTGAGAGGGGGCAATGACTATGTGAAGCTCAGGAAATGAGACGTACTCGCCAAGAACACCCTGCACAGTCCTGTAAATTATTGGGAATTTCTTGCTGTCACCGTAATTTGAATGATCTTAAACTAGTCCGTGGCACTGAGAGAGGAACAATTCCTAGAAATAAATCTCACCACACCAGGATTTATATGCAAATTCAGAACTTTGGTCTTGTGGAGGAAAAGAGAAATGTTTTACTTAATTTTATTACCTTCAAAAGCTTAATAACCTTGCTTAAATAGCTACAAAGATAAACGTAGCCATAGGTCCATAAAAGAAGCTATTCAAAGGAGAATATTCCATTTTTTTTTTTTTGAAGTTTCCTTACTAAGAGGTGATTTTTACCTAAACAAACATTTCTGAAAGAATTTCCTGAGAAATGTTCTCTCTCCAGACTCCTTTTCAAGCATCTACAGTTTACCTTGGATAGTAAAAGAAATTCCTGAGAAACAAGAAGGGGAAGGAGAAGGTTGGCATTGAGCGCCAGGCACCTTGTGGCGTTTACATAGTGACTTTATATGTTAATAAACAAATCCTAAAATTTGAAAGCTCAGCACAATGCATTACCTGGAAATATACAATAGTGAAGCAATAATTCACATGGCAACTTACGATTTTTAGAGAATTTCAGATAGCTTTCAAATAATATTCTTAAATGAAACTATAAGAGAAAGTCTACTGTTTTTGAAAATAAATGCCTTGCTCTCTTGTGGCTGCTGTGTAAAGTGACCAATGGTCTCTGAGGTGGTTTGCGAGGAATACAGTCTGACTTTAAGATCAGGACAATAATCAAGTGCTGTATAGTAAGTGGCATAGCCTCTGTGACTTTGGCAAGCCAAGAAAAGAAAATTTAGGTGATAGTGCTTGATACTGCAAATGAACCACACTTGGACGGATATTTATTAAAAAAAAGAGAAAAAAAGTACCTGGGCGATCCAACATTGAGAACAGAGTTGCAATGATACTTTCTCGAGTTATTTGGGCAAATATAGGATCAGAATATCCGTAACGGAGTCGGAGGAGATTTTTCAATTCTGTAACTTTGAAAGTATCATCTTGGCTGCACGATTTGTGACTAAAAATTTCGTAGACCATGACCATGGTAACAGGACATTCTGCAAAAAAGAAAAATAATATCAATGAGAGGAGCCTGAAAAAAGAGACTCTCAAGGAAAATATTTATCATTCTGAACTAGTTACGTCCCGAGGAAACAATAATTACAGTGAAATATGGCTGATTCAAATTGCCTGGGGAAAGAGAGGAATTTCGACCTAAGTGACTTTCTGTCTTATCCGCTTCCTGTGAGATAAGCTCGAAATTCAAGTTCAGTGGCAACGTCTTGGCTCTCAAATTTCAAAAAGAGGACCATTTAGGATTTTCGAAGTATCTTTTTCGAATTGTACAATTACTGATTTAACATTTTAAATTTTTTAAACAAATTTTTAAATTTAATCTCTTTACTTTACTTCCCTCTAGTTTCTAGTGCTCAATTTAAAAATCTTTTGACTTTGAATCTTTAATCATCAAGTTTTTCAAATTTCATGATTGATTTTAAATATAAGATAATGTAAAAATTGCCTGATCTCACAATCTGTGGACTGCTGTTAATGTAAGACAAATCCTAAGCTACAAGGCGATTTTTACAAGTGATGACCTCTTTCATGTTTTTTTCCATCTTTTTCACTCTTCACAGTATAATATTAGGCAGTTCACAAGTATTGCAGTGGAATTGGGCAGTTTGCCATTACATCGCAAAATTTTTCTTGAGGCAAATCAAAGAACTGCCACCCAGCAAAAGTGTGGGATTGCAAGAAATGGTCTAGGTTTTGGAGATGTTTGCAACCTCCGAAAAAGGAGCTTTATGAATGATAAAATAAGAAAAAATATTCATTAAAAGAGAGGATGGGTAAATCTATCTTTGTAAAATTTTGTATATATTGAAAAAAATTACTTTAAGTTGAGGCCGTGTCGTCTTTCCTCACAATAGGAGGACAGACCTTAATATATTTATAAATGACATGGCATATTTTAATGATCTTTGCGATGCAAAAATTTTGGCTTTAGAATAGAATAAGAAACCTCTAGTCCAACTAATCCAATATTTCAATTTGATCTGGTTGGAATTTTAAATTTTTTTAAACGTCACTTTATCCCTTTCAGAGAAAATTGAGGTTTTTTTTATATTATTTTTGTTTATTTTTTATTTTTTAAAAACAAAAAAAGCCCTACAAAAATCACTTTACCCTATCCTGCTAAAGGATGATTCTTAATTAAATGAACATACCTGATGAATTCTTCGCTAGAGGAAGCACACGGGGCCAAAATGATAAAACTGAGATGATAATCAGATGTGCTCTGTTGACCGACATGTACAAAGCATCATAAATAAAAGCTCGACAACGGCGTAGATTATTTGAAGACTTACAAATCAGTACAAAAAATGCCGACAGATTTGCAACTTTTTGAACCTGCAACTAAAGGAAGACTCAAATTAAAATTAACAATTTTTTAAAACTATCTTACTTTTTCAGGTAATTGGTGGAAATGAGTGGGGGCCAGATAAAGTTTGACCGAAGATGTGCACTTTCTCTTGCCTTAAAAAGGTGATAATATGGCCAGGACGTTTTCATATGCAGTTTCCTACAAAAAATAAAATGACAAAAATTGAGGATAATTGTCTAAGCGCCAGGACTGTAAAACTCTTTAGTGGTAACTTTTGGAAAATTCGACACAAATCTAAAAGACATTTATTTACAAAGTAAATAGAAAGATAATCTACTGACTCAATAAAAGTTTAAAATGCCATGTAAAGATCATGATATTTGCATATTTTCACCTTGATCGTCATACATCAACTAACTTTAATTATTTAATAATCAATTACTCAATTGGTAAATGAAAAAAAAAGAGCCACGCAAAGGAAAATGATTGAGCTTACACTTGCTCTTCTAGAAATGATTACAGGTAGATATGTAAGCTTTATTTAAATACATACAGTCAAAATAATCATACCTCTAATTCTGCTTGGAGTCTAGCTTTTTGAGCTTTTGTTTTTTTCCCCTTCGAGCCAACTTCTTTTGTGCGATCCTCGCAAATGAAGAGATTCCATTCAATGGTTTTAAGCAGAGTTTCTATCAAGGTAGGGTGATGTGAAGATGTAAGCCTATGACAAAATACCACTAGTAATTGCTGCATTGAAGTCAACTGTGGCTCTAGAGCCTCATTGAAATCCGTTTCATCCGTTGCAATGCAGTTGACAATTGAGCTGAAAGTCAAAACAACTTTATAAATTAAGGACTAACAAGACACACACTAAACTGCCACTGAAGTTAAAGGAATAGATATCAAATATAAAACTGTTTGATATATCGAACGACCCCTAAACATGTGAAAAACTAGCTGATAAAAAAAAAATTGACTCTACGATCTAAATCAGAAGTATTTAAAAGGGGAGTTGAGTGGGGTTCAATATTTGCACTAGGGCTGTGCGAGCCTGGTTTTTTGGATTCGAGCCGAGTTCGAGTATTTTTTTACTAAGTCGAGCCGAGTTCGAGCTTTTTCGAGCTTTGAAAATGACCCTCGAGCCGAGTCGAGCTCGAGTCGAGTTCGAGTAATTTCGAGTTTTAAAACGTGATTTAATCTATTTTCTACAACAAATAATTTCAAACAAGACTCATAATATGATATTAATAATTATTGACGATGACACACTAGGAAGGATTTACACTAAAATTACAAAATGTTCGGCAGTAACGCGTTAAAATAACTTCCCGCGGTTTAATTTGAAAAGAGGACAAAACCTGGCAAGAAGCGGCGTGGCGCGGCGTACATCAAAGGAACTTCGGGCGGCACAAATAAAGGCTTTATATAGAGCCCATTTATGCACGCAATTCGTGTCGCCGGCGGCAGTTGTCGCCGCGACGTTTTTTGGAATCGCGCGATTCCTATTTTTGTAGCCGCAGCACCTTTTTTTTGCCGCCGCGACACCGTTTTTCTGGAGCGCAAAAGGTCCAAAACACGTGCTCACTTTCAGTTTTCCAAGCGGCGGTCGCCGCCGCAGGTTGAAATTTGTCACGCGCATAAATGCGCTTATATGACTCCGTGTAGTTACAAACCGCGCGCGCGGCAGGAAATCGCCGGGCGGTAGCGTGTTGGCGCTGCGGATGGTAGAAATTTGCCGACGAGACTCTGATGTTATTCAATCTTAAAATGATGGCAAAACTAACAATAGTTAAAGTATGATTGAAATGTTTGGAAGTTGGACTCTTTCGGCGTTTCCGGCTCAAAAAAACTCGAAATACTCGAAAAAACTCGTGTTGTTGACACTCGAGCCGAGTTCGAGTACTCGCTCGAACCTAACCTAACTTTCGAGCCGAGTCGAGTACTCGATACTCGGCTCGACTCGACTCGAAATTCGAGTACTCGCACAGCCCTAATTTGCACCAATATGCATGCAGATTTATTTAAACCTCAACTATCTATTTTAAACATAGGTAAATCTTGTACCCTGCTGAGCTTTTTCTAGAAAGAAACCTTTGCTTGTAAAAATTAGGAATAAAATGGCAGATTGAAACTAACTTGACAATTAATTTTTCATGGAAATTCTTCATTTGAGTAGCGCATGTTGAAGCTAATGTCGACCAATTTTCCGATGGCTCTGCTAATTTCCATAACATCGCTTCCACTTTTTCTTGCATTGCGTCTGAAATGAAAAATATCTATTGAACAATATGAACTTCAAGACAGAAAATACATGATGAGAGCTGTAGATATTTACTGCAAGCCACTTTAATTCTAGCATTTAATTTCAATGCAAAAATGAACGTGGCAGATTTTTGGATCATAATTTATGTCAACCAACTAACTTTAGGTTAGCTTAATCTTTTAACAGCATTATTCTCTGTGGATACTGACTTTAGGTTTTGATTAATTTCAAGGATAACAATTCATATTTGAATTATTCTTAAAGTTGATAATCCCGAACATAGCTTTAGGAAAAACACTCCAGATTTGGTCGTGAGCATTTCATTTGAGAACACAAACAAATTGAACCCCAGAAGATTTTGCATAGACATTTTTCAGAGCTAGGCTTTGAATGTAAAGAAAAAATTTGCATCATCTTTTCCAGTTCACAACAGTAAGTAAAGACAGGGAGCAGAAATGAAAAAAAAAAAAAAAAAAAAAACCTTATACATATGTATGAAAAATTGTGGTGATAAACTTACATCTATTTGGATAAGGTAGAGGTTTCTCTACTTTCTTGATATCTTCAACCTCCACAGCTTTTTGGCAATGATCCTCTTTGTAGAATTTAAACATTGTCCACAAACAATTACGTTCGGATTTATAAGACTCCGATGAAGCTTCTGAATCTGATATTATTCGCTTTTTTAGATTTTCAAGCACAGAAGATGCCGAAACTTTGGGTCTTTCAGGAATTTTGTCTGTAGTTACAAAATCAGTCACTTTTTTAGAATATTCTGAGTTCAACCGATTGTTTTCTGAAATGGATACTGGTGGAATTTCAAAATTCGTTGAGGTTGCTTGGGTGATTTCATTGAGAGAGTCCAACTTATTACAGTAATTATTGCTTATACTATTATCAGTCTTAACATGAGATGGATTACTCTGATCCACTTGATTCGAATAATTCAAACCAACAGAACTTCCTTTTGAAACTTCTCCTGTTGAGGTAAGTTGTTCAAACTCGTGATTTTGTTCTCTACCTTGACAATTTTCAACGGACGTAGACCCAATACTTTTGGCTATTCGCAGGGAAGATCTACTTCTTCCGACTTTCCCTTCATTTGAATTTGAAGTTTCAAAATCAGTTTTTGGACTTGCATGTTCCAAGTTCATGAATTTGGTGTCTGAAATCAAACTACATGCATCCTTGTCATTCAATGTGCTGATGTTCTTAGTTTTACATGAAGATTTTGACTCGGGATGATCAATTTCTATGCTACTTTTTGACTTTATGATAGCATTACTTATTTGATCAACTTGATTACTGCTAGTTGCACAGACTGAGCTGTGTTTTGATATTTGCTCTTGAGAGATACTTTGCTGAACATCACTTCCTTTTTCCTGTTGATGATTATCCATGGAAGCAGGCTCTACAATTTGGATGTTGCGGAGAGAAGGTTTGATTTCCTTCATTCTTTCATTATTTTGATCCGTTATTTCAGAATTAGAGACTTCACTGAAATATTCTATATTAGAGCACTCCATAATAGAAATTGTAGGGACTACTGGTTTTACATTTGTTGTACTGGCTGCTATTACCTCCTTTTGAGTTTTAAACTTCGAGGAGTTATTCATTATACAATTAATTAACTTACTGCTAGCATTACTACTCAGATCAGCTTCACTCCTGCCATTTTTCTCAATTTTATGTTCTTTTGATACTTTTTCCAATGGTACACATTTTTGAATGTCATTATTGTCTGAAACATCTTCACATTTGGCATCATTGGCAAGCTCATTAGTTTCAGTTTTACGAGGAGATGATCTGGTTTTCCTCCTTTTGTGCATCGGTTCTTCAGATAGGTGTTTTTGGACTAGATTATTTGGTTTATTTCCTGGAGTTGATTGAAAGCTTTGTGATGAGCGTTTCAGTAACAGGTTACTATTAGAGATACGATGCAGATTTCTCAACCTAGAAGCTAGCCGCTGTTTAACAGTTGTTCGGGAAGTTTTTGGTTTTTTCTCCACAGGTTTATTGCTTCTATTATCTAAATGAACATCAGTTGCTTCACATTTTTTGCTTTTGTTAACCAAATTTACTTCCAGAGTATCATCGGCTTCAGACGTTTTCTTGGTCGGCCTAACAGGACTAGTTTCGTATGGTGGCTCTTTTAAAGGTAGGGGTGATAGTAATTTACGACAGATGAATTCCTCATGGACAAGGTTCAAGATATCATCTTCATCTGAAACAAAACAAGAAACTAGGTTGAAACAAAGCTAATCGTCAAATATAGAAAATAAGTGGCTCAGAATGTTCGAATACATCCATTCAGAAGTCAGTATTGGGTGGTAAATAAAATACACAAGTATGAATGTAGCCAATTGATACATGATATAATTTTATATCTCTTCAGTATTTTAGGTCCTCATGTTATTCGTGAAAAAAAGTCAAGTAATTTTGCCATTTGTCTTGAAACTTGATCGTTGCAAAGGCTAGCATGCAGGTTGGGATGACAGACTTCTGCTTTAAGCTCATTGTCAAAATCTTCTTCACAAAACTTTTTTTTAACTGAACGAAGATACAGAGAATGCTAATGTGCACAGATTTTGGCTTGGTTGGGGCAAGAAAACTCATGAGGAAATTTTTTGATGAGAAGATACAAAAGTGAATACAAATTCATATTTTTCTGTTTTTTTGGAAAAAAAATGAGAGAGAAAAACAGAGAAGCATGCTTCGCTTGACTTAAATTTTAATTTTTTTTGTGAAGTGAGGGAATTTATGAAATTGAGATAGCAACTAATTTTTGCTTCAAAGAATTAACTAACTAACAGGACTTGCAAAAACGTTACATGGCCCTCACACCCCCTCCCCCTCCCATTTCATATTTTCTTTCCTGAAAGTTTTAGTTTCTACCATGTGAAAAATAATTATAGTAGAATCAAAACAAGGGCAAAGAAAAAAGAAAGAAAAAATCAGCTGAAAGAGATGACAATTGATCAAATTTCTCTAATTTCTGCTCTTATTTTTAAAAATTAAATGGATTTTTTTTTTTTTTTTAAAAAAAAAAGAATCCGACTTTAAATTTTGCATTTTTGCCACAAAAAAACTGACCTTCTGAATTAGAAAATGTTTTGGTAGTTCCCACCAAATAACTTAAAGTTTACTTCAGTGTAAGACTAAGATGTTTGAGAAAATGCATTTTAGACTTGTCTGAGGAGACGTCAAGCTTTAAACATTGCTTTGAGTCAGCGTATTGGATTAGATAGTTTCGTAGCTACAGACCTTTTTCTGTCTTCTGATAACCATTAATAAACAGCAAAGTTTACCTGAATTCATATCATCCATGAGTTCATCTGCTTCCCGAATTTCTGTGCCAGCATCCACTTGTACAGAACTTGCCTCAACTAAATCTTCATTATTGATATCTAAATCCATGATGAGCATATCTTCACAGTCACTCATATCATCTGGACGTGGAGAAAACATATGTATCCGTTTCACATTGAAAGGTTTTTGTGTGGAATTTCTGGAACAATCACACAGGGAAAAGGTATATTTAAAATCAATATACTTGCTATCGTGTACTTTTTTCTTTTCATTTTCGGAAAGTATGTAAAAATAAAAATACCTGCATTTTTCATGCAATTGAATTAAATCTGAAGAGAGGACTAACCCCGTATCCAAAAATTCAGTTCTGTATTAAACGGAAAAATAAGGCACCAACAGATTTTGTGACATTACAAGAAGAACTGGGGGTCATGTATCTTTTCATCCGTGTATGTTAATTTACTTTCAGGTCACAATTTTAACGAGATGATACGTACTTTGACTGTGCTAGCATGAATGAATTTTAGATTATCTTCTATCTAGATTTTTATTTCAGACGCATTGCAACAATTAGTAAAAATACCTATTCTAACGAATGTAATTTAGCAAGAATGAAAAAAAAATTAAGTGAAAACCAACAAGTAACTAGGCTGGAAAACAAAAAGACCAGCATTATTTTCTTCCTAAGAGTAAGTGTCTTTAGAAATTGTAAAGTTGAAACTAACTGATTATAATTTAAAAATTAAAGATATGCTTTCACTACTGAGCAAGCCAAATTCCATAAAAGCGGACACATTTTGCTCGTACAGGACAGACATCATCACTGAGTACTGACAAAATGCAACTGCTTTTCATAAAATCTGACGTGCACGTAAATGGAAACGTGTTTCTTAATATTTTAACCAAGTTCTCGTGTGAGATCTTGCTATTTTATTTTATTTAAATGAAAATGATTATTGATGTGGGTGAGAAAATGTAAAATTGTAACTAATTATTTGTTGACTGCATTGTTTCGATTGTTCTAAAGATTGATTTTACTCTGAATACAAGTCTGTTGTGGTGGCTTCAAAGATGGCTACCAGACTGAAAAGCTTTAGAATATAATAAAGTTTTAAATATTATCATAAAACCCTTGGTTCAGTTTTAATACCATTTTAAATAATGTCGTTGTCTGACTTTGATGATTTAAAAATGCATAATGTTTAGCAACAACCCAACTCACTTTTTTGTCTGCGATGGAGTAGAGGCAGCAACGAGAGGACTGTCTCCAGTTATGGGTGACAGAGGTGGTGACATTTGTACAGTATAGTTGCGTAAGGGGGACACAGGTGGAGTAACAATATCAGGAGAGCCGATAAAACTCAATTCAGTGTCATCTGGTGGCGTAGGTGCCGCACTCATACCTTGCGCTCCAAAATGGATGTCTCCCAAGAATGGTCGGGGGAAGTCTGAACAAAAGGGAAACATGATATAGAGTTAGTGAATCGCCAATGTATTGTGTAAACGTCAAAATATTTCACGAAAGTGATGGAGTTTGAAATAAAGTCGAACTTCGGTAAATTAGAATTAATTGGGATCGAGGATTCATTCTGTCTTGGAAGAGTTTTCGAGTTAACCAGACTTATCATTAATCTGTGTTGCAATTTTGAATTTCCCATCCAAAATGTCATAACTGTACCTCTGTAACTCACGGTTGCTGCTACTGACATACAAAAAAAAACACAACACATCTCTTTCAATGTTGAGCCTCCTCAAAGCATAAGAAATACATTGGCTGAAGAAACTCTTGAGGCAATGACTGTGAATAAGGCTCCGGAGTGCCACCTCATCATAGAGTGATGGCGAAGAGCAAAGTGAAGCGCATAAAAGATGCGTTACCTCTAAAACCTGTCAAATTGATGTTAAAATTCAGTCAGCCCCATTTCACATGCACAAGAAGCACAGAGTTATAACAAAAGAGCTCCTCTCAAAGTATAATTACATCAACAGTGCAACTTAGGCAGTTAGGCAATATTATTTCTTTAGCAAAATTAGAGGATGTTGGAGGTTAAAACTAATCTTGTCAAATATCTAACCATTCTTACAAGAGTTAGTAGCATCAATAACCCCATCAAAGACAGGCTCTGGTGACTTAGCTTGTTCCAAAGGTTCATCGGATGCTTCGTTTATGATGGCATTTCCATTTGAGCTTTCGCAAGTCTCTGTAATTTCTTCTTTTTCTGATTTCTCCAATTGAAGTTCAGATGTAAAATTCTCAACAGCTACTGGTGGAGGGTGAGCCTCCACTACGCTGTCTTTACAGTGCTGTTTTTCAAGATTCACTTGTTCAGATTCCGTTGACTTAGTTTCATCAGTGCTTTGGATTGGTGTTTCACTATTTTCACAACTGGATTCAGGTGTTATGACATTTCCTTCCTGCAATAAGATATACAAAATACAGAAATAAAAATTATTCACAAAAAAAATTTATAACAATTAGGCCATTGAAAACTTTTATGCCCTTTGCATACGTTGTAAGTTTGAAGTTGAAAGTGGGGATCATCGATGAGGATTTTTGCAACACATTTCACGATCATCGATGAGTCATGCACCGATGACCCCCACTTTCAGCAAAACACTTGCAACGTGTGCAAAGGGCAAAAGAGCCAGTCCATGTTTACTATCTGGAACAATAGCAAATTGAATCCTGCATTTCAACTTTGAAGATGGAAAAAGTCGTTCACTACCCTCATCGTCCCACTCATTATGAATGGAGTACATCAATGATTTTTCACATGGACTTACTTTCATGACCAAAAAACATCATCCACAAAAGATGAAATTACGTTCAATGGTGATTGCTGCATATAAGGACCTTCCCGACCAAACAGCGTATACCCAAGTCAACGTTGCTAAGATTGTACAACTGTTCCTTTTTTTAAGAGAATCCAAAAATACCCACTTTGTGCATTTCTCTGTCAATATAATCAGAATAGAAAGAAAATTTGAGGCAAAATTTACAGCTCTCTGCCAACTAAGCAGTTGTACAATCTCAGCAACGTTGACATGGGTATATGCTGTTTGATCGGAAAGGTCCTAACATGTGTGAATTTTAAAAAACATTCCAAAGCATGAATTCACATCTGATGCCTTGTAATGGCAAATTAATTGAAACTGAAAAGTTTTTTGAGCAAAAAATACTTTACTTTCGCAGATGACTCTTGTGGGCAAAGGTGGTTGCAATTTCAACCAATACTTCCGAATTTTAACCAATACTTTGAAAAAGTTTGAGACCTAGATGCTGCAGAGTTCAGGATAAATTGGCTTCCAGTAAAAATTTTCCGTATTCTAAAAAAAGAACTACATATAATAAAAGTCCTGAAGATTATTCTACCAATGATTGGATTAATTTCAAGTTCATAGCAGAAAATTTAATAGTTTATTTACAGCTCAGGTATGTGAGACTCAGTTATGAGGAAACACTGTTAACTTTCCATACCTTCAACATGGACTCATGACCAAAGTGTAAAATTTCTTCTATGTTTTTCTCAACTTCATGATCATTTCCAGTTTGATTTTCATCACTGTAAAAAACGATTTGAAAATAAATTAATACTTCATACAGATTATTCAAAATAATTACTAAAAGTATTTGTGTTGCCAAACATATCATTTGTTCAATTTAATGAATGCTCATTTAAATATTATGAAGCTTTCCTAGAACAGCTTTATTTTTGACAGAGGGAGGCAACAATGAAAAATCAGTTTAAGTTGCTGAGCAGAAATTTGCAATCTGAAAGGATATTTAGGGTTAAACCAAAGATACAGTTAATTAAAACCTGGATGATGATATCACACGACGTCCAGGTCTAACTTCGACACTGGTTAAATTCTATTATTTTCAGATACGTGTTAAATTTTTCAAAATTTCTGCATGTTATTTTCAAGAGAGATTATTTTGAACAGTAAACAGAAGTGTAAAGAAGTATTGGAGGACTAATGATGATTACAAAAGACTAATTTAAGAATCACCTTTCTGGGGTAGAGACGCCTTCGGTTACGGCTCGGTTATTTTCAGCGGAGTCCGAATCACTGATGCTTGATACTTCTGGAGGATCAAACATTGATTTTGATTCTATCAACTCACTAACACTTTCTGGAGCTGGAAACAAAACAAAAAGAAATAAATATATAATGAATAAATAATACCGTTGAAGAACAGTTAATTTGGAACGGTTACAAGAGACATTTGAGCAAAAAAAATTGTAATAACTTAGGTACTAAAACTTGGAAGTATTGATAGAAAAAACCGGACATGTTGAGCTATATATACTTTGTGCTACAATTAAAAAAAGTTTTAGACCAATGGCCGATGCATCAACGATTCTGAAAAAAAGGTTTTAAAAGATATTGAAAAAATACTAAGACAGTCTTGACAGGCGTGCAAAAATAATCTACACTATTTCCACCAAGGTTGTTCATTGATCCAAATATATATAAGCAACTTGTGCTTAATTAAAGGGTGGGGGGGGGGGGGGGTTAATTTCATTTTTTTAAATCTTACTGCATTAGAATTTCTCTTAAATCAATCAAGACATTAGCCCATAAAATATATTTGCTCATGAACATTTAAAGAAATTAGTGTCTTTAATTTCTTTATTTCAGAATTGAATTATCTGCATTTATTTCTAATTGAAAGCGGAATTTTTGAAAATGGGTCAAAATTGTTAACTTTTAGGGGATAAAATTGGACAACTGTAGAGGATGAGACTTAAGGGTGAAAATATCCTTTATTAGTGAAAACGACTAAAGCTCAGTCCAGCATTTTTTTTCAATTTTTACTTATAAAGTGCTGTACTGTTAGAAGGACTTTGCATTCTCTTTCTGAAGTCAAGTTGATAAAGAGTGAGTTCATGAAAAGAAAAAAAATGAGAAAACTATGTAGAACAGGCTGAAAGATCCTTACTTGTTGACAGATTGACAGGAACTTCTAATGGTGGCAATTTTTCAGATTTGTCTGTTGAGGGACTTACTGGCTCATCTTTTTCTTGCGTATCTTTTTTGGTTGTTACCTTCCGGCATTTTCTTACTTTTCTATGAACAGCAATTTTGGTTTTCAATCTGGAACAAAAATTGATATTATTACTCAACAAAAACAGCAACTGTCTCGGATGCATTGACAGGTTAAAATAACATGGAAGTGATTTCTTCCGTAATTGTATTTAAACAGACAGTATTAGTAACATCAGGTAATGATTTTGCTCAGTTTCTCAAGGTTTTTTACACTCAAAATGTTGACAAAAGAGCAGAAGTGATAAAGGCTGAAATAGTCCTGTTTAATATTTGGTCATTATTATTACAATATAACATGTTACGGAGTGAGTGCTTCTTGGAGAGAGGCTGTGACTGATTCACTAGGCTTCGAGGGCCGATCTTCAGGCACCACAGATCGTGAGCCACTGTTGTGAATCAAATTCTGTTTCCAACATTGACTCTTACATTCCGACATGTTTTGATGTTACAGGACTTTTATTTTTATCCATGGAATGCATGGAACGCAATGGATTGGGCTATCTGTGCATCCCAAGCGGTTCTGCTTGAGGTGAGGACTGCTAGGAACCCAACTCAGAAGAGTGATGCTAGCGTTCCACTGGAATGCGGGCTGGACTGCAGCAATAAACCAGGATAAAAACGTATTCGAGGGCTGATGAACAATACCGCCTAAATGACAATTGAAGCAAAAATGTGTTGGCGACTTTGCCGTATTCTTAAGTCTAAAATACGCAAGTCAAAGTTTTTTCCCGATTTTGCATAGAAGCGCAGTTGTGACACTGTAATGTATAAAAAAATGGCAAAACTAATTTTAAAATTACAAAAATAGTGAAGTTTCTGATCAACCTGAAAAATGATCAGTTCGCTGCTAGGCGGAATTGTTCCTTAGCCATTGTAATACAGGTCATTGCAATTTCACTGTGGTTTGAATAAAATAACAAGCCCTTATATCAGATAATAACATTTAAATAGATATATAGACTGAACAGCCGGGAGACAAAACCCAACACACAGAAACTCTCAAGTGTTCATTGTGACAAGGTGTCTATAAGAACTGGCTAGCAAAAAATCAGGTCTTTCTTGGCTCTTTTGCAGTACTTTTATAAAAAAAAAAAAAAAAAAACCAGTACTTTTAAGTGCTAACGTGACAAAAATGGTATAAGTAGTCACAAAGGCTAAAGCTCATTGGTGGCCTGAGGATTAACTGGCAGTACAATCGCAATCTAAAGGATGCTGCACTATGAATCAATACACGAGGAATTACACACTTTCCAGGCTGTCATAAGAACACGCATGGCATGAAGCAAACATTTCCAGGTCTTTCTACAGAATCTCCATACTTTTCCAGTGCTTCCAGGCCACTCTCAAAAAAATAGTACCGTTAGACACCTTATGTGACCTGATAACATTCGAAAATTGAATAAAAGGAAAACCGGTGCTAGTGACTCACTTGTTATTTGAATCATCTGTTTCGCAACTGGATTCACTGAGAGTTCGGCTACTGCTGGGTGGGTGCATCAGAGCAAAGCTGACTTCTGTACAGGATGAAGGATGCGGCAGGGTACTAGGGTCTGAACTATTGACAGGATTCAGCATCATCTTCTCAGATTGAATCTGGTCCGTTTCACAACTGGATTCACTGAGTGTTCTACTTTTGCCGAATGGGTGTGTTGGAGCTGGAGTGACTTCTGTGGGTAATACAGGATGCTTCAGGACTTCATTGCTAGAAGTTGAACTATTGGTGGCATTTGACAATAACTTCTCAGAAGAATCCATTAAGTCAGAGGAGTCACTTAAGGTACTAGAATGAGTGGTAGGACATATTTCTTCACTTGATTTTACCCTCGTCTCAAGGGTTCTCACCAAATTTACATCAAGGGACGATGAATTTGGAGACTCAAAACTCTTGGGCGCAGTTGAGACATCATTTTCAGGGCAAATGTCATCATCATTTTCTGAATCACTTGAATTTATGATGTCAGATGAATCACAGCAGTCTGACATTCTACTGGTGCCTGAAAAAGAAGAATAAAACTTAATATACAGTGACATTACAAGAAAAACGAAAGAAGGGAAATGACATGCTGTTAAAGAAAATTGGCGCATGGGTCTACCAAACAATGGGTCACTAAACTATGAACGCCTTTTGACTTGCAAGTACATTTTTCCAAAGGTAAATGATGCATAGAGCACAATGCGCGCGTTAAAAACGTGAAAAAGAAACTCCAAAACCAAGAGATATGCAGTTCAATAAGCGTAACTTTCCCGCCAATTTATAATGCCTCCATTTCGTGCCGAACAGAGTGATGTCATCTGGCACCAATCAGAACCGAGGACGGGTTTCTATGACTTCCGTCAAACGTCTTTCTTTTTCTTGTGCATGAAAACAATTGTAAAGTCGAAACTTTATCTTCGGAATCAAAGAATCGGATCTCATGAATGAAATCTGTATAGTAAACAAGCACAATTTCACATTGAAATATGTTTTATGTAAAAAGAATCAGTGGAAAATGAGAGGAGATAGCCGCCATTTGACTGCCGTAGTACATCGCATCATATCATTTTTTGCCATTCTGGCGCGTTTGAAATTCCTTTGAGTCGCTGGACTTTTTAAAAGCAAGCTTATCTGAGATTTTGGCTCCAAAAATATGCAATACATCAACATGTTATCTACTCACCTGGTGCTTTCAGAATATTAAATAAAAAACACAAGGTTAAGTGACCGGCAAACTTGGGCTTTGTTTAAATTATTCTTCACGAGAGGGAGAAAAAGGATTTCAAAAACATACAAAAGGGGAGATTTTATCATAGAGTTAGGCTGAATAGTTACAGTGAAACCTCGGTAACTCGGTTTCCATCAGGACCGAGGAAATTTACCGAGTTAAGCGGGTTACCGACTTAAGCGGACTGCCACTTTTCCTGCCGCGCTTTTTCAAATTTCGCGCCCTAAATTGGACAAACGCAAACGTGCGTGTAGAGTGACTCATAGGAGTGTTTTGGAGAGCCATTTGATCGAAGAAAATGGTACTAAATGGTAAAATTTCATGAAATGCACTTGAAATTGCGTGTTGAAAGTGTCAGGGCATCATGAAGTCATCGGGTTAATCGTATGTTGGGGTGCCGCGGCACCCCATTGCGTATCACCCCCCCCGCACCCCACGCGGCATGCCGCGCGGTGATGCGCCGCGGGCACCCGCTATGGCGGGTCGTTGAACTGAAAATGCAACGTATCAATACTCGCTAAAATCCCCGAAAAACTCTGCGGAAGATTCCTGGGGGGAGCGGGGAAGGGCAATGCAAGATGGTGGGGGGAGAGGGGCCGGTGCCGACTGGACCTGTCAACTCATCGATGCGTGAAATTGCTTAATTATGCATGCGTGTTTTCACACGCGCGATAAGATAACACGCGGTATCAGATATCCTATTCTCTACTGTTCTCATCTTTCGTGTCGTTATCGAGTGTTTTTGATTCCTTATCTCTCTATTTCCGATGTCGTTTCTCGCACTGCGCTGCGCTTTCTCGGAGATTCGCTCACCCTTCGTGGCGTAACTTGACCCGACCCGCACCGCGCACGGAAACACTACCTACGCTTGATCACGGGTGACGATCGAAGAAAAACAGGTCCAGATGGAAAAATTTCACCGAGTTAAGCGGGTTCAGAATCTGACCAAACCGAGATACCGAGACTTATTTAGCATTGTGTTATATGGGTGATAAACGGGACCTGGCAATTCTACCGACTAAAGCGGGTTACCGGCTTGTCCGGAAACCGACTTACCGAGGTTTCACTGTATTGTGGTAATTTTAAAACTTACTTGTAAGCAATAGACACACAGAACTTCTCTCAACATCTCTTGATTTGTCTACAGCAACTACATTAGATTCCTTGGTAGACCTAGAGAAATGATAAGATTGTATGAGTTCACTTTAATAATAACAAAGATGTATGCTAAAACACTAATCACAAAAAAAAAAGAAAAGAAAAAAAAAATCTGCAAGGACTAGCTTTACTTGAATAAGGATGAACTAGCAAATGGAACAATGTAACAAGTATATGTGTGATACAGTAGATTAGAGGCAGGTAATATTAAAACAGATGAGCCAAAAGATAATTTTCCAAGAGACATGTACAGAGACAGGCAACCAAATTTTAGTTCAACAGAGCAGTTTACTCAATATTTCTGACACACTTTAAATACACCCAAGATCAGTGAGGTGGGCAGAAACTAAGTTGTTTATCAGTAATTAGTATTCTATTTTTGCCCCAAATTTTTTCTACACCATAAAAAGGGAAATGAGAGTAAATAATAGGGAAAAGGGTAAACAAAGATTGGGTTTTTCATAACTTTGTGGAGAAAAATGCTATGTACAGACAAAGGTGGATTCCATTTGATCAGTTCCAGGGAAGTGTCCATCCTATATGTCATAGTTCGGTCTGAAGAAAAAAATGTTGCAATTTTGAAAGCACTGAGAAGAGAAAGAAAGAAACATGACCTTAATTGAAAGATACCTGATGAGTTGCTCTTAAAATGTTAATAATTAAATTCAAACTATTCCTACCTTGGGTCACTCACTACCTTCAATTTAAAGTTACCTACATCAAAAAATGTACAGTTTTCAGCACAGTTTATGTAAGAAGACTGGAGATCAAAATAAAGACAACAAACAAGAGATATGATGAAATTTTAACTTACATTGTGGGTGAGTCTGAAGGTTCCTGACACAAAGCCACAGAATTATGTATGACTGATGAATCTGAATCTGAGACATACAGGTCATCGAAAATCGTTTCATACTCAGGGTAAACTTTCGATTTGGAAGTTTCTGAAAATATTGAGAGGAAAAATAAAAATATCAGCTGGCTGGTGAAATTCAGAATTTGAATTTGAAGAGGAGGAGGACAAGTAGGTTTAAGGTTTTGCACTCAAAGAGTACAGGGGTGTTTCTTCAAAGAGGAAATGGAAAATTCGTTTTAGTTCTTGAGACAATACAGCCACTGCTAATATAAAGTAAGCAATTATCATACTATCAAGACGGATCTATTAGTTAATCATTTTATGATTCTCTAGATTAAAAGTCTGTGTAATCTTTTACTGTCATTCATTCATTAAATAATTTTGTAACTAACCGTTCCATGAGCAAAACAAACAAAGTCGAAAAAAAGGACAACATGTTTCTTTCACAGATACTGTGAACAGATTGGAAAAAATGAAATATGTAACCATTGTAGGATTGACTGCGAGGTTTGATCAGTCTTGTTTAATACTGTTCTAAATTTTTAGTCTTATTTCACAAATTTGTTCAAAGGTTCTCTTCTGCAATCTTATTTTCAGGCTAAGTAATCTGTGTACCTTTTTTCACTGGTAACTAGAGGGGGCTATTGATTTAAAATAGTTATATACCTAACTTACTTTTGGCAACTTCTGATGATAACTTTGTGCCAATGACTTTGTTTTCCACTTTTTCTGGAGAAGTGCTGTTCTTGGTTGTGACTCCAGACTTTCTGGGTCGTAGATTTCGTTGAACTGGGGGTGGTGAGGATACTTTCCTTGTTGATAACGTTTTTTCCTTCATTTGTTTAGAAGGGCTTGGATTAGGTAGTTTAAATGGTAACTTAATTTCAGGGCTTGGCTGCAAAAAAGAAATGGATTATAAGTATTCAAACACAAAACGGAACAGGTTATGTGAATCATAGATGGGGATGAATTTTCAAAACTGAGGGAATTCTGTTCCCCTAAAAATTCCTAGCCGAAGTAAACAGGTAAGAGGGTTTCCCTATATGATAAGAAAATTAGACATCTGAACGTACTTCTGTCAAACGGAACTATGAGCATTAAGACATGAGCCCTGAGATCCATAAGACTATATGCATAATTGGGCTCAAGTCATGATGCACATAGTTACCTTCAGCAGAAATACGTTCATTTGAGTTAATTGGTAGGGGTAGAAGACATTGAGTAGAAAAACTCTTTTCATCTTTTTACTCTCTTCTATCTTCTTCATTTTTTCCAGCTGTTTGTCTATTGAATGTGGATGAATAATATTTTTTTTATACCAGACACTTTAGTCTCCAGATGCTACGTTAAAGAACATTAGACTCTCCTGACTTGATTTACATTAAAATAAAACTTGAAAACCTTAAACTCACAGAACAGCCAGCACTTAGTACAATTTTATAGTTTTGAGGATTCGAGAGAAAATTATTCATTTATTTTAATACCTCAGGTGAAATTGCGGATGTGATGAAAGGTGTAGTGAATTTGCTTTTGGGTGAATCAGTTTTTGTTGGTGACAGTTCTGGACTTGCAATACTAAAATCACAATTTAAATCCATATCCGCCTCAAAATTCACATCTTCTGCACATAGAGAGCCTGTTAACAAATATGTGTTTGTGTTAGTATAATAAAACACAGATTTTGAGAGGAATATCTGATAAAAATGCATCTAGGAATTTGCCCTGAGTAACTAATGAGAAGTCATAAACTTTAATAATTTAAATTTCATTGTCAATTCTTATCGATAATGTTGAAAATTTTAAAGACAAAAGTCCTAATTTGAAGACCAGGTTAAAAGCGAAAACAGCAACGGAACTGTACTGGCGTTTTCTGACAAGGATTGAGGGCAAAACTGTTGCCATGGGCAGATACAATCTAGTTTGAAACTGCACTACCCAACTTGAAATTTTTCACTGACCAACAACCCTGCGTCGTCGCCCTGTGTTCTTTCATTATAGATTCCTCTGTCATATTGACTGCGACATAGATGTTTCACACTTTAAATCCCTTTGATGGCCATCTTAATTTTGGGCACTTTTTAACAAACGTTTCCAATCAGTTGCCAACATAGAGAAAACAAAATTGAAAAATTAGGGATGTAATTGTGGGCCTAGATCACCTTGTACCTTCAATTCATGTCATAAAAAAGAAAGAAAGAAGCCTGTAATATCTTACTATGCAATAGCTTTTCTTAAAAAAGAAGCTTGGCTGAAAAACTTTACTCTGGCATTTAACTCAAGATTTTTAGAACAGATCAGAAAAATCCCATTCATCATCTAATGGTTAAATTGATGCAGGGCCCTCCTGGAGAAATTCTAATAGTGAGAATACAAACATGCAAAAATTATATTTTAAGGGACCATTCATAAAATATAAATGTAATGCTGAATTTTGGATTATTTGAACCCCCCTTCATAATACTTTGGAGATTCAGTATCGTTGAAAATGTAGAAAAAAAATGGCGCACCACTCTCCTCTCTCTTCAGCGTTACATACTGTATGAACAGCCCTATTTAAGTTTTCTTGGCATCTTGAAGCAAAAATGCCCAAGTTTTTCCACACTATAAGGCAAATAGAAAAGAAAAACTATTTGAGAAATGCTTTTAAAGCTTTCAACTTTATACAGGACCCAGGATCTTTCAATTTCTGTACTTCTCTTAGAATAGAACATATACATTATAAGTTCTGCAAAACTAACCATCACAGGAGTTGGATTTTTCATTACAATCTAATGGTAGATTTGGCTCTGGCAGTGACTCCTCCTCTTTAACAGATGAGATCTTTTTCCTTCTGGTTTTTTTCATTTTTTTGATCGCTTGATTTTTTCCAAGTGTTGGTGGCTGGAAAAAATGATAAAAAGTTCACATTGAAGAAGCACACAGACTGAAATTTCATTTCTTTCTTGACTTAAGAATAGACTTAACTTGAATTTAAATAATATTAAACCTTAAAGGAACATGAGAATTTATACATTTAAAAAAGTCCGTCCTTCCACAAGCATTTGTTTGGTTCTTTCATTTTAGTTGGCAGAATATGGGGTAGATTTCTCTTGATGGAGCCCTTCCATTTGAAAAACTCCGTCCAGAGCTGTCAATAAGTTAAGTACAAAACTGTAGACTTGAAATTTGTTCATGCTTATCCACCCCCTATGGTTGATTGCCGTTTTGAAATGTCCAAGACCTCCAAATTTGCTTTAAAAACCTTGTCCAAATCTCCAAACTTGCTTTAAAAGTATGTTTAGATACTCAGATTAGCTTTTGAGAGAAAGTGCACAAAAGTTTTGGATCAAGCACTGAGAGCAAGGGCAAAGAAAGGTCTTCCATACAAAAATTAGTTGTAATCTCAGCGTAAAAATATCCTCAATCTGAAAAAAGATCCACAGCATGTGTTTAACCAAGAATTAGATATTTCAGCCAGTTTCCTAATTTTTTTATTTTTCACTGAAAAAATTTAAAACTAAAAAACTAGCTGCCTTCATCAAAGAAATTCCACACGCCAGGCTCAAGCTGGCTATGACGCTCAAGCATTATCTGCATCACTAGTTGAGAAGAAAAAGGTAGAACAGGATACTTATAGATTTCGCAATTATTTTTGTTTTGAATATTACACTTGGAATTCCATGGGATAATTTGTTACACATTACTATGCTTGACATGTCATCAATCATTTACTTGCAGCAGCATGACAAAGGAGATGCCCTGCTCCTATGCCTATGCCTACTCCTGGATTTTAAAGTGACTATGCAGCTCTATGGAAACAGATTTAGAGGGTGACTTTCCGAACTCATAAAACTTAACGTAACAAAAAAGGTATTACATGAAGTTACATTTAAATAATTGAAGCAGCAGGGTAACTTACACCTAATGCAGAGGAGTTGGAGGTTACTGATTTCTTTTCACAGCTGGAGGGTTTCTTACTAGGACTGGAGATTGGAACCATAGGCATGGCCTCATCCGGTTTTTTAATATTCCAGGCACTTATGACTTCACACAAATCCAGCTCTTCATCCGAAGTGGCATCATTGTCACTCGATTCAGCATACCCAATCCTGAAATAAAGAGACCACACAGTTGGAGAATTAAAATTGATAGGCGTTGTTTCAGTGATTCCATGAGAGTCATTTTTTAGAATCATGTTGCACAAGTTTCGGTTGGAGACTTTTTTCATTGGCAACACTGATCAAACATGGCCCCATCCCAGTTTGCAAATTAATATCAAAACTGAGAACAAGTGCATATTAGAGAACAACAAGTTTTCTTAATTTCAAAATCTGATCAGGGGTTTCTATCCAAAACTGAGGAAAGAAAGGACTGGACATGTGTTGCATCAGCCTAAGATGCATCAATCAAAAGTTGGCCCATAGTGTTCTTTTCCAACGAGACTTTCTTTCGTCCGATATTTTTCCCCTCAGTTCTGATTGGTATTTGTGGAGACAGTAGCAAAATTTTGAAGACAGGAAGAGAAAGTATATTAAAAACCGAGATCACTTTTCAAAACTCATTACATGTCAATAGACCGTCAATTATTGGTAATTGAATTCTATCCAAACAGGGTTTTTTTTACAATTTTTCTTCCCCTTTCTGACTGAAAGAAGACTTCAAGAAAAGCTTAATTAATATGGCTCTGTGTCTTGAAAGGCTACTGATGAGCTGTAAGAAATACATTTTTCTAAACATTTCCTTTTTGTTTCATGTGATCACTGGTTTGATAGCTGTGTGTATTTGAATATTAATAATCTCATTGAACTTAAACAAAAGAAAACCCACCTTTCAAAGGAAACCTGTAATTTTAGTGTTTGTATCTTATAACGGATAGCATTTGAAAGATGAACAAACCTTGAAAGGGTAAAACATGACAGCTAAATTTTTAATTTTATTGTGTCATTTGAACTCCTGACTAACATACTGAAAGTTGAAGATTTTTTTTTTTTTTTTTTGGGGGGGGGAAGGGGACATTTCTTACCGTTTAGAGTTATTGCGTAATGTCCTAGGCTCATGTTCTGATAGATCTGACTTAGATTCTGGCTGAGGATTTGAGTCCTTATTTGGAAGATCATCGGAGGAGCCTTCATTTGTTTTCGTTGATTCTGGAAAGATAAACACATTTATCATGGAATCAAGTCAACATTATATACTCTACATTAGAGGGAGATCATCAGCAGAATATCACAAAAAAGCGAGCTGGCTACAGCAATGGGAGATTATAAGTAGAATAACAGAAAAAATGGGCTGATAAGAGCAATAATTCATCATTAAGTCTGTGAAATTTTGAGTTATCGTGAACCAAGCTCACACCAAAGAAACAAAAGGAGTTTTCTGTTTGCACGAGTCAGGGCTTATTGATCAAAGAAGAATGATTAAAAATGCAGTTTATCGACTAAAGATTTTGCTGTGTTATACCTATGCTAAGGCACTGACTTTCTAGGGGATTAGGTGGAAGATGAAAATCTTGGAATTCTTTGATCCATTAACAGGTTGGATTAATTTTCCAGAATTTCAATTAGTCTCCTTATTTTGAAAAACCTCCCATCTTCTCAAGTTTGTTTTAAGTTGAAAAAGATGACTAATCATAGACAAATCATCCACAATTTTGTGGATATCAAGATATTTTTACACTAATTTGAGCCAGCATTCTCATTTTTACATTTCCCAAGCATATGCATGTAGTTGACAGGTTCCTACACCCCTGCAAACTAGTAAGTCAATGGATAGTAGCACATACGAGGTCTGTTAGATTAGAAACCGGATTTTGGTCATAATTAGCCCACAATGCGTCCAAATTACGTTTTCTTGAGCTTTTCTGATAGCTGAAAATATATGTAAGAACGCTACGTTCACAAATTTGAAAAATCCTAATTAGGTTCGTTGGTTTGTGGCTTGAAGTAAGGCAACCTCAAGGGTGTTTTGCGATTTTTATGGTGGACCGAACTTGTCTCTCTTTTTTTGGTCTTGCACTAAATTTTTCAACCCACAAGGACGATTGAAGTTTCGTCTCCATATCGTAGCCGTACACTAAAGTATTGTCACCGAAAATTATCCTATCCAAAAATGTAGGATCATTGTTAAAACGTTCAAGCAGCTAAAGGGAAAAATGACATTTGGTTGGATTTTTGTTCAACGGACAACAATCAAGGGGCAAGTGTACCTGAAACTCGATGCGTGTCTACATATTCTATCAAAATTGTATGTGTAGAGCCTTCAAAAATATTACTCTGTTCAACAAGCTCGAAACAACCAATTTCGAGCACTTTTGCCTGCACTTCTTCCAGGTGACAAATGTCAGTTGTCGTTGAGGGTCGATTCTCATGCTCCTCATCTTTGACGAACTCCTGACCAGTTTTGAATCGTTTAACCCATTCAAAACAGTGGGAACATCTCATACAATGATCATGGTAAACTTTACTTAGCATGTACCAAAAGTTTCGGTACAAGGTATACCGAGTTTAAAACAAAATTTAATGTTGAATCTTTGCTCTATCAGTGATCGCATGATGAAAATCGCAAAACGCACCTGACTTAATCGTATTCAAGATGACATAGAATAAACACTGATCAAAATAAACAAAATCTGTGAACGTAGCGTTCTTAAGTATATTTTCAGCTATCAGGAAAGCTCAAGAAAACCTAATTCGGACGCATTGTGGGCTAGTTATGACCAAAATCCGGTTTCTAATCTAACAGACCTCGTATATATAAGGAGCTTACTTGTTTTCACGCTTTTCCTGCGTCCCTTCAATCTTTTCAACTGAGATAAGCTTTTTTCAACCAGATCCAACTTCTGCGACTTTTCTGCCAACTCTTTTTGAGTGTCCTTGTAAAGGAGATACATCTGATCTTTCGCATGCTGCCATGCTGTACACATTTGATTCGCGTTTTCGCACTGCCTCTTCAAGTCTTGTAGTTGTTTTGAATACTCCATATTTTGCTGTTAACAATCAGAATTTGAAAACATTTACAATAAGGCCAATGTGTCAATTTAGAAAATTTATTTATTGAATCACTTTTATGTACTAGTATGATTCATACAACATAGTGACTCATTCAGTTCACGGTGACTTACTTAATTTGTTTTCTTCATCTTAGCAAAACATTAAAACATTTATTTAAAAATTCATGGCTAGAAAAACAAAAAAAGTCAATTTTTTCAAATATGTGCCAAGGTTCAACGAGCCTTAAGAAGATTTAGAGTAAGATATTGGCAGATAACTACCTGGGCAAGAGGTCTGCAAATTTCCAGCAGCTTTTCTCTGGACTTCCTTAGATGATCATTGTCCGTTAGAATCTGTTGTATGAAATCATTCCCATATCTTTTGATTTCCAAATTGAAAGCTTTCTCATGAATTTTGCGGTACTTTTCACTGGAAGAAAAGAGGAGTAAGTTAATACATGAAGAAATACTTGAAAAAGTACGTACCTTTAAGGTACCTACTTACTTAGAAAAGTTGTGTTGATTTAAAACAACAATGAGCTAACTTACTGTATGATTATTTCTTATAGTTGTATCTGACAGTCAGTTATTCATGGATATCCTATACACAGATTTTCAGTACTATTTATCAAACTATGTGCTTTTGTTTGACACTCTTTGATTCATGCTTTTTGCTTTTACTTTAGATTTTTATCCACATTCCACATTGTTGTGCGTCATCATGAGATGTCACAAATATATACATATATTTTTTTCCTGTTTTCAGTTATTTTTAATTTCATTTGGCTCTCTGAAATTCGATCTAAAAAAAGGCCCTATTAGTAGATTTAGCAACAGTTCACAAATGATCAAGTACATTAAAATTCGGTGATAAATATAATAGCGTAACACTTACTCAGAGGTGGTGAGGAATGAAGCATACTGTTCAATTATTTGCATATTCTTGTGTTCTACAGTCTGAAAAAAGAAAAAAAAAAACAGGGCAGGTTTGAAAAGACTTTCGTTGATGAACTTAACAAACACAATATATTTGCCAGGCACGAAAGAGTGCCCTGTTGGCTTTCAGTATTTGGCTATCAAGAGGGTTCTATTATGAAGTCCAATAACTGTCAAGAATCTGTAAATCTGATGAAAAGAGACGATTGTCAGTAGAGGACTTTTTTTTATCCGCGGAACGCGATGGATTGGGATATCTATGATTTGAACCAGTTCTGCTTGAGGCTAGATTGCACGTACCTACAATTCTACTGGAGCACATGGATCGGGCTGGACCAAAGCGGTGGACTGGAATAAAAAAGCAGCGCGGTTCATACCAATCCTTTGTAGTTTGGATGAAAAAAAAAAGCCCTGATGTATATTAGTTCTAAAACTACAAACCAAAGATAGAAATAAATCAGTATAATGCGTAGGCTTATAGCTCAAGTAGTTTGGAGGCAGCCAGCTGAACAAACAAATAAGGAAGCCTAATGCCACAGATGCCCAGTGAAAACATTGAAAATATAAGAACAAGCGCTTCCGACAAAGGATGTTGATGATTCCCACGTTTATTCCTTTTTTTAAAAACACTTGTACAATCATCGGGAAATATAATCAGGCATCAATGATACAAAAGTCTGACTCACCTTTGTCCTATTACAAGTATCTGATTCACCTTGGATTCCTATCCTAATCCTAAGATTCTTTTAAGTTTGTAATTGAAATTTTCATTTTTCAAAATGCCACTAGAGATTAATGTCTTGGTAGACTTTGTTGCAAAGCTGTCAGTGTATTAAATATCGACAGTGTAAGTCGGCAATCACATAACTCATTTGCGGTGTCTGAAAATCTCCGCCTCTGTGTTATTTTTTTAAAAGAAATCAAATTGACATCATTCCATGAAGCTTAAGCAGAATTTTCTTCGAACAGAGAAGAAAAATCACGGCAGTTTGAAAGAATTGCCATTGAGTAGTTTTCCGTTTAAAAGATAAAGTATGACAGGAAGTCTGCGACGTCGCAAACCGAGTTATGCAATTACCGACTTACACCGTCGATATGCGATTTTAATTTGACCAAGCATAGAAATGGACTGATATAGTGAATAGGTGCGTCATTTGTAGCACTTTGCGGTTGGATGGTTTCAGTGTAAACAGACGCATAACCCTGTCATCTTCATGGCAGGGCGGAGGAATACTTCTGAGTTTTCCTCACTATCAATTGTGTTAGGATTCCCTGATGACAAAATCTTGATGAACTGGCACAAGTAAGTAACCAAGCATACACTGAATCCAACTAAAGATTGATGTTGCAATTGAGTCTCAATTATAAGAAAATAATACATCGACTATCGCAAGAATCCCATGACCACTGCATCAGTCCAGGGAAGCAGTTCCTTCAAGGTTGTGGCTGAGATGTGCAACAGCGCAGTCTATGGAAGAAGTTCCTTTAAGGTTGCGATTGAAGTGTACGAAGGGGCTTACGTTATAGAGTAATGCAATTTAGCTGCTAGGATAAAACAGTGGATATTCTGCTTAGGGCTAAGAATTAAAAGTGGCCTTGACCTGACAAAGAGGTCGCAAATTTAGGAGAGAGCCAGTGTCCAAGGAATGAGACGATCCATTGCCATTACTCTTGTCACTTGGCAGGAGATACATTAGGTTTATTGTGGCGATTCGGGAAGGATGGATACAAGATAGAATTTCTCAGATGAGAATGCTGTTTATAATTCTAATGGTATCCTCAATATTTTAAGGCAGTAATTTAAATATAAGCTCCGGACATGTGCATGTTTACCTCGCCATCGCCGGTAGCGTTTGAGGTTAGAAAATGCATGTTCACTGAAGATTGACTACAAGTACTTACCTCTTGGCCTAGGCCACTGTAGGATTCGACTTCTTTATCCATTATAGACGTGCACGCCACCACATTTTTCAAAAATAGAGGGGAACGTTTAAAAACGCTCGAGGATGAAAACCAACTCCATGCCCAACGAAAACACAAGCAAAGCAAACGAACTTGAACGTAAACGAAGTTTCATCAATCATCATCATCTAGCATCAGACTGATCAGACGCAAAGCGCATGCGCAGAAGTTCCCGCGGTTTTAGTAGCGGTCTTTTCAAATTGACGGGCTTTCGTAGCGGGCTTTTTCAAATTGACGCGCTTGCACCGGTTGTTCCGCAAGCTTTTGTTAGAGAGCATTCTCTTCAGAATAAGAATTTTGAAGTTATCGCTAGAGTTTTACAACAATCCAGTAAAATTCAGTACACTAACACCTTGTCAAAAAAATTGAATTTTACTAGACGTCTCCGAAACACGCCTAGGAAATTTTGAAAATATTAACGAGAAACGTGTAACGAGATAAGTACAATACATTTTGACCAAATTCTACTAATTTTAGCTCGTTGTTTATTTGTTCAGCATTTAATATTTTTAGAGAGTAGTCCTTTTTTTTGTTGGTTCATTTTATGAAGTACACGTTAAAAAGGGGGACTTTCATTTGGAGTGGACCTCCACACAGTTTTGAGATTTGATTACCTATAGGGCCACCTAATAGATTCTAAAGTTCATCAATGCCACTTTTGTGGTTCATTTTGGCTACTGGGTGAAACAGAAAGCGGTGACCGGGTTTTCATTTTTTATCTTCTTACATCAATTGACAATTGACAATACAGTCAAGTGACCGTCAAAATCCAATTGGCTGTCACCTTCATTTTGTCTCCATTTCCGCCAGCAGATTTCAACGGTTTGATTAAAGTGTGGAACGATCAAGTACCTATAGATCGAGAAATAAATTTTAGAAATCAGAAACTGTTTTTCTAAGGATTGGCAGCAGTGACCAATAATATGTTCTGTGAGGACGCAGTAAAAAATAATGATCTGCTTATTAAATACACTTCGGTGATTAACAGTGGCGTAACGAGAAGTTTCCTACAAAGGGATCCAGTTCGGTGCAAAACTGAAAATTTTCTTAAGGGAGAGGGAAATAGCGGGTTCTTTATAGATGAAAACAGTCCATAATAATTTTTAAAAAAAGTCTAGCAAAATTTTAGGTATAATATGTTTAGATCCTCTGGCACCCCCCCCCCCCAACCCTTGACACGCCTAACTTATTATAGGGTGTCAAATCACTCAGATCCATCAATACTCATTTAGATAGTTAGAATTATCCATATTGTTACATGTGTGAGAAAAATATTGGTCCAGTTAAGTTTTTTAATCCCGCATATTTTATTACTTAATTAAAGTCAGCAGTTTATTTTTGAGACAGAGAATTATTTTGCAAAGCGAAGAACTAATTTTACTACAATATCTAAGCGATATGCACTAGGCAACTATTGAAGACGTATTATAATAATAATGAACGCAACGTATGTTGGTTTGATTGTAAAAACCAGGTTTATTATGATAATTAATTACAAACAGAAATGTTATCTTCATTTATTACTATTCAACACAAACTGTAACGAGATCAACACAATTCTGTAGCCACAGCAAGAACTTAAAGATCCCGCCGTTGTTAATTATTAGCGGGATGCGATTCAGTGGCGTGGCGAATCGCATATCGTGGCATATCGATTGTTATGCCATTTAAACCTGTGGTAAAGAATCGATTTTTAGGGTGTTCGCTGCGAACACCCTGTTTATCGATCCTTTTCCATAGGTTTAAATGGCCGATCAATCGATGTATCGCAAAGCACGCCACGCCACTGATGCGATTAAAATTTGACAGGAGGTATGAGTAAGTAGTAAACACAATTCCAGCCGCAGTTGATAGAAATTCTTCTGCAATTTGATCGCATGTAACGAGAGCCTTGAATGGAAGATCGCGAGCCAAACTACCGCGTGCTGCAATTTGGTCGAGGCGGCCTTTCATTTTGAATATTCATCGTCTTTTTTTCATCCTCTTATTAGCTTCAGGTGGATATTTATAATACCTACCTTTCTTTCCTTACCAATGAATCAAGGATTGTCTTAGAGGCTAACTGGCGAGCCACCTCAAGCTTCGATCCGTGACCTGAAAATGAACCAAAAAAGATTGGAAATGAAACGTTGAAATCACGCAAAAAAAAGTCTTATTTAAATTACTATCTATCTGAAGTTGACAAATGCCCATTGTCCGTTTCGGTGTAACATATAAATCCGCTAATTTGTTTTATTTTTTTAAAGCCACAAAAATTGCGAGGATATATCTTGAATAGTTTGTGACGTTTACATGGCATTCTACATAATCGTGGAAAATGTATTTTTGTACAAATAATAAATTTATTTTCCTAGAAGCGTTGAAAGAACTAGTGTAATGTTTTTAACCGAATATTTTGAGAAAACTACACCATTTTCGTCGATAAATTTTATATATATAAAAAAAACAGGTTCATTGCAGAATTGAGGGGCTTGGAGGACAAGGCGCATAAGTGCAGTTTTTGCCACTTCGAGGAGGACGTGTTTGAAGTTTTGAAATTACACGGGTCCTTATGGCGAAAAGAAAGTTCAAACTGATTTTTTGACGTTTAAAACTTGGAATTTGGGAGTGAATTTCTTACGAAATACGTAGTAGAGAGATGAGGAGTAGTTTTACTTGAAATCATCAATACCCTAATTTTTTCAAAAACTGCTTGCAACATCCAATTAGAACTCAGTTATGACCGAATTTAAGCGTTGCAGAAAGACGGAGGAAGAGATTAATCCACAAATCGTTAGTGCCTCACCTACTCCAACGCTGTTTAAGGCCTCACACCTAACCGAGAAGAACGGCTCATTTGTCGGGCCAGTTTCGGATAAAACCGTGTAGATGGGTTCGCGCTCCTCGCCCGAATTCACGCACAGCTCATGAAGTTTCTGAACGTAGTCAAATATTTTAGTATCCAAAAGAGATCCCATTTTATTTATCCTGTAGAGAGGAAAATTGAAAGTTCTAGAATTATAAAGGATGGAAACTTAAAATTAAGTATTTTTCTCGGAATGGAGATGTTGCATGTGTGAGGAATTTGCGATTTGACTATTGCATCTTATGTAAAAGTTCGCGAGAAACACGATGGTGTCACTGATTTTCTCTGAAATCAACTCCCAAGCTCAATAAAAAGCTCTCAAAGTGAGGCCAAAATGGAGGGGATATCCCATGCTATCATAAGAGTTCATCTCTACATCAAGACAAACTCTCTAGGCAAAGATAGGGAGCAAATACATATTAGCAGGGTTGCCGTGTTTTCAGTTTTAGAGTCCCCAAATAAAGTGGTAGCCCTGTCAATGTATTTGCTCCCTACCTTTGCATGGATAGGTGGTCTTGATGTAGAGGTGGACTCTCAGGATAGCGTGGGATATCCCCTCCATTTTGGCCTCAACTTGAGAGCTTTTTTTGAGCTTGGAAGTTGATTTCAGAGATAACCAGTGGCATCATCGTGTTTCTCGCAAACTTTTACATAAGAATCAATAGTCAAATCGCAAATTCCTCACACATGCAACATCTCCATTCTGAAATAAGTATACATGTCTGCACAAAGAGAGAAAAGTTTAATTAAAGTTTTAAAATATCAGTGTCCGAGTTCCCTCTTCAGATTTGTTTGAAAGTTGACTTTAAATTTCATACATCGATATGTACGTTACAATGATGTGGGAAAAAAATGCCTAAATTGATTTTCTATCGTTTTTTACCACTTTTCATTCAATTTTTTTCTTATGCAAAAATCTTATGATAAAACAATGTTTAAATACTTCTATTTTCAGGACACTCTAAACCAAATACCTGAACAGTTCTAGGCACAATCGTTCGCATTTTGCGAAAAATCTTTCCACACAAATAATTATTCTTGCAGTACCTATTTTATCATACTTTTTTCTTGATTCTCTTAATGTCTAAAGATAGACATGGAACTCAAGATTGACATTGCCGTGATGCTTTTTTGCTATCGCAGTTACCCGTCCGCCGTGGCGCGGTGCCGCATACCGCGCCGCACGAAACGAAACGCGCCTTCAAACCCAACAGTGATACTTCACGCATTGCGCAATGCGTGAAGTATCACAGTTAGGTTTGTAGGCGCCGCGCCGATGCAATTGGTTAAAATTTTGTGTCTGGGTGCAAAAACATTACTTACTCCTCAACAGAGAACGGTGCTATTTGCTTTGTAAAATGATTATTTTTCTGTTTTTTCAAAATTAGCTTGATCATCTGTAATGCTGCCTCTTCCTTGGCGGTAGACTTTTTAGATCCTTTACCCTCGACTACGGACAAAAAATTGCACAATTTACTCTGATACATAAAAAAATGAGACATTTAAAGGAAAGCAATCAAAGTCCATGGAGTTTTGAAAAAATGATATTAGGAAAGTATCATATTATGTAATTTCTTTAAGGAGAGTTGTTTATTCGGTAATATGCAATTCTATGCGTAAGAACAGTTACAAAAAAAAAAAAAAATCAATATATTTCTCTTTTTAATGTACTGGAACTGAAATCTGCGCATTGGGTGTTCTAAACGGTAGAATAATAATAACACTTATTGATTTTCTTCATCTCCACTTTCATCAACTTAACTTTCTTTCAAAATTAAAAGACACCTCAAAACACGATGATGACGGCGCAGAGATACAGCTATTCGCACTTGATGGATGTACGTGTTGCATACGCAAAAATGAAGTCCCGATGACACGAGGGGTCACTTTGCTTCTCTCCACTCTAGTCTGCTAAAATGAGGTGTCGTTCAGATTTGAGAGAAAATACAAAAAGCTAGGCTCAGGCCCAATTATTGTGCGTATCTCCTAACTGCGGCTGTGCACCTCACGTAGCCCTTGAAGCATCACAACAAATATAACAAACAACGGAACCAACACAATATGGAAGTAGAGCAAAGAAAAGGAAGTGCGTGAGTGACGGCGCAGAGATACAACTATTCGTGCTTGATGGACGACCATGTTGCATCTGTAAAATTGAAGGCGCGATGATGCGAGGCGTGAACTCGCAATTGATGTTTCGATCTATGGTGCCTACCTAAAGTTCGTGCGCACCGGTCCATAGTCGTGGATCGAGTCAATTGGAGAGGTCGGACGGAATTCGGAAACTTTAAAAGCTTATAACTCCGTTCCTACAAAACTTTGAGGTCTCACAAGTGGTCCCATTGGTTTCCTCGTGAAATTTTCCTATTGATAGGTTTTCACATCCGAAAAACTTCGGTTCCTATATCTGAAGTACTTCAGATGTAAGAACTGAAGTTTCAGATGTGTGATCCGAACCTCGACAGCTAGACCTTCAGTGTTCAGATGCTCAATCTGAAAACTTCAGAGATCCATATGACCTAAACTTCGGGTCCCACGCACGAAGTTTTTTTCTCCGTGCAGGTTATTTCTTCTTTATTTTACAATTTTTAATTTATTTTCCGTTTAAGGATGACTCAGTTTCGAGTCAAAACAACTCGGCTTTTAGTGTTGTGTTTTAGGTTTGTCTCTTTCCCTTGTTTTTCTCCTGTTAAACTACATTTCGAGTCTTTTCTCAGTCAGAGTCGGCAAAAAATATGTTCAACACAGTAATTCTCAAACGACGTATCTCGAAATCGAGATTGACCTTCATCTTCAAGAACACGTGTCTCGGTTTTTCGGTCTTACCCTGATCCACAGGAATATCATTCAAAATGCTGATTGAGCCTTAAAAAGCATCTTATCCTTATTGTCTTCAAGATTTATTTCCCCTCTACCCTCAAAGATGAGGAATAGGTATGAACAGATGTTTTGCTTTCCTGAGAAATCTGAGGTACGTTGTTGCGAACTTCCACCGTCGAAGTACATTTTTAGTCGGTATATCTTCATTTATTAGAATGTTTCATTTACCCACCTGAAAGATTCAACACGGTACACGAGAACGTGTGTTCCAGGGCATGACCGGTACCCTCAATATTAATATGCTTGTACGTAGGCTCCAAGTCTGTTTTTTCAAGGTGCTCTGCCAGAACCTCAACTGCCGTTTTCTATAAGAAGCAATAAAAGATACAAAAAACAAAAATTTAAGTATGCATTTGATGTGCATTATCAAGCGAAAGAATTGTATCATGAAGTGTTCCTTGAGCCCTTTTTACTATTTTTCAGTATTAAGTGATTCAGTGATTCTGAAAAAAAAAAACGAAGAAAGGAGAACATTTAGAAGTTAAAACATCCGCACATTTCAGGTCAAGATATCCTTAGGGAGTTTAATTTTGTTGGTGAAATTTTTCAGCGGAAGAAAAATTAATGAAACTAATGCTAAGGGTATGATCCAGCCTATTTTATGTATTCCGCAATCTCACTTTTTGAGAAGTTATATTGAAATTTCAAAGTCCAAAACGCAATTTCAATGTCCCGCGAGTAATTTAGTGTGAGAGCCATTTTAATGAAAATTATAACAGAATATCGATCAATAATTGAGATCTTTGAAAAAGTTTTACTCTCCTCTCCCACCTCCCAATATTTTTAGTACTATATTGCATGGCTATATCGATGGCTACAGTAACAAATGCGTAACTCCATTCAACGCCTCCAAATCTCCGATTCCGTTTAATTATTTTTTCAAAGAAAACTAAAAATACAATTTCCTAGCAATTCTCTATGAGTATTTATTTTGAGTGAGAGATAAACAATTACAGAATAAGTGAGGAAAAACTACCGATTATTTTGATTTATAAAAAAATAAAACATTGATAGCAGAATAGGCTAAAATAAACACAGAATTGTAACGCTGCAGTTGGGAATAAACACTTTTTGACCTAAGCCATCGTCGGTACATAATACTTAAAATCGTGAGTATAGGTATGAACTGATTTCCAGGTTGTGGAATAATGCAAGCGCGGGGTGGCTAGACTTTCCTTGGCCACCAAAATATTTTAATTTCACTGCTGAAATAAGGGGATCAGGGCCGGATTAAGGGAGTGGCCGCATGGACCGCGGTCCATGGCGGCAAAATTAGGGGGCGGCAAATTTTGCAATTTTTTTAAATGCAGGTAAAAAAAAAAATCGGATTTAGAAAAAAATTACAAACAAGAAAAGGTGACAAAATCTCTCATTTCCTGAGAGTTCATTAATTTCTAATTGTGTCGTATTTCGGTGATACAAAAGACTGCGCACCTTTAATTAGTTGAGTTAAGAGAGAAACCAAACATGTAATTTGGCCTGGATGGCGCGGCGCAAAGAGAAATTATGACGAGGACTTGAGATGAAAAGGAGAAGCCCTCGACGCGGCGGTCGGCATGTAACACATATTAGCGCCTACGAGACTGCATGAATACTTCACGCATTGCGTCAAACACAGTACGGTCAACAGCGGTCGGCGCGGCGTGAAACGCACGGTGCCTACAAGACTCCATGGATACTTCACGCATTGCGCCAAACACAATGTGGTCAGCGCGGCACGGCGGCGGAAGTTAAAATTATTAAACCACATTAAAATTTATGTTTATTCTTTCCCAATTTTTTGGTTCATTTCTTACAAATGAAAGGCCTCGTCACCACAGAGATAAGTTTACGGTACTGAACTTTCGCGCGAAGTTCCGTGAACTTTTGCCAGTAGTGTTGACAGGGCTTACGCAAAAAATGTGTCCAACACGAGTGAACGCGTCTTATGCACCCTTCTCCCTCCGGCACGTTCACTTGATGGTTTTTATTGATGTTTCAAAATGAATGAGAGGGCGGCAAAACACAGGCGGCCCATGGGCGGCAAGTAGGTAAATCTGGCCATGAAGGGGATAAGTAGTAATATATTGATACGTATGAATGTGGTCGAATGTTTTACAGAGAATGAGAAATAACAACCTAGAAAACGGCTGGTGAATGAAAAACATTTCGAAGGCCAAAGTGCAAAATGACTTATCTCCAATCTAGTGTTTCGAAACTTCCGCTCTGATTTTATTTTTTCGAAGAAAAATAAGTCAACTATACTGCTGTTGTAAGCAAGAACGCCGTAAATCCATCAAGATTTCCCCGCGTTTTTTGGAACTTAACCTTTATAAAATAAAAACTATTTTACCCATGCACCTCAAATTTTCAGGTTAAGTTCTTGATAGTATTTTCGAAAGGATTCTGTAAAAACATGTCCGCAGGTACACAATTTTTTTTGCTATGATACATTGTTTCCAAAAAAATTAAAATGGCGCTTACGGCGTTTTTGCATTGTACGGCAGTATAAGCTAGGCAGTATAGCGGCAGTATAGCTTGAACTCAATACAAAATATTCTGCGAATAAAGAAGACAAATCAAGAAGGTTTTAAATAAATTACGTTGACTACAGTTTTCCGAGGAAAAAATAAAGAATGACAGAAAGTTTGCATCGTCTTGAGCGAGGATACGAGGTTTCGCACTTTGGACATCGACTTGTACTTACTTCAACGTACTCGACATTGTTATTATTGACTTGTCCCGTTTCCGTTGCCTCCAATTCATTATCTGCTGGAAATAAGAACTGCGACGCCGTGACTGGCACCACTGAAACAAGGTTTGATTTTTTTTCTCATAGGATTAAGTAAATGCCATTTCATTCTCAAAAGACGATGAAAAAGGATGTTCATAATATGGGGATTTTGGAATTATACACAGATGTGGTAGCTTACCCTCGATCACCACTCGAATTGTGGAATTATCTCATTCATCTCATTTTGAAATTGTTGCCTTTTGTATGTTGTAAACTGTGTTCCACTGGTTTTTCGCCATCGAAAGATTAATCACATTTAAAATAACTCTTCTTACAATGGAAAATATCGATAGCAAAATTGAGGAAACATACATATCGATAGCGCACCTAAAAACGCGGGGTTGCAAATTTCATCTTGTATTATATTTTATATGATTTTTTTAAAGAAGCACCACTCGGTAGTGGAAAAACTGATTCTGAGAACCAATTTCATGTAATTCATCAACACGAAACTTTTTATTCTCACACTTTTATTCATCAAAAAAGTCATTCTACTCCTTCATCCGAATAGTAGCGCTCAAATACCTAATCCTGATAAAGGGTTGCACAAGTTGCGTATTGAGAGAATTGGACCGCGTTCAACAGAAAGGAACCAAGCCACATCAGCTATTGCCAAATTTAATTGGGCAATTTAATTTTTTACATGAAAACGGTTGTGTGGATTTCCGTGCAAATTTCAGTGAAAATTCTCCATGGTACAGAGCAAATTCCTTAACATTTTCAAAGAAATCCGAACAAACGCTCTCTCGTAAAAAATTTAATTGCCCAGTTAAACTTGGCAATAGCTGAGGTTCCTTTCTGCTAAACTCGGTCCAATGGAAGGCGCTCTAGACCATTTATTTTACAGTAGTATCTTTCGTGGCGTAAAATCAGGTATTTGACCTAAGAACTGCTTAATGAACCAAGTTTGGTGGAATGAACTAGGTACCTATTTACATTGCACTGTTGTTAAAATTGTGTTTCTCATTCTCTGCTCTTAATTAAACCCAGAGCCTACGAGAAAAAACAAACTTCCAATTTCCTTTTATTTTTTTAAAATTTTTTTTAATCGCTTTCTTGTGGTGAAATAAAAATATTTGACATTGGAAATTTCTTGCAGAATAAAATCACAATCTGAATAATATTCTCAGTTCATCTCTCCTCAAATGAATAGATGAATTGTAATAAATGTACCTTTTTTGACGGTTTTTTCTTGACGTTTGTCTATTATTCGTTCAAATCGGTTCACCAGATCTTCAATATCTAAGTAAAAACGCCTCACCCAAGAAAACTTCCTACTTTTCCGCGTAGGTGACAGTGTACTTACGAGTGTTGTGACGTCATCTGAGTCCTCAGCTATTCGCAAAGAAAAATGTTAACATTTTTTTAGTAGATCGATTATCTGAGTTATTGAGCGATTAACTTTCATGTTGTATCAAGTCAAGTCTAGCTGTAATTATATAGACTTAAAACTTTTTTTGGCAAAACCGATTACTTACTTATTTACTATTCACGATGGCCATTTCGGGTGGTCAGGCCGCCCATCTTCAGGTGACTGCCTCATTGTTGGAAAGTTCGAAAATCCGGCGTGATAGCCGCAAAAAAAGTTTTAAGTCTATATAATTGTGTGTAGTGCCGATAAAATTTTACAAGTGCAATATGCAACAATATAGGTCTAGCTGTAATGTTGCCACATCATGAAAATAGTATCTGAGATTTAAAATTGGACATATTTTCCACATAGAGGCCGTGGAATCACGCTTATCAGCAAAATCGGCAGGACAAGTCTTCGCACTTTCAGAGTATGACTGCGTGTTTTGGGACACTGAAGTTTCGGGGTGGTGAAAATTAAGGACTCAATTTTTTTTGATCGTACATTTTTTTTACTTAACTATTTTAGACATTATTGCCACTGCTTAGATAGTCAAGAAAAGCACTGGTAATTTTAGTGCGAGGAATAGGTGGACCAGAGTAAGATAAATAGAGGTACATTTTCTTGTACGTAACAAGGTGGAGAAATGGTGCTGGGTCCACACAATTTTGCGGGGAAATCAAAGCCGAGAAATTTCAAAAATTACAATTAGAGTCAAAAATTTTTAACTTTAATGAGCATCAGTACAAAACTAAGAGGGGAGAGTGTTCAGCTCAGGCAGTTCGCATTAGAATATTAAGTTGAGGCCACGCCGAGAGATCTATAAACACACTCTCATTCCCTCTCACTAATACACTCTCCCCCTCAGTTTTGGACTGGTACTCATTAGAGTCAACATTTTTTTATTCTAATTGTAATTTTTGAAATTTCTCGGCTTCGATTTCCCCGCGAAATGGCGAGGACCCAGCACCATTTCTCCACCTTGTTACATACAGTTTCGGGCCATTTTTTAGTGTTTTTCTCGTTTTGTCGTAAGTATTCTATGCATCGGTTCTCACCCTCTTGAAACTTAAACTTATAGGCACTTAACTAAGTAACGAATGACAATTCCAATTTTAAAATTTACGGTTTTTTTCGAAATTAAAGTTGAATGGCCTATACAGCTCTTGAGCCTCTAGATTCGTGGCTTTCTCTAGCGTAAGCAGTTTTTTTATTTTGCTCATAACTTCACATCCCAACATCAGCTGCTCATCAAGGTCTTGCTCTGCTTTCAGTAACTCTGAATTGCTTTTTGATTGGCATCCTAAAAAGAGAGGATGAAAAGTTATTTTCCTCCGTCTTCGAAAGGCGGGAAAATCTCTTTGGCAATTAAAAATGTGATTTATCCACCGTGTTTCCACTGAGTACACGATTAGGACACATTTTCAAAGCTTACTTTAATCCATATAATCATTTAGAAAATATTAAAATATAATAATGAGGAAATGTGAAACACAGACACGGACAAACAGTGGCATGGCCCAAGTAGCAGCGATCGCGATAAGCTGCAATTTGATCGGAGAATGTATCGCAATTTTATCGACGCTCACTTATTGCAATATTATCGGATAAAAAATTGCGTTTTCATCTCGTTAATTCGCAGTAAAATTTAGATTTTATCGACGGCGCATAGTGGATCGAGTCTATGGAAGAGGTCAGACAAAATTGGAAACTTTAAAAGCTTATAACTCTGTTCATACAAAACTTTGAGGTTTTAAAAGTGGTTCCATTGGTTTCCTCATAAAATTTTCTTCCAGAAACACCCCTTAAAATTTAAAATGTGACGAATTAGACATCAAAATTTGCAGTTTTAGTCAAAAATATCATGTCCGACCTCTCTGATTGACTCGATCCACTGTGCGGCGATTCATCACGATATTATCGAACAAAAAATCGTGATAAATTATCGATATTATCGAACGTGATTCTATAGAGACATCTCGATCTTTCCGTTGAAAAGCGCACTGAGAAAAAAAGTTCGGCAAATCCGAACTAGTTTGGATCATATGGAACCACGATTTTGTTCGGTACACACAACCGAATTGTTCAGTCTGTTCAACCGAATTGTTCGGTTTGTGCAACCGAACCATAATAAATTCTTACAGTTCGGTTCAGTGGACCGAAAAGTTCGGCTGAGCAGACCAAATAATTCGGTCGTGTGTACCGAACAAAATCTTAGTTCCATATGAACCAAACTAGTTCGGATTTACCGAACTTTTTTTCTCAGTGCGCAAATCGGGGAGGTCCAAATAGTGGCTTAGTCGTGGTAAAATAAGTTCCGAATGCTCCTCTTTTCCACACATCAGATCACTTCGGGGTGGTTCTTTTAAACTATGAAATTGTGGCTAAACGGTCGGCCGAAAGAATAAACAGAAGGAATTATGAGAGAGACTAACAAAAGACGACTTCAGGAGGGTTGCGTGCATCACGCAGTGCATAAGAACACGGCGCGGCTCGGGTCAGAGTTTCACAGCGGCATTTTTTGAGGCTCGCTTTTCCCGCATTTTGAACCGCGTAATAAACTCATTTCGTCTGTCAGCGACTTTCATATTTTCACTACGATTTCTCCTAATATATAGACATCAAAACCTGTAGGTCCTCACGGCACGAATGAGAATCGGACTCGACGTGACAACTGCGATGGCCAATGCTCTGTATCCTTAAATAATCTCCATATAAACTCAAAACAATATGCTGACATGACACCAACATCACTGTGGGCTGATTATTGAAATTGGTAGACAAAGCTATAGACAAAAAGGACATAGGGGATATGCACTGAAAAAAAAAGTTCGGTAAATCCGAACTAGTTAGGATCATATGAAACCACGATTTCGTTCGGTACACACGACCGAATTATTCGGTCTGCTCAGCCGAACTGTTCGGTCCACTGAACCGAACTGTAAGAATTTATTATGGTTCTGTCGCACAAACCGAACAATTTGGTTGAACAGACCGAATAATTCGGTTGTGTGTACCGAACAAAACCTGGTTCCATATGATCCTAACCAGTTCGGATTTACCGAACTTTTTTTTTCAGTGTGAAGCGATCCTATTGGTTGAAATGTATGGTTCTCACACACTAAGGGAGAAAATAATGGACTAGCTGTCGAATTTCTCGTGGGTTGCCGTTAGTTAGTCTATTACCTACTGCCTTTGTCCATTTCAACCACCAGCTTCCACCAGTAGGCTCCCTCCATATTCCTTTTGTCATCTTTGTCTGTAGCTTTGCCTATCAATTTCAATAATCGGCCCTCTGTGCGATATATGTCAGTTAATTATCGGTCCTTACCATTGTAGCGGTCAGAGAATAATGGGACTAATTTTATCATAAAGGAACCGACCCACATCAAGTTGAAACGGAGAAAAAGAGGTTTGAAGTTATATTCCTCCATGAGACTCGATGCAGAAAGTGAACTTTGACCCCTCTTATCGCAAATTAATATTTTTCTTCGAGTTGGAGTTTTTGGCAGAAGAAAATATACAACTAGAGGAACTCGAAAACAATCTTAACTCAATTTTTTCGAAAATGGGGGTTGGTTCCTTTCCGATGAACTCGGTCCAATGTGTGCGACTGAAAATCAAGCGGGAAAGCTCTGATACGTTTGTGTTAGAGAGACGATCAGTTGTTTTCTATGTAGGCGCGTTTTTTTAAGTTTCCGCAGAAGATGAGTGGGCACCGTTGGGATGAAAGAACTCGCTCACCAAACTCCAAATCATCATACACCACATTACCTCAGGTTCCGAATGTGAATTTTTTAGGAGCGGACTGCAAAAGAGCAGTTTCTTAATTGTAACTTTTCGGTGCTAAATACGATGACGTCTGTCTTAAATCCGAGTACATTCTGCAATTTTGTTTCTAGGCAGATCAAAATAAAACTACCGATTTCTCTATTGAGAATTGAGTCTACGCGTAAAATAATAGAATTTACCTGAATTGTAATTTTCGAGTCTATAAGCTTCTTGTTCAATTTTTGAAACGAAATCGTGTACTAGACGAAATGTTTGAAGCATTTCTTGCATTAACATGGCGTGGTTATCAGTGTCCAGGTGCGAAACTCGCTCTAAGCTTTTTAGCAATATATGTTCAACTTTTGGTCGAGTGTGTGTTTTATTACTTGCGTCGTCATCCAACTCCTAAAACATCACATGTATGCTTCCGTAAATTTTCCTCTCAAATCCATAAAGGAAAAAAATGAGAAAAAAATGGCCATTTGAAACAGATAGCACGAGAAGTCAGTAAAATTGGACTGAGTTAAGCAGAAAGGAACCGACCCACATTTTGGAAAAAATTGAGTTATGAGTGGTTTTGAACTCAACCACTGTTCTACTATCCATCACCAAAAATTCAAAGTTTTTGTTGGAGCAAATTTTGCAGAAATTGAACTTGAAGTTTATCTTTTACATTGAGTCTTAAATGCAGGAGCCAAACGTTAAACCTCTTTTTCTCGGTTCGATCCCGATGTGGCTTGGTTCCTTTCTGCTTAACTCCGTCCAATTAATGTAGGTTTTTTATTTATATGTTTAAGACCTCTTGAGAATCACAAAAAAAAAAAAAAAAAAAAAAAAANAAAAAAAAAAAAAAAAAAAAAAAAACATTTTTAGTTAAGTCGATTGCTGAATTTCAGAACTCTGTCCATGTAAAGAGACACAAGGATTTGTCATTATTTCGATTTTGTATATAATTTTGATAATGCAAAAACTTGCAAAATTGCCAATCCATTCGAGTGTTCCTTAATACAGCACACAGATACAGAACATGATAATATTTTTGCTGATAGCCGAATTTTCAAGTATGACCATAAAATAAGGTAGATAATGGGTAAATGCATGGTAGGTAAAGGCCTGTTTGTTATTTACAGTGAAAGCATCAATACTATATTACTATATTGACAAGACACGACAAAAAACGAAACAGATTAATTAACCAAGAAATGTCACTAGCGTTTAAAGATATCAACTTTTTTTTTTTTTTTTTTTGTAGGTAAAGGCCTGTTTGTTATTTACAGTGAAAGCATCAATACTATATTACTATATTGACAAGACACGACAAAAAACGAAACAGATTAATTAACCAAGAAATGTCACTAGCGTTTAAAGATATCAACTTTTTTTTTTTTTTTTTTTTTTTTTTTTTTTTTTTTTTTTTTTTNTTTTTTTTTTTTTTTTTTCAATGGCACAGGAGACTAATGCATCTTAAAATATTAGAAGGGTAAAGTATATAGGATAGCAGTTTTCTGAGGCAGGCTTGTGCATGGAACTTAATAAAATAAAAAAATGGAAAAAAGGGGGAAAGTTTCGTACCTTTTCTAGTAAAAAATCCCTCCAACGGCTAAAACGCGAATGCGAAAACAGAAATTACATTCCTATAGCTTTGATATTTGAATCTTGACTAGCTTAGGCTAAGTTAGTAACTCGCAACACAACTAACGCAAAAAGTAGAAGGACATGCAAGCGAGTATCTCAGCATTAAACTTAGTTCATCACAATCACGATCGACGAGCATTAGATGACAAAGTTGGACTGGCTGCGAAAGTTGGTCTCAGGGGGTTGGCACGGAAGTTCATTCCACCCTTTGCGGGACACATGCACAATGATTCCCATTTGTAACATCTTGTCCTTTCACCAATACATTGAACCCGCTAGCTCTCTGAAAGTTACCCTCTAATGCCGGTCAATCCTACCCATAATTTTCCCAGGTTTAAGTTTTCACGCAGGGAAGATGGCATGTCTTTCCTCCCCACAGCTTGTTAATTCAGAGCGCGTGCAGGTCACGAGTGGTTTCAGGAACTATCCCTCCATTAACTCCACTCCCTTACATTTAAAAACGCCCTATCACTTTGTAGAGCACACTTCAAACTATCCAAACAAATCCGGTTGATGAGAGGCGGATAAAAGTGAAAGGTTGAAGAGACAAAATTGCACGGCCTGAGGGACATTTTCCCATTCTCTGTCACGAATCAGGAAACATGATTGAAAATTCACTCAAAATCTCTATGAAAATTCCTCCCTTAAAAAACCTCGGCAAAAATAAGCCGATTGTTACGGATAACGGAGGTAGAGTTAAACGAATTTGCATCAAATATTTTCAGAAAAGAGTGAAGATTACATCGACGGCGCAAGTCCGCAATCACATGTCTTGTTTGCGGTGTCTGAAAATCTCCGCCTCTATGTTATTCTTTAAAGGAGAACAAATTGACATCATTCCTTTAAGTTTTTGCATAATTTTCTTCGCACAGAGAAATAAAGTAACGGGAAGTCTGCGAGGCCGCAAACCGCGTTGAACTACATTTTTCAATTAAGAACTATAAATTGTGCCTCAGTTTAAAACCATCGTAGGTACCATTAGTTTCTTTATACAGATAAGTGTTTTTACAGATGGGTCGGGAGTTATAGTTCCGAATTGCAAAATGAAGTCCAGTTATGTGATATCCGACTTACATTGCGATGTATAACATGCATCGGATCGAATAAATTCACATGATCGTAGGGACATTGAGTTTTTTTAAAAAAAAAAAAAAAAAGAAAAAGAAAAATGATGCAGAAAACATCGAATTTGTCATGTAGTTAATCATAACGTACTTTGTATGAATGATAGGGAAACATTGCTCACTCTGATAAATCAGAGGAAAGAATTGTCTTTATGCGGAGAAAAGAAACTTCGGTAAGGTTCAGTCTAGGTGACTGAAGTTTTCAGTTACGGGAACCGAGCGTTAGTTTCGGGTAACCAAAGTTTTGAAAGGAACACCTTCGGTAGTAAATATTTCCCTCCACAAGGCGGATTTTAAAAATACATATAGTAAAAAAATCGAAATTAATTACGTGAGCAACAGACGCAGAACTCTCCATCGAGACGTCCATGATCCGGGTTAACTGGCGGGCTAGAAAAATGCACACCCTCGTCTGAAAATTATTTCGCACCGATATGTCTGAATTAAAAAAATGAACTGAGACCTCCGCAAGAAAATATTTCCCCGTTTATGAATAAAGGGNGGGGGGGGGGGTGGTAGAGTAGCGGTGAACGAAATAATGTGCGAGTCGTTTGACCTTCAAAAAATGATTGATGGAACAATCCATGAATGAAAGGGATGTAAGATTACGTTTGTGTGAGCGTATTCCATTCACCAAAAGCATAAATCGGCATGTAGATTAAACGGCGGGGGCCTTTCACGTAGTTAACCTTGATGCAGCGAACTTGAAGCTCTGAACTTGACCGTAAATTTCAGGCAGATCAATGTGAACCCAAAAGGTTGATTTTCACCTGAAATATTTAACATTCGATGAGGAGATAAGTTTCTCAGATCCATCGTGTGAAACGAGTTCTTTAACATCGTATGAGCAAGTGCTTGCATTCATTTAGACGGTGTAAGTCGGTAATCACATAACTCGGTTTGCGACGTCGCAGACTTCCTGTCATACTTTATTTTTTAAACGAGCACTACTCAACAGCAATTCTTTAAAACTACCGTGATTTTTCTTCTCGGTGCGAAAAAAATTCTGCAAAAATTTCAAGGGATGATGTCAATTTGTTCTCCTTTAAAAAATTACATAGAGGTGGAGATTTTCAGACACCGCAAACGAGATATGTGATTGCGGACTTACGCCGTCGATTTGTACCTAAATGTATAATGATAATTAAAGCAATGACGTGGCGTGGATTGCGATGTATCGATTGTTTTGCCATTTAAACCCGTGGTAAAGAATCGATTATTTAGGTGTTCGTTGCGAACACCTTGTTTATTGATCCTTTTCCATAGGTTTAAATGGCATAACAATCGATATATCGCAATTCATGCCACGCCACTGAATTACAAAGGTCCACTCTCAGAGGGCCTCATGAGTCATGAGCCTGGATAAGTGGATATTGCGATGCCTGTTTCAACTTTGTTCCGCACTATAATTTGAAAATAAAGGTTTGACCGTTTTGAAGTTTGAATTTATCAAATTTTTTCATGTTGTTACCGAACCGAAGGCAAAACAGAGAAAAAATAAGGAAAAAACCTGACGTAAGTTCAATGACGATTGATGATTCCTCCGTTTCATGTTTCTAACTTGAGTTATAATAATTGGATAAATAAATGAAAATGGGACCATCTTTTATTATAACTTAGCCTTGTTTATTTCACATGATTGTGCAAAATCGAAAAGATTCTCTGTTAAGGAAGTAATTCTATCATTCTTTCTTTTTTGTTTCAAGCAAATTATCAGTCGGAAAATGTTTAACCCTAAAAATTTTGAAAGAGAAATCCCCATTATCTCAAACGTGGCATGTCCGTAACTCCTGTTAATTTACAATGGTCCCGACGTTTTGAGTTTCCAGTAACAATAATTAGAGCGCAGATGAGGGTGAGAAGATGTTTTTGAGACATTCAAACTCATTCGGAGCGAGTTGATATGATTGAATGCCTTTTAATTATTTTTAGCTACGTGTATCTGTGATTTATCATATACATATTGAGCAATTACTAGCATTCTGTATGTGCCGTTATGTACCATGTGCAAACACCGATGGCATTTATGTACCTTGTCGTTTAAAGTCTCATAACTCAACATGCTTTTTTTGACGCATGACCCGTTACGTCACCTTGAAAAGGGCTAGAGCGTAATTAGCAATGAATCTTTCAGCGTACATGACTGCAAGACACATTTCGATTTGGGATTGGCGCTGTGCTAAATTGTCAACTACATCGTATCCAACGTCGTGAACGGTTACATTGTTTGTCTCTCAAGCGTAACATTTTGGATAGTTTTAAGTTGCGCGTAGGATTTTGAACAATTTGCACGGTTAAAAATTTCTATCACGCGAGTGAAGGATTACTAGATCGTTACATATAAACTTAAAATTTTTAATTACCTAGCTAGTTTGTTACATTGACTGTGTCTGATTTGAGTTTTGATTGAAAATGGCTCAGGTAAGTTCTTTCAATTTCAATCGTGGAATTTCAAATCATTTAATCATTTGATCCTGATAGATAATTCCTGAGATTAAAATTGATTCTCAAATAGATATTACTTTAAATTCAGAAACTAATCTGACCTACGAAGAAAAGGCCTCTACACCTAAGAAAAATACATACTTTGATTGCGCTGTTCCATGGATTTGTCATTTAAAAAAAAAAAAAAAAAAAAAAAAAAAAAAAAAAAAAATCGACAATATTCCCATCTCAAACTTTCTCTACGCGTTCTTTTCAGGGAAAGGAAAAATAACTAATTGTATATATTTTTGTGGGGAAATAATTAAAATTTTGTTCTCTTTTTAAATAATTACATTCTAAGAAATAAGTCGAGTGGAAATATTGAAAGAAAAAAAAGGACACAAGCAAAATTCGCTCATATCAAGCAGAAACTTGTTAAATTCAAGCGATTTTATTCTTGATCCAAGAGTTAAGCTCCTTTAGTGAAAAATTCATGTGACTTTTTTCCATGATCGACAAAGCAAACACCGTAGTATTAATAGTGAGTTATCATATTAGATATGATTTAAAGCAACAGCACATATGGTAAAGTGTAAAAAAATAATTCACTATAATTACAGAGGAACAAGAGAATGAACAAATGAATAACTAAATAAATAAATTGTAATAATTTCCACGTGCACACGCGTTCCCACGTGTATAGCAACGAAGGCTATCAAAGCTCAATTGTAAAAAAAAAATAAGATATTTAATATCGATTTAAAGATCAAAAGAAAGAACTTGATCGGATCAAAACCACTAATAAACTTTTCAGATTCAGATACCTACTTAAAGTGGAAGACGTAAAATAATTTTATTTTCGAGTATCTCTGACTTACAGAGAATACTACAGGAAGAAAGAAACTAAAAAACACAAGAAAATCGCTAAAAACGACAAAATATAAAGAATGGGACGATTTGGGGTGGTTTTAACCTACTCCTCGACCAGGGAACCACCCCGAAAAGTCCCAGGCTTTACGTATTGTTGCTTTTTAGCCTTGGATATACGCGTTTTTCTTCGTTTTTCTTGGTTTTTTTTTTTTTTTTTTTTTTTAGGTAAATTACTGGAGGCATTTTTGTGTATTTGTGTAAGAAAGAAACCAAGTAGAGGTAGTAGAATGCATTTATTTTAGAGCAACGCGCTGGCAATTTTGATGAAAAGAAAGGAAAGATAAAAACAACAGGAAATGAAAAAGAAACAAAACTACTCAATTAAACAAAAGTTGAAATAGGTTTATACAGCTGTAATTAAAAAGCTACATAATCTCTCTTTCCCTCCCTCTCTCCCTCTCCCTCCCCCCTCTCTCACGATGCATATCAAACTACCAAACCACGTATCTCGGCTTGCGACGTTGCAGACTTCCTGACATACTTCATTTCTGAGGTGGGCTCAATGCCAATTTTTAAAAACTCCCGTGATTTCTCTTCTCAGTGCGAAGCAAATTTTGAAAAAAACCCTTTAAGAAATGAAGGTGATTTGCTCTACTTTAAAAAATTAAATCCGAGTGGAGATTTTAATTTTGAACACTGCAAACGAGATACGTGGTTTGGGAGTCTCACCGTCGATATGTAAGATAGTTGGATGTATTTATGTCAAAAGGAACTATGTGCATAGGCTTTGAGTGAAACATAAATTTAGCATAAATACGTCCAGTTGAAAGGTCTGATCCCTTGAACCGTTGTATGTATGCATGGTGATTTTGAGAACATCGAGACTTAGGTAAAGTGGCCTAACACCAGCGTCTTCTAACAAGTTCATGCTCAGGACTCTTCAATAGCCAAGTCTCAATGAGCAAGCTTCATTGCCCTAGACGATCAGAGAATATTCTGCGAACAAAGGAAAAAATCAAGGAAATTTTCAACGAAATTAGTTATCTAATTGAAAAAAAGGATCGCTTGAAGTTTACAACTGTGAAGACCAACGTGAGCCGAGGCATTGATGAGTAGCTATTGTCATTGATGAGACCTTGTTACTCATACATGCAACCTTTGAAAAATTTGGGGTCAGTAATAAAATTGCACTATTCATACTGAAAATGTCGTTGTTGTTGTCATAGGAATGAGTATTTTTATGTTTGCTAGGTATTTTAAAATTGTTCATTCGTCTTTGGAATGGATATTCACTTAGCTCAGATTTTAATATTCTGTTGTATTAACTTCTTAGATTTCTATTTTCAATGATCCTCAATCAGGTCAAAGGTACATGATTTAAATTTTCTTGAAAATCTATGACAAATAAAACTATGGGTTCATACGCGGAGCCAAAAGGGAAAAGTAGAAAGCGTCCCCCTTTCCCCCCGTTCGCTTGAAGAAAGAGGGGGAAAAGGGAAGAAAAAAAGAAAGAAGGAAAGAACGGAGGGAAGAAGAAGGAAGGCTGCAGGTATTTGGTGATGCCGAAATTGACTCAAACTGCATAATAGATGCTAGAATACCTCGAAAATTTTCTTGAGGAAGCTCTTCGGACCCTCCTTGTACCTCCCGCATGGGTTTGGATCCGCCTATGAATGGGATAGAGCCTCATTTATATAAAACCATCACACAGACAAAAAAAAAAAGTAAATCATAAATATGTACATCCATTTTGACAGTGGGACTACGTACTTTATCTGTGCGTGAGAACTAGATTAGAACTAAGATCTGCGAGCTCTTTCCTAATGCTACGTGCCTCTGAAAGGGCACATGTGTCTGAAATAAAATCAATTAAATAATATGATATGCAATTCTCATCAACCTCTTGGCATAACGCCATAGTCATTCTTATGCAGTTAATAGGGTTTGCACACATGACCATGGTCAACATTTTCTATTATTCAATAACGACTTCTATTAATAGGAGCCTACTTTCTTCACACATTAACACTATCTACATTTTACTCCAAGATCGGAACATGCTTTCCATTGCAGACAGTTAATACTGAATCTATGAGGATATTCATCATCACTAAGACGCTCCTGCATGTCAATGCCGTGAATGCACTCAAAAAGGCTTTAAACCACAATAGTTGAAAGTTTCTATTAAAAGTAAAGTGAAGCTATTGAAATTAGCTGAATGTAATATATTATTAAATATATAATAAAAAATAAAATAATAGAAATAAAGCTATTGAAAGTTTCCTCTGATAATCGGACGCGAAAAAAAGTTTACAAATCATCGATGACAATGGAAAGGGGAGGAGTAAGCGGCCTTGACGGATGAACATCCAGATAATCAAAATGAGTTTATCCAGTTTTGACTCTAAAATGCACGCTTAAAGCGATATCAAATCAGCATTTATTTCATGCAAAACACTTAATTGATCAATTTTACGCACACATGGAATAGATTTCAGTGCGTTGGAAATTTTAAGTTTTGATTTTAGAAAGGCTTTGATTTCTACCTGTTACTTTGCAGGGACTTTTCTTATGAGGGCTTTCACCCGACAACTTATCGTTGTTGTTATTATGGTCGATATAGTGTCTTATATTATAAAAAAATCGGAAATTCTCATAGAATCCCAATGAAAGTTAAAACAAATTTGAAAGGAAAATATGCAACTTTTCTTGGGTAATGAATACATTTTCAAATAAAATGTTGCTTCGTTGTAATGCATTTAAGTCCTTCTGGCACTTACTTCCTTGGTTGTTTGTTTTTTCTTTGTTTTTTTTTTTTATTTTCATCAAAAAGTAAAATATTTGCTTTTCATTTTCCAGGATTTGAGCAAGGACCAGTTAGCACGTAAGTATTTTACTATCTCAATATATAATTCCGTAAGCCCTATCCTTTGCGTCAAAATTCAGCGCGAACCGGCGGGCCGATCCGGGCGCGGGTGGTGGCACCCGAGGCAACCAATGGACAACGAGGATATCCTAACCCTAAATTAACTCTTAACCGTGGTAATAACGTTTTTCATGGATAAATTCAACCTTTCCGCTCAAGGAAGAAAGAATAATTTACCAGAGTTAAAATTTCCAAACGTCACTATGACAGTCTCAGTAATATGAAAATATGGCAACATCAATCTTGACGCTAAGTTCAAGCTGTACGCACTGTGAATTCAGTTCTCGTAACCAGTGGACAATTAAAACGTCAATAACTTAGCTAGAATTTGACTTCAGTAGTTTTCCTTGCGCAAATCGTATTCTGCATGAAATTCTGTTGAAGAATCATGTATCTAAGTGCTTAAATTCTTAACCTGTTTAATGGTCCATTCAATCTAAAAAAGCGAACATAGAGAACTCTTCTAACACTTCTCAGGAAAAATATTTTATCGAAAGAAACGAGGCAACGTTGGACTGCTCATACGGCATCGAAACATAACATGGGCCTTTAAAGCCCCATTTCTCGATGCCGCGATTAGTCTAACGCGAGTTCGAATAATCGCGCCGAACATGGTGCGGTCGGCGTCAGACGCATATTAGCGCCTACAAGACTGCATGAATACTTATCGCATTGCACCAAATGCAGTGTGAAGATGACTCGACACTCGACCGCGCTCCCTTCCCTGGCTTGCGCGACGCTAAAATCACCGCAAAACTAGGACCACGCGTAATTTCTTTTGACGGTCCCTGCCCGGTTTTTACCACAATAAAAGTGTAAATAAGTATCATAATTGCAACGCTTCGGTAATTCGGACGATGTTCAAACGATACAGCAATTCTGAAAGTTGATTCGCGTAAAATTAATTTTGGTTTGATAAAAGAAAACAGAACGAACGAAAAAATCGCGTCGAAATATTTTGTGATTTTATTTCAAATCATTCCAGAAATTTCTCGGAAACTTCTAAAAAAAACTGCGCTTTTTTAAAATAAAATTAATTAAATATAAATTATGAGTAGAGATTTGCAACGTTACAATCGAAGATAAGATCCCACTTTTCCGCGTGCTGGTGTCGATTTTTGATTTCATTTTCGGCAAGCGTATCAAGATAACTATTCGACCATGGGTGTAGGCATATTGCCGCTAGCTGAATGGAAGGCGTGTCACACTGCAAACATGACTCCACCGCGTTCCCTTCCCTGGCTCGCGCGACGCTAAAACCACCGTTAAACTAGGATTTCGTGCCATCCCCTTGCCTCTCTGCCACGGTTTTTACCATAAGTAAAGGGAAATTATGTGTCCTCGTTGTAAAAATTAAAAAACTCGGCGGATGTTTAATTTTTTTGTTTTGTTACATAAAAAGAAAATAGAATGAACGAAACTATCGCGTCGAAATTTTCCATGCTTACATTTGAGATCATTTAGGAAAATTCGTGGAAAAACTGTGCGTAGCTTTTAAAAACGGTGTACAAAAATAAAACATAAAAATTTGTACACAACGGTGCAATCAGAGACGAATATGCTTTCTTTCGCATGCACCCGTAAGCTCTTGAATCCATTCATCTCTTAAATAACTTGAACGTGGCTTTTCCATTATTTTTTACATGTATAGCTTTTCTCAGTGGTTGGCGGCCGCGAAGCGGCCTCAGGCCTCTAGTACTACTTTAATCACGTTTTCACGACTGTGTTCGAATATTCAGCTTTAATTTCTTATCCCTGCTTTTAGGCATGTGGATCATACAGTACGTAGAGTCGTAATGTAAGTGGGAAAGCTGGCGCCACTTTTAAGCATTTTCCAGGTCCCGAATTCCGAGGCTCCTGTGTGACGCCGGGTCACTTTTTCGATACATAATCGATTGCCTCCGATACACGGGGACTCGGCCATCCGATGTAAACAAAGAAGATAGGAATTACTACGTATTCAACACCGCCATTTTGGATCGAACATGTATCGAAAAAGTGACCCGAGCTCGGCGCACACCGGGCTCGGAAATCGTCGACCAGAACATGGCGCCAGCTCTCCCATTTACATTACAACTACTCGTATATGTAAGTACTCTATGATGTGGATAGATAGTGGATATGATAGAAGTATTTTATATCTTAAAGAAGTGGATTTACTGAAGTTTAAATGTGGTCAAAATTGATTTTAAGTAAAATCCCCCATTAAAATCTTATAAAAATGCAATTATTGTATTTGGTTTTGATAACTCCCCGTTAATGAGGAAATTTTCAGCAAACTTTAAAGAGAAAGATTTCCATGTTTTCGCCCAGTGCTTACCGCCTATTGAAAGATCAATTTAGTTGTTTTTTTTTTAAATTTTAATTAAAAACAAATTAATCTGACACGATCACCTGCACTTTAAAATTGCAGTGCTGAAACAAGCCTTTCAAGCGTTCGATCAACAGCAGAGAGGATGCATTCCTTGCGAAACAGTTGGAACAATCCTGGACATGATGGGCCATCCACAGGATGACGCTGCGTTGAAGGAAATCATTGAAGAAGTTGATGCCGACGGTAAGTTGACGACATCAATTTCCTTATCTTGCAAGAGTGTTGATGCGCGTTATGGCAGCAACAACCAGAAATTAAAAGCTTAAAAAAGGCAATTATTACTAAATTATTTCGAAAAGCACAAAAAATTAAAATTGCGACAACGAAACCCATGTAAAATTTGCCTTGCACTGCTAGAGACAGGGAAGAGCTTTGGTTCAAAACCGATGATTTCTGCAGTTTCAATGGTGCCTGATACAATATAAACATATTGTATATTACAAGGTGAGGAAATGGTGCTGTGTCCACACCATCTCGCGGGGAAAACAAAGCCAAGAAGTTCCAAAAATTAAAATTAGAGTCAAAATTAAAGTTTTTAAATTCTAATGCGTAGCAGTACGAAACTGCGATTGGATTTTGCGGCATGTTAAGTTGGGTTCACTGCCGAGTGTGATCTGCTGGTATGAGGCCTAAAAAGCCCAAACCGGTATAGATCTCTCGACGTAACTCCAACTTAATATTCCAATGCAAACTGCCTGAGCTGAACACTCCCCCCCCCAGTTTCGTACTGGTACGTATTAGAGTTCAAAAAATTTAAATTTGACTCTAATTATAATTTTTGGAACTTTTTGGCTTTGTTTTCCCCACGAAATGGTATGGACCCAGTACCATTTCTCCACCTTGTTACATACAGTTCGGGGCACTTCTTAGTGTTTTTTTTCATATTGTATATTGATACAAATTAAATTACTTCTGCTATTACTAGGGTTCGATTTTTATGAAATTTTTCGGGAGAGGTGCTCCGGCTAGGGACGCTTTTCTTGTGTGATTGTTGGGGGCTGTTTCCCTAACTCCCCATCTTCTCCTCCACTTGCATTTGGCACCCATAGGGTACAAAACGTCTAGATTGTCTATGCAAATACTTAAAATTAAAATGATTTTGAAACTCCTAAACCACGTAACCTCGGATTGCGACGTTGCAGATCCCCTGCCATATTTTTATCTTTTAAAAAGAAAACTAATCAAGGTCAATTCTTCAGAACGTCTACGATTTTTCTCTCTGTGCGAAGCAAATTCTGTGAAAACTTCAAGGAAAGACGTTGATTTGTTTTCCTTAAAAATAATAAAACGGGATTCGCAAACGAGACAAGTGGTTTGGGAATTTCATCGGTGCCACGGAGAATACTGCCGTGCTAAGGAAAAACGCCGTATGAGCCTTCAGGTGTTGCCAAATTTCTCCCGGAAAATCACTAATTTTTAGGAAGATTTTTAAATATTTGTTTACCAATTTCTCACATGATTTTGTCTATAATTTGATCTAGAACTTCTGAAGATTTCAAGGAAAAATATTCATAATTTTCCTCAAAAATGAAAATTGTATCGAAGGAAATTTAGCAACTCTCGAATGCTCTTACGGCTTTCTTCCCTAGCACGGCAGAGTAGTGTAAAACATTTGCCAAAAACCGAACTCTCTTCGAATTCACGAAATGATATAAGAATAGATAACTAAAAAAAAAAAGAAATTTGGCCAGTACCAACAACAGAAGAATTGCTTGGTTTTTAAAAACCTTAGACAAAGAGTCTTGTGTTGTTTTAATGTCTTTTTTTTTTATTAGTGATAAGTGAGCTTCTTTACAGAAATATACACTTTGGTTCTAAATTATATAAACGGAAAACCAGACAACCGAGTAATCTAGTTGGTTTCTAAAATATTGTTAAAAACACAAAGTTATAAAAATAATAAGAGAGAGAGATGGTTTGGGAATGCGCCCCCCAGGAGGGGAAAGGAGCCTTTACGGAACTAGGTGCCCAAGTCTTACGTCCAAGCCCGCTCGGGCCTCCCGGGCCCCCCGCCTCCCCCAAGCGAGCATCACCCCAAAACCAGAGCCCATGTTTCTAAAATTATTTTAATGTCTAAGCTCAGTTTTAATTTTTTATCAATTGTTTATGGGTTCGCTAGGATCCGGAGAGCTTGAATTCGATGAGTTCTGTGATTTGGCGGCCAGATTCATCGGAGACGAGGAAGAGGCGGAGGACGCCGGTGCAATGCAGGAAGACTTAAGAGAAGCCTTCAGGCTATACGACTATGAAGGTGAAGTTATATTTTGTAATCGGGTCGGGTAAAAGGAGGGATCCTGCACCGAAGCTTAGAGGCTTAAATTTTACACTAGGAGGCTACGCTTCTTGACCTTTTTAAAATGTGGCAGAATCAACGAATTCAATGTTGTTTATTTTTTGTGGCGGTGCGTGCCTAGTGTCAGTGTTACACATGGACGTAGCCAGGGGGGTCCTGGGGGGGGGGGGG
>NW_017549038.1:5609707-5723390 GCF_001854935.1 Bemisia tabaci | reverse complement strand
CCTCCATTCCTCCCCCCCCCCCCGCTCTCTTCACCACGAGAGGTGGTCCCATGGCCCCTTCCAGAGAAATTTCCTAGCTACGCCTCTGGTTGGTGTTACAAATCTTTGAACTTCTCATTTTGACACATTTGAAGATGGATGTATTAGTCTAAAAGGATAATTATCGATGCTGAGGCTACAAAAATGTGTGCTTGAATGGCGGTATTTCAAAATGTTTGCCTCTCCCTTCTTTCTTTAATTTAGATATTGTTAGACTTTTCCAAGAAACTAGAAAAAAATTGTGGGAGGAGAAAAGTAGAATTGCATGACATTTTTTCAACCAACGATGATTATCATCCCCTCAAAGAGATAAAATGTTAACAAAATTTAGTAAGAGCGCAAACTGAGGTACGCAGTTTCGTAATCTTGCCAGAGATACAAAAAACCATCGCATCAAAATTTTAGTGAACATTACTATAGGGGGCTCCACCCCCGCCCCGGGGCGCTGCACACCCCCTAAGGCCGCTCCTTACTCTGCTTATTTCCCTTCCTCACCCCGTCCATCAAGCGTCTTAAAAATGATTTTCTTAGAGTAGAGAGGATTTTCAGACAATCGTTATGGCGTTATGTGAAACTGATTCTTTTTCAAAAGTCAAGATTTTTTAAAGGAACCGGAATTTAAAAGATTCATCGTTTACGTTTTATCAGGTAATGGATATATCACAACAGACGTGCTCAGAGAAATTCTAAGTGAATTGGATGAGAGGATGAGTGAAGAGGAACTGGATGAAATGATTGCCGACATTGACTCAGATGGATCAGGCACCGTTGATTTTGAAGGTCAGTACGTGATAATTCTACGATTAGTTAATGTATAAAGTTAAAGCAAATATCTGCTCTATAGGATCACTTCCAGGAATTTGGAATGCTCTTTCATATAGATTTGTATATTGTCTCTCCAACATTTCTCTTTTTAATTCCTGAATCTTTTAAGAAAGGGTGAATTTCCAATTTTATATTTTTTTGAAACGGCAACAAGAGATCGTTCAAGTATTTTTTATTTTATTTTGAAACCCTCTGCCCCCTTTTTTCCTTGCATCTTTTACGTCAATGCATTGTTTACATAAGCAAAACCCTTTCAGCTACCGAGTGCATTACACTTAGTACAGAGCACGGGGCAGACCCCCCCCCCTCCATTTGTATAATTTTTACGCATATCCAACTAGATCAAGTCTACACCTATATTCTGTGACTCAAAAATACACCAATTAAATATGTTGATCGTAGTATAGGGTTGACGTCAAACTCCTCCTTCCTCCTCATTATGACGTTCTGCGACGTTGACTCGTTCATAGCCACGTGAGTACGTGAGTGCACATCAACGAAAAGAGAAATACCTTTTTTGAAAAAATCGAGCCTTTTATATACATCGACTCTCATTCAGAACTTGAGGAGGTTCTCTTCCGTTTTAAAGGGGGCTGAACACCTCTGATGACATTTCCGAATTTAGTCATCACAAATGAATCGTTGATATTACCTCCTTCTAATTCGAACGGAGCTTGGCAGTGCATTTTTTTATGATAAAAACGAGCCCAACATAACATATGTGAATTGTAAATAATTATTCTCCGAAAACTGAATTTTCTGCTGTAAATTGCATGACATCGTAACGCAAATTTGCTTCAACATTTCTCAGATTTTGTAAGTCGAAAATATCCATAAAACACGCTCTAAAAAATAGCATCATGAATTAAAATTAAAATGTTTCATCTCTACGCTATGGACCTTGTACTTGTGGCCGGCTTCTTGTGTTTTACATTTTATTCGATAAAGATATGTACCCACAAGGAAAAAAACCAATTTGACATATTGACGGTGTAAGTCGGCAATCATATAATCCGTTTTGCGACGTCGCAGACTTACTGTCATACTTTATTTTTTGAACGGAGAACTACTCAACGGCAACTCTTTAAAACTGCCGTGATTTTTCTGCTCTGTGAGAAGAAAATTCTGCAAAAACTTCAAGGAATTATGTCAATTTGTTCTCCGTTAAAAAAATAACATAGAGGCGGAGATTTTGAGACACCGTAAACGATTTATGTGATTGCCAACTTACACCGTCGATATGCAATAAAGTCCTTAACGAGTAATGTCCCCATTTTGCGTTGTGCATGATGTTTGTACGTACATGCTTTGATTTTTTTTCTTTTTTTTCTATAATTCTTTTTTCTTTATCGGGTCGAATCATGGTATTTACATTTTCTTTTTCGCCCGATTTTAATATTCACATCGGGCGAAAAAGGAAATGTGAGTTCCATTTTTTTTTAAAATTGTATTTGATTTATTCGATTTGTTTTTATTTATTTTTATTACGCGACCCATTTTTGAGGGGAGGGGGCGCTGATAAGTTAGCTGATGTCATACGTGATATTTAAAGCACTAAAAGGAATAGCAATGAAGACACCTGGTCTTTTTCCTTTAATGGAGAATAAAAATTGAATTTGGATGTTGATTGGTTGATTGAAGCGAATTTTATCATATTGATTCTGATGCTGTGAATAATTTTGATTCTAGCACATGGATAATTTTGCATGTTCGTTTTTTCATTGTATAAAATCAAAGGAATGGACTTAGGTTTTGTATATTGTTAATAATATTTGTTATTTTGTGCCAGAATTTTGTGCTGCTCTCCGGTAGATGTGCTGGACAAGGATGACACACTTCACAGACAGACACATAACAGAGCTTTCCATTATTATGTAAGCTCATCACGCACACCAAATCAATTTACATCACTAAACCAATGTTAAATGGAATTCCACGGAAACACAGTTTTTCCAACACTGGAAAAATACATGCACATTGAAAACTGTGAATAATTTCCTTATTATGTTTAATTATCAATTAATATATTCATCAGGATAAATTTCATGAGTCGGATGTTTTCCAGACAAACCTCTTAAACTGTTAAAACATCGGGTTTTCAACCCATCAATGTGTTCTCTTACTCGATCTCTAAACAGAAAATTATGAATAAACAAAAAAAAAAAAAAAATCAAAATATTCAGAAAACAATTGAGTGTTAAAAATGGAATTTTGCTTTACGCACCTATTAAATCACAAGAATAATGCCCCAAGTCAAGTGACGTTGAGAGTTTTGATAGAGAGCCAAGAGTGCATTTCATTCCGGTAAAATTCATTCTGGGAGGAAATTAGGGCGAATGCTAAAACAACTTATGACATATGTTCCCCACCCACAACATATATTTTGTCTCACCTATACATGCAATAAACAAAAACACTCCAAACAAAGCCCGTGTATATGTGCGCAATGAAATTTTATTATACTGAAATATATTTCTTTTTTCAAATTTTTGCATTGTTGTTGTTTTTTTCAGAGTTTATGGAGATGATGGCGGGGGGTGATAAGTGAAGAAGCTAAGCGATGTTAATACATGTCATTTTTAAAGTGGAGAAAGCCAATCTAACTAATAAAAATTACATGGTATGTTTGAAAGAACTGTATGAAATGATTTTATGAATGAATCTGTCAAGTAAAAACAAAGAAAATAAGAAGAAAACATGGTGATTCTTCTCATTCTCTCCCTCTACTGAGCAAGTTCTTTATTTATTCAAAAATATCGAAATGAATTAATTTAAATAGTCCTCTAAAATATTTAGATGAGTTTGGATGATGGCTGGACAAACAGGGCTCATGCACTCGTCAGGGGAAGGAGAAAAAGTGTTTTAAAAATACAAGGGGACGTTCATAAATTACGTCAGGTATTTAAACAGGAGTGCAGATTAAATTATGAGTGAGTGAAAAAAAAGGGGGAAAAAAACATATCGTAATATATTGTAATATGAGGCTGGAAATGTCCGTAGTTTGGATTTAGGACACTTATAACAGAGAGGACGGATAGATATGTAAAAAGTCCAACTCCTTATTATTATTGAATAATTACAATTTTTCTCATTGATAGAGGTGCTTTGGAGTATCTTATTTAATTGCTAGTAATCTAAAAGCACAATATGTCTAAGGGAACATTATTTGAGTTAGATAAAGAACAACGCCAGCGTTTGCTGGAGAAGAACATTTGGGGCTCGTTTTCTTCTGAGTGACTCTTCAGAACCAAAGTTTGTTTCTTTAGTGTTACCTACAGAGGCGCGAAAGTAAAATTTTTACAAATTTTTCCGATAAATATAGTGAAAACCCCTCAACACGCATAAATGTGGTTAAAAAAGGTTACTGACCAATTCAGGTGATGGAATGGCGTAAAGTGTGCTTGTATATGAATGTAATCAAGTGCAGTTAATTATTGAGAGGTTTGGAGGACAAGGCGCATAAGTGCAGTTTTTGCTATGTCGAGAAATGCGTGTTTGAAGTTTCGAAATGTCATGGATTCTAATGGCGGCAACAAGTTCAAACTGACTTTTTGATGCTTAAAAATTGGAACTTTGGAGCGAATGTTTCACATAATTTGCATTAAGACTCGATTTACTGGAAATCATCAATATCTCCGTTTTTTCAAAAACTGCATTCATGCGCCTCGCTCTCCAAGCTCCTCAATTAGTTTTCGATAATGCCCTAATTTAATTATATTTCTTCAAGGTATTTCAACATCATTACCTTGCAGACTCACTTAAAAATTGATCTCCTCTTTCGCGTAATTTTCGCGGGAGAGGGAATGGAAAGGCAATGCCTACTATGAGGGAGACAGTGCGGTTTCTTAATCAATCACAAAAAGTATCTGACGTAATTCATGAACGACCTAAAGTGCATACGAAATGAGCACCGATTTTACAAGTTACACACTTCATTTTATCAGTGTATCAGGTGTTCGAAGAGTGTATAATTCAACGGTCGTAAAATTGTGCTTGGAACAATTTAAAGAGAAAAACATGGAAATTATGGAGCCTTGTAGTAATTATGGCTCATTCTCTTCAGTAGCCAGGATTTTCATGATTGTTATTAATTACTTTTTTGACTTGAAAAGCTTGTGTATCATAAACTTGGTGCGAAAAGCAGTGGCCGTGTTCAAATTTGTTTTATTTACTTTATTTTTTATCTTCATTATTTTTAATTTTTATAATGTGAGGCTACTATCAAGCTAGAACACAGCACCTTAAACTCATTCATATTTGACATAACTTATGTAAAATACGATCCAAGTTGAAAGGACAGTACTGAAAATAATCATAGCATAACCTATCTGAAAGAACCACAGTACTGCGAATTTTAAAAGCAGCTCATTGAATGCTATACAGGAAAAAAAATGTTTGGCCATTAGTGCTATTTACTACAGGTTAAAAGTAGATCTTACTACGTCAGAATCTTTAGTAGTACTTACTAAAACTCCTTATTTATACGATACTGTGAACAGAAAATCACCTTTCAATGTCTTTTTCTATCACTGGGTATGTAACTGAGTAACTGAGTAAATGTTTATAGGGATGATGAACAAATGGTAGTATGTAGCACCATTGGTCAAACATTTTCCTATTGAAAAAAAGGAAAAAGAACAGAGAAAAAAAGAAAAAGAAAATGCCTGTGAAGCAAAGGTCAGATTTCCGCACTGTCATCAAGCAAATAAGTTCGAGGATGCGCAATGAGGAGCCAGAGCGACGCCATGGAGCATGCGAGTCACGAGAGGGAGAACTGTAATGTATAAATACACTTGAGTAAAGAATCAGCTACAGCTTGGACAAGTGCCTCCCGAAAAAAAAAAACGTAGTGGTTTACAAAAGGGACTATAGTATTTAAAGGTCATTTTGCACTTGCCTCGAAGGGCCCTCACGGTAAGCCGCCACCGAATTCTGCACGCCGTTGGAATGTCAGACATTTTGAATCCAAGCCATGAGCGGTGCCCCTCGTAAATCAAAGTTCGAATCTTTCTGTCTCTCTTCACCTCCCTCTTTGTCGTCACATACCCGGAATGATTTAGCAAGTTGCGTTGAAATTCCTTTGCCATTGAACTTTTGCGCACCTTCAATCATGAATGACAAATAGATTGGTTCTTAATCATTTTTCTCACTTAGAAACAGACGAAAAGCAGAAAAAGTCTTTCGGTGAACTACTACTGGTAGTGAACTACTGGTGCTGATGGCCTATATTTGCAGTATAACTCAAAAGCGCTCGTCTGGTTGACGTCGTTCGAAAAGGTGACAGCCAGAGAGGTTTAATTGCAATGGAGAGTTACAAAGTTTCATTTCTCAATTTAATTTTTCGCCTATTAACAGGGGCGTGTTTTACATTAGAAAAAATTACGTAACTGTAATCAAGTTACGACAAAATTTACAAAAAAAAGATAATATCTTTTCATTTAGGAAAATATTGTTTAGTAAAAGCGCAAACAGGAATTTTCCGTAAGGAGGCAGAAGGACACCTCATCATCAAGAGGGGTCTGGATGGCACCAGAAGACACCCCACTGGTCCATCTGTTTGATTTCCCCAGTTCCAAAGGTGGGCTCAGGGAATTTTCTTAGCCTCAGAGAGGGGGGGGGAGGGCTATCCCGGGAAAATTTTGAACTATTAAGTCGCCTCAGGAGCAACTTTGAGCTATTCTGATAAAAAATGTATTCGAATTATAATTTCAAAGATGAAAGTTATAAACAACGCACTTATCCAGCAAAATCCCTCACATTTCTCGTGATGAGCCAAGTTTTTTTTTTTTTTTTTGGGGGGGGGGGAGGGGGAGGGTCAAGTTCCCTGCCGCCCTCCCCTGTTTTGCCCACGCCGGTAATATCAATCTGTCAGCCTCCTGTGGTGTAGTGGTTGTAGCATTTGCTCCATGATAGAGAGGTCCCTGGTTCAATTTTCGGCCAGATGAACCGAGTTTGATGGTCTCGAACAACGGGTACCTGGGGCTGGCTTGATTAGGGACTAATAGGGAATGGGACTTTCGGGACTGAAAGCGTAAGATTATCCCCTCGAGGATATTTTAAGTAAAAAAAAGAAGAAAAAATTGGGCCTGAGAGTTGAATAAGGCGCTCGAAGACTGATTGGTGTAAAATTCGCCGAAGCCTCCTTGCACTTCCATATGTACAGTCCGTTGCATACAAGCCAAAAATGGCAGAAACCCTGCACTTTTTGCTTGGAATATGCCGCTTTCAGTGCTCATTGGTGGTACATTCAGGAGCAATTCTGGAAGGGGCAACACTGCAACACGCTGACCCGCGACTGGAGCAAGATGGAGGCCGTTAAAGTTCGCCATTTTTTTTTCAGAGTGTCCCTCAGTTGCTATCGATCCGATTTTGATAAACTTTTTTTTTAAATTGTGTGCACAAACATGGGATTGTAAAATTCATTACTCATGACACATTGACACATACTTCATTATGATCAATTCTCGAGCATGACTGATTGCGCTTTTGAGGGAAACGGAGTCTATCTGTTGATTTTCGACGGAGCACTGGAGTGAAGAGAACAGTGAAAAAACAGGAGAATGGCTAATGGAGTCCTGCACCATGAAAAAGGAATCATTGGTCAAAGGGGCCCTCAAGTAAGTGGATTAAACTGTTTTTTAATGATCTTAAAGTTTGCTGTAAATCAAGTCCATTCAAACGAGAGATTGATTTGACGAGAACTGATTCGAGGCAATTTTACTGAAATCGTTCGAAAAACTACAATGGACCACTAGACAAGGTACGAATTTAAGCAATCTGATACATGTTTCTTAACCAGAATTTCACGTTAAACACGATTCACACAACGAAAATTACTGAAACCAACTCCTAAGGAAGATATTAACGTTTTTATTTCACATTGGTTACGAGGAATTTGAACTGCCCGCTCACAAGAAACTCAAAGCTCTACGTGAGTCAAATCACGCACTTCAATGGTTTCAGCAAGCTTCTCAATCGAGCAATGTTCATTTCCCACCATGTGTTGTTCAAACTATTAGCAATTTGCTATGGCTGAGCCAAAGCGTCAAGATCGAGATTGCCAGATGTTTATATCGTAGAGACTGTCATGATAATGTTTAGCGCGCGGTGTGAATCACGTAGAGAATTGAGTTTTTATGAGCGGGTGGTTTGAATTCACGCACCAAGAAACATTAAATATCTTCGTGAGGAGTTAATTTCGGTGATTTCCGTTGTGCGCATCGTGTTCTACGTAAAATTTTAGTTACGAAACATGTATCAGAATGCTGAAATTCGTACCTTGTCTAGTGGTCCATTGTAAGCCACGTGTTTGTACACCTACACCATCACTGCTTACATATTTATTACATGAATAATAACAAGTACTATTTCCTCTCTGAAAATAGTAATAACCTAAATCTAAGTACTTACATTATGAAAATAAAAAGAGAGACAGAGGAAAATCCAGAAGGAAAGGAAGAAAATTGTATTTATTCCATCAGTATTATTTGGTAACAAAACATTTTGAATCGGAAACATAAACGGGAAGATTTTGAATGTATCAATTGAGGACCCCGCACTAATAGCGGCCTATACGCGTATACTGCCGTGCTGAGGAAAAACGCCGTATGAGCATTCGAGAGTTACCAAATTTCCTCAGATAAAGTTTTAATTTTTGAGGTTAGCGATGAATGTTTTTCCTTGAAATTTTCAGGAATTTTAGATCAAAATACAAACAATATGCTCTGAAAAATTTGAGAATATTCATTTATAAATTTCCCCAAAAGCTGGTGATTTACCAAAGGAAATTTGGCAACGCCTGAAGGTTCATACGGCGTTTTTCCTTAGCACGACAGTATTCGTGCGTGGTCTTCAGTGGATAAAATGAGGGGCTCGGAGGACAAGGCGCATAAGTACTTAAGTGCAGTTTTTGCTATTCGAGAAATACATGTTTGAAGTTCCGAAATTACATGGAGCCATATGGTGGGAAGAAAGTTCAAAGTGTCTTTTTAGTGCTTAACAAGTAGAATTTGGGAGCAAATTTTTCACAGAATATGCATCGAGACTAGTTTTACTTGAAATCAATGATAGCTCAATTTTCTCAAAAACTGCACTCATGTGCCTTGCCCTCCAAGCCCCACCAATACCCTAACCTGTGCCACTGCGCGCGGCACAGTACAGCACTGCCGTGCTAAGGAACTACGCCGTATGAACCTTCTGGCGTTGCCAAATTTCCTTTCAAAAAACGCGAATTTCCAGGTAAACTTATGAATGACTACTTTCCTCTCAATTTATCCGATAATACTCGCAATTTCAACTGAAGATTTTGAAAATTTAAAGGACAAATATTCATAACTTTCCTAAAAAATTTATCGAAGTAAATTTGGCAATACTCGAATGTTCATGCGGCGTTCTTCCTTAGCACGGCAGAGCGTGGCGTGCTTCGCGATAAATCGATTGATCTGCCATTTAAACCTATGGAAAAGGATCGACGAACAGGATCTTTGCAACGAACACCTTTATAATCGATCTTTAGTAGGGAACTATCGATAATCGATCATTCACGCCTCGCCTCTGCAGTATAACAGTTTCAGGATGCCAATGAAGCAGCAAATTTCTATGCACGGGGTAAAAACAGAGGCGGATCAAGCAATTTGGCAACACCAGATTCCTCCATTTAAACCTATGCGAAATAATCGATTCTTGTCGGAGCATCTGGCCCCTCCAAGAATCGATACATTTTCATAGGTTTAAATGGAGGAAATTCGGTGTTGCCAAATTGCTGGATCCGCCAATAGGTAAAAAATAGGAGGATCGGGCGTCTCCGCAACTTCTTTAAGAATTTATGAGCGCCCCACATGTTGTTATTTTTTTTCGTTCGAAATTGGTGTATCGATATCAGGATGTTCAGGGACCTCCCCTAGAAAATTTTGAAATGTTGGAAGGCTTTTGTACACAGTTTCAGTCAATTTCGTCCTAAATAATAACCAAATGTAAGGGTTTTTCTTATTTATCCCTCTGCCCCTTCCTTCAATTTTTCTTCCTCCTTTTTTCCGGGCGAAGGGGGGGGGGCGTACGCCATCCAAGCCCCCCCCCCCCCTTTTGGATTAGCCTATGGATATTAGAGTACCTGTATAGGGAGAGTAGCGACAGATCTGAAACTCCGAAAGTCCATCAGGCCTTCACCGATGCCTCCGCGAATAAAGTTAGGGCCCAAAAGGGCAGCCAACCTATGAATTTCGAATGTCCAGAGCGATTTACAAATACAATTGTTACGAACCGTCGTTTAGAGAGCATGTATTTGCTTCACTTTTTGCATAAATTTACTTATTTTTGCGAAAGAACGCTCATTTATGTACATTCTTAGCCATCTTGGTTAGAATTGAAATCTGTAGGCTGGCAGTGAAATTTTGTGTGTTAGAAGTTGCTGAGAAGGGTGGCTGCACTTTTGGGCCCTAAGCCCTCCATGAACCGATCTGTCGCTACTCTCCCTATACAGGTACTCTAATGGATATGATCCTCACTATACCATTTGAAAATGGAGTACCTAAAAGGATATTTATGTTAATTTCAGTCCGTGTGAAATAATTCAGGCACAGCTAGTGAATATGCACTGAAATCTGTGGCAATTCTTATAATTTTGCAAGAATGTTTTCCTCTGTATACATAAAGTTAAAACAATCGATTTTAGGACAGGCCGCACCAAGAATCGATATTTATAATGGATTGAAATGGAGGAAATTCAGTGTTGCCAGCTTTCTATAATTTTGATTGACTGGAATGGCGAATTCTTGTGATTGAGATCGGCTACAAAGTCCAAGAGCACTTTGAGAAGCCCTGCATAGTTCGACTGAGATGACTTATGGGGTCTTGATTGACGGGAGAGGGGAGATGACACCGAATTCTTTTAAATGCTGTGCGTACTTATGCAGATTACGCGCTCAGTCCTGTGAAGATTAGCTGCTCAGCTCGCTAGATCCAAGCATTGAGAATTTAAGTCTTATAGTATCTAAGTATCAGAATATATAAAAATGCTTGTGGTGAGTCAATTATTTTTCGATCATTTAGTTTTAGTTTGCATCTCATCTCTAGGTGGCTGTATTGGTCTGTATTTTCCACGTTCATCTCTGTGTTATTGTTTGATCGGAAATTTTATTCACCAACAAAAACATTTGTTTTATTGCCGTTGTGATTTCCAATATTTTTTATTTTATTTTTGAGGCTGTGAGTTTAAAATTTATATGCAATTTTTTCTAAAAATTCCAGTTTTAAAATATCAATGACGTAATTAGATGTATGAAAAGAAATTCAATCATCTTGGTCATAATGATCATTGTCATATTTATCTGAACCCAAAAATAAGCTTTTTGCTCGGTGTAACTTGTGTGATTGGACGAGGGAAGAAAAAAAGAGAGAGAAATTAATATTGGAGGAGGACACGTGGTAATGTGTCAATTGGAACTCCTCCATATATTAAAGGAACTGTGATAACATTAACATTTTCTTTTGAGTTTTTCAGTGTTTTAAGAAATCTCGTGTATATTTTTATATTTCTATTAATGTGTACCCCCCTTAGATCAATCATATTTTGCTATCTTGCCCAAAAACCTTCGCTGCACGCATCGAAATTCAAAATTACCCAGTTAAAATGTGCATAACTTACCTCAGGCTCAGGCATTTTTTGAGTTCAATGATATTTGAAAATTTAAAGTCCGACATTATTTCATTAAGCCGGCTGAGTGGCACTTTTCCACTGATTCAACGAATTATTTGATCTCTTAAATTTACCGCACAAAATAACAAAATAGTAACCAGATATTCTCTACTTTGACCGATTCATGAATGAAATGGTTGATGTTCTGTCAATGTGCCTCGGATGGTGATGCGCTGATTGAATGAAATTTTTACGCGATGAAAAGGTAGGTAGGCGGATGTTACGTAGTCGAAAACTATCATAAACTGTTGTGTCAAAGAGAAGGAGCCACGTGGAAAGTGAAATGTTGTCAAAGTTCCCCGTTAAAAAATATATTTTAGAGAAAACTTTCTTGCATTTCTTTAAAATGCACGGACATGTAATTTTATGTTGATAAAAATTGTCCAAATAAAATTAAAACTTAAAGCGAACGAAATTTCTCAAACGCGTTTCAAAAACAGGTTTCTAAACGGGAACAAAAATGCCACGGAAAGATATTTGCACTTTTTTTCTTCCTTTTACTTTTTTATCGAGGAGATTTGACAACATTTGATGGCTCATACGGTGCTTTTCCTGAGCATAGTAGCACGTATAACAACAGATTGAAATTCCAAATTTCAGACGCGTGATTTTATGATGTGCGGAACGGATATAAAAATTCCTTTGCGCGCAATTAAATATCAACAAAGGGGTTTGAGCTGAAGTTCCGAAAGGAGAGAAGTGTGGAGGAGGGGAATGGCTGACAGTGAGACTGGCAGTGGATTCTAAATGGTTTTGAACTTTGAACTCGAGAGAATTGAAAACTAATTTCAACGAAAGGGAGCGAGCAACCAAAGAACAAATTGATTTTATGACAGTCTTCTGAGTCTCAGCCGCGGAAAGGTGACGATTGTTTTATTGGTTCTGATTACCAACTATAGTTCAAATCTCTTGATTAAACATGTCGGTATGTTTTACTATTCCTATTAACCTATTTCAATTTGTGAATAAATGATGTTTGTCTTGAGAGGAAATGTGATGTTTGTATTGTGAGAGGTATTGGTGATAGTGGCTCGTCTTGAGTGATCCTTCCGCCTCGGCTGTAAATCTAAGTTCGAGATTTGTGTCGATCATAAACTTCGTTTCAATGTCTGAATCTAAGGTGAAATTTCATTTATTGATTTAAATGCCATTTTAAAAATATCGATGCCACGTGTATAGTTTATTTATGCGCAATAAATAGACCCAAGATATAATTCGGGTTAAAAAGAGGGGCACTCATTTTAGGAATGAAGAGGCCGCAGAAAAGGGAGCAAAAGTGCCCCTAATTATGGCCAGGTTAAACTTAAATGAGAAAATGACTATTTGTCACTAAAAAAGTGATTTGACAGTACAAGACAATTATTACCTCCGACTCTTGAGAATTAAGTGGCATTGTCTCGATCCCACCACATCTCATTAAACAGCCAGTTTTGATCATCTATGTTCTGATTTCGCTAAAAATCGTGAATTATGAGTGCACCTAAAAATAATAAAACAATTCAAAAGTGCAAAAGGATCCAACTTGATTCCTTTTTGACAAATTTCCCCGCGGAAAAACGCGTGAAAATGAATACAAGCGGGGCATATACGTGGATTTCGAAAACTAACTGTTGGTCGTTCCGGAGTCCTTAGAATCCCCTCTTCTAAGCTTTTCCCAAATATTGATGGTCTGGACTCTCCATGACGCCTAAACAGAAATTACCGTACAATTGAGGACTAGGTAGGCGCAATTAATTTTATAAATCTACTCATTATCGATATCATGCCACGGGATATCTAGAAATCAGTCTGCTTTGAAAGAGGTATACAACTCTTAAGCTTTAGTTGATTTAATCAGTTCGCTGTTTTTTAGTTTCATTTTTATTGTTTAATCTAAAGCTTAGAGTTTGAAGGGGCACTAGGTACTATAACTATGCAAAAAAATGCGTTGAAAAACCCTCTGATTGCTACTGAATCGTAATAACCGATAGTTAAGTTTATAATTTATGGATCACATGACGTGTAAGACTCAGGGATGAAAAAATTTAATACTTCTCTCCGAAAATTTTTCAGGAGAGCCAAAAATTGGGACAAAATACATACTATAGAATTTTGGATTTCTCCGCAATAAATCAAGTATTTATTTCTCTGAGGGAAGTACGGATCCCTCTGTGGATCAAACTTTCCAGATTCGAAAGGCAGTCGAATTTTAACCCGAGTTGAAAAATGTCCCTGGCATCCTTACCGAAAAAAATACCGAAGGTAAGGCATTGAGATGGCTAACCTAAATGATTTTTTATTTCGTTGAGAACTTGGCAATTTCATTACGATTGTGTCAAAAATGTTTACGCCCCTGCACATTTCTCAGCATGGCTTACCTACTCTCCGTTTCTGGTACTCTTTATAATTTTAAACATGTTCAGTTCGACAATTATTATAACTATTATACTTAAATCGTTACGAGATAAACGACGTTTTAGTTTTTGCCCTACCCAGTTACCAAAAATAAAAAAATTATCCCTTGTTTTTAGTTATCCCGCCTTGATTCACGCCTGATTCATTCATTCGGACAAAATACAATGTACCTTAATTCGCCTTGATGTGTGCACTGTGCAGCCCTGCATTCGACTTCGTGGATGCGACTGCATAGATCTTAAATCGCGGCAAATAAGTTGCGCGGTCGGAATTGTATCCCTCGCGGAACGAATATTTTCGGGCGCCATCTTGGCTTTTTCGGCAATACTCGTTTGAGTATGAGTTTAAAATGCGCAACTTTGTATTGTTTTTACATACATACATACGAGTCGCTGTTATAGCGCTCTTTGGCGCTTTGCGACACCTAAACGCCACAAAGCTCGGTCTTCCCACAGGTCATCAGGGAGTTGACAATCTCTTATCTCATTTAACACCCCCTGTCGCCAACCTCTCACTGGGCGTCCCCTACGCCTCCTCCCAGGAGGAACCCAATCAAGCATCTTTTTTGGCAGCCTCTCTTCCGTCATCCTATTGACATGACCATACCAAACAAGTTGTTTGGTCATGACGTCGAACACGATGTCATTTTCGACTTCCATTATCTGACGCACTCTATCATTACGGACCCGATCTCTCCTAGAAATTCCTGCCGACCTTCTCCAGAAATCCATCTCCGTTGCTCTTAGCATATCCTGTGTCCGTTTCTTCAGCTGCCAAACTTCACATCCGTATGTTAATATACTTATGTATGTTCTGTATTGTTTTTCATTTCCTAATATTGTTCGAATAAAGCAAGGCAAATCCCTGTGAACGATGTGCTTTTTCTATTTTTAAAAAATCCAAAAATTAAAAATTACTGTACAAGTTCAGAATATAATAAAGTAGAATCACGGAGTTTTTGTGTGTTTATTATTGACCGAAATGACTGAATTTGATTGATGAATTAAACGTTTGTACTGCATATTCTGTGTTGATTGGAAATTAATGCATACTCTAAAACATAGATAAGAACCAAGTAATATGTACTTGTTCGTTCTTTAGATCGATTTCTTTAAATTAATGCATTTATTAATATATATGGAACTTAACAAAAAGTAGAATGATTATAGCATTGACTCATCCCGCCAAAAAAAGCTGTTTGAGAAATCTTACGAAAACTGCGAGGGATCTGGATGCCTGAAACACTATTGCGTACTTATTGTTTGATAAGTCTGATGTTTGATGAGCCTGAACTTGCATTTATGGTTAAATTGAGTGGATTTACGTAACGAAACAATTATGGATTGAGTTCAACGGAATCGCACCAAGTCATATCGGGTCTTGAATTGAGAGAAAGAAATTCGAATTTTTATTCCGCCATTAAGGCTATTATGAGGAAATCCTGAAGAGAAGTTTTTTTTTTTATTTCAATAAGAAAAATAACAATACAAAAGGAGGTTAGTAAAAAGGAAATTACAGTGGAGATCAAGAAATTTTGAGAAAGAATTGAGATGAAAAATGTTAATTTCAAGAGGGAGAATAAACTTGAAAAATAGAAAAAAATTAGAACACAGGGGGAACAGACATGTCGCGCAGAAGACAAAGTTTAAAAACTACTTTGGTGATCAGACTATTTTTAATTGACTTCGAATTTTTAACAGGAGAACATCATTTTATGACTATTTCAATTCAAAACTCCAGTAATGCTCCGATTATCCGACCACCGATTGCCCGTCGCTTCTTTATCCGACGTAGTCAAAATTGAGTTTTTCATCAAAAACAAGTTAGCCAGCACGACCAAGATCGTAGGCTTTTCGGGCAAGAAACGAATACTGTGTGAGTGGTTTTTGTGATTTTTTTTTTATGAACATGATCATGTCTTACAAATACGATCGAAAACTGGCCCGGTTTGTGATTTTCGGTTTCAAACAGAGCCTGAAATGACATTTTTGCGGCCATTTTTGGAGGTTTCGATTATCCGATTTTTTCAACATCCGGCGCGGCTTCCTCTGCATATTGTCGGAAAACCGGAGTATTATTGCACTCCTTACTAAATTTTCTAAAATATGAGTTGGTGCATTTCCGCTGAACTCTTCAGTACAAATACCAGAAAATTAGTCTCCTCATGACTAACCGAGCTTTGAACTTTTGTTCCAGGAGGAGCTCAGCAAAGACCAAGTAAAATGTAAGTAAAATTGCACGAATAGTTTAATAATGGAGATATCCTTTGCCTCTATAGTAGCCAATCATTTTCCCTCATATCATATTCGTCTCAAAATTCATTTTTGGAATTTTGAGTTTCAACTCCAAGTAAAATACTGTTTATGTTTTAAGATTCATATTTCCTGATGCTTAAATGTTTGAATTTACTTAAATGATCTCAAATAAAACTATCGACAGTTTCGCCGCGATATTTTCGTTCGTTCTATTTTCTTTTATCGTAACCAAAAAAAATTGAATATCATTCGAGTTTCTACATCGTTACAATAAAGATACATATTTTCCCTTTAATTATGGTAAAAACTGGAGCAGAAAGTCAAGAATGATGACACGCAGTCCTATAGCATTCCTACAGTCTTGTAGGCGTTAATATGCTTTTCACGCCTGCTGATCGACTGCACTGCGTTTGGCGCAATGCGAGAAGTATTCATGCAATCTTGTAGGCGCTAACATGGGCTTGACGCTGACCGCACTGTTTGGTGCAATACGTGAGGTATTCCTAAAGTCTTGCAGGCGCTAATGTACGTTTACCACATGTCCCTTTTCGTTTTTCGCCACTATTCGAACTCGCGTTATTTAAATCATCGCGGCATCGAATAATAGAGCTTAAAAGGCCAATGTTATGTCTACGGCGTATGAGCATTCCAACGTTGCCTCGTTTCTCCCGATTAAATATTTTTTCCGAGAAAAGTTAGGATAGTTCTTTATACCCACAACCATTATTAAATCTTTTCACTTCATTTATCATCAGAAGGTAAGACATCGATGACCTGTCAAATTGCGTTTATTTTCCAAATGTTTTTTGTTTTGCCAGACTTCTACCTTAAATTAACTTCATTTTAAAGTCGCGCATTCCTCTGGCAGATGTTCAGGTTTCTATTCGCGCAATCCTGATGCCTTTTTCGCGCAATCCTGATGCCTTTTTCACGCAATCCTCGTATACTTGCTTAGACCTTTTGCGCAATCCTGGATTACCGCGAAAAGATGGTTGCCATTTGCCCCGTCCTATTTTCTGCGTCTCTCCTCTGTTACTCTCATTTCCCCCCATAATCATTGGCGGAGCCAGCAAATTGGCAATGTTGTTTTTCACCATTTAAACCCATGGAAATTTATCGATTCTTAGAGGGGCCAGGTGCTCCGACGAGAATTGATTATTTAACATAGGTTTAAGCGGAGGGAATCCGGTGTTGCCAAGTTGCTGGATCCGCCTCTGTATTGATATTTCGAGGGATTATCGGTCGGAAAAAGATGTCTAGCCTGGTAAAGTCGATCACCATGATATCAAGATGTGAAACGACTAATTTCCCGACACGACGTCAGTGAGATATCAGCGTATCAGTATGATATCAGCATATCTTTATGACATCGGCATATCAGTACAGTGCTAGTTTCCCCCGCAATCCAATAGTTGAATTATATAAATATTATGTTGAGCCAGCATGATATCCAATCGATTCAGCATGAGAAACGCGGAATGATATCAGTCAGTTTAGACCTTCAATATTGACTGATCGTCCATGTCTTTCCATTTTATTCGATGAATTTTATGTATACTTGTTTCAATTTCTTGTGTGCATTATATTGATGGGATTTTACAGTGCTGAAAAACGCGTTTGACGCATTTGATCATGAGAAAAAAGGATGCATTCCTACGGATACAATTGGAACAATTCTGGAGATGATGGGTCATCCCCAAGACGCACCAACACTCAGACAAATTATTGCCGAAGTCGACGCAGATGGTATGATACCCATGTTGAGATATTTTCTCCGTATGCTGTTTCTCAGACAATAAAAATAACCTTTCTAAAGTTGTCATCATAGATCGATGGTTGTCGAGTAAGGGTATTTGGGTACGGATTTTTTTTTTTTTTTTTTTTTTTTTTTTTTTTTTTTTTTTTTTTTTTAATTTTTTGAAAACTTGGGAACGCATCGATACGTTGGGAAGCATCTTATAACGATTGATCGGTCAGCAATTGTCGCGCAACTGTCAGATCCCACATTTGCAGTTAGAGATAAATGCAAAATTGACTAACAGTTGAATTATACCCCAACGGTTAAATAATTCTCTTTGTCGAGGAAAGTGAGGGGAAATATGTCCAAGCAAAATTTTGATCTTAGATTTTGCGGTATGGGTTTTGTAAGAGAATAATGGATGACGTTATCCGAAACATTAATATGCATGCACATGTTATCTGCATATATCTAAAGCATATACTAGCTTCCTCCTAGTTTTGTCTCATTAGTCCATGATTAGAGAACTCCCGGCTCATAAAAATGCGGTGGAAGACACCATTAACTGAGTTTTCCAAAATATGGCATACCCATTACAATTACGGAGATAAAAAACTCTGAAATTAGACGATTATGTCTTGTACTTTTTCGTTTTTGTCAATTTGTAAAAAATGTAGAATCTAGAATAACGTTAGGGGGCTTTCTTTTCAGCGCATTATGAATGAACAAGTCAAATGTATAGTTCTGCCGTGCTGAGGGAAAACGCCGAATGAACCTTCAGGCGTTGCCAAATTCCTTCTGGCAAATCACTGGTTTTCAGGAAATTTTTTGAATATTTGTCTGCCGATTTATCAGATAATTTTCTTTGTAATTTGATCTGAAACTTCTGAAAATTTCAAGGAAATATGCTCATAATTTTCCTCAAAACTAAACATCTTATCGAAGGAAATTAGGCAATTCTCGAATGTTCATACGGCGTTCTTTCTTAGCACGGCAGAGTTAATGAAGGCATTTCTATCAAAGATTTTGAAAAATTAAATTCATGATTTTCTCTCTTTCAAGGGTCCGGAGAGCTGGAATTTGACGAATTTTGTGAATTGGCCTCCCGGTTTCTATCCGAAGACCAGGAGGAGGACCCTGTTGCCATGCGTGCCGAGCTTCGTGAGGCATTCCGTTTATATGATAAAGAAGGTAATTATCGGCAGACAATCATTACTTCACGTCTAAATGTTTGTTTTCCCATTTGAAGAAATGGGGATTGTAAAGAGGACACCTGCAATTTACATAATTGGTCGTAGGAGGGAAAGATAAAAATAATCGGAAAAATCCTCTTCAAGGGACTTCATTTTGCAATCAGGAACAAGAATTACTGGCTCATCCATAAAAGTACCTTGTACCTATGTGTGCAGGTAAACTATAATGGTACATACCCAGGGCCGGATTCATCTACTTGCCACCCATGGGCCGCCGGTATTTTGCCGCCCCTTCTCATTCGTTTTGAAACACCAATAAAAACCATCAAGTGAACGTGCCGGAGGGGGAGGGGTGCATAAGACGCGTTTACTCGTGTCGGAAACATGTTTTTGCGAAAGCTCTGTCAACACTACCAGCAAAAGTTTACGGAACTTAGCGCGAAAGTTAAGTTTCGTAAACCTACCTCTGTGTAGACAAGGCCTTTTATTTAGAAGAAATGAAAAAACTATTATGAAAGAGCAAACATAATTAATGTGGTTTAATAATTTTAACTTCTGCCGCCGCGCCGCGCTGACTGCACTGTGTTTGACGCAATGCGTGAAGTATTCGCGCAGTCTTGTAGGCGCTATGCGTTTCGCGCTGATCGCACTGTGTTTGACGCAATGCGTGAAGTATTCGTGCAGTCTTGTAGGCGCTAATATGTGTTACTAGCCGACCGCCGCGCCACGCCGAGGTGGGGCTTCTCCTTTTCAAGCCCTCGTCATCATTCCTCTCTGCGCCGCGCCGTTCCAAGCCAAACTGCGCGTGGTTGGTTTCTCTCTTAACTCGACTAATTAAAGATACTGTCTCTTGTATCTCCGAAAGACGACAAAATACTTACTGTACTCTCCGGCAATGAGAGATTTTGTCGCCTTTTCTCGTTTGTAATTTTTTTTCTGAATCCAATGTTTTAAATACATCTAAAAAAAATTGCAAAATTTGCCGCCATGGGCCGCGGTTCATGTAGCCACCCCCTAAATCCGGCTCTGTGCATACCTGCGTTGTTTTTAAACTGAGCCAGAAATTTTAGTTCCAAATTGCAAAATTTAGTCCATTTCAGAATAGTTTCTTCAGGATCTCTTTTTAATAGGCCCAGTAAGCGGCATGCTAAGTATCGTGCTTTGATATCAGTACTTGCATACCTATCAGAGAAAAAATTAAGCACACAATTCGTCCAAAAGCTAAAATTTGTCGATTGCTTTAGCTCATTATTCCGTCTACCTTACATTAAGAATGGAGAATAATCCATGTCTAAAGTTGAAAAGTGTGCAACGTTGCGGCTGCAACTTCCAGTAAATTGTATCATTTTAAAATTAAGCTAACCAAAGTCTCTTTTCGATATTTTTTGTGAATACTTTGAATGAGTGAAGCACATTCACAGAAGAAATTTCCAAGAAAACGTATCGGTTAGTTTTTCGGCTTACATGGAATACAAAATTTTTGGTTATATGAATCTGATTTCGGTTCAGACAACTAAATTTTTTGCTAGCAATAGAGAGACTCGTGTTCTTCACCGACGGTTTTGGTTGCCCGAGCCAAAGTTCGGCTTTTGTAACAAAAAAATTCGGTTACCACGACTAGAGACTTGGATATTCCCATATGGACCGAGTTATGGCCCGTGCAATCGAAGTTGTTACTCAATTATGATGAACAGTATGTTATGATACACAAGACGCATGATGTCTGTTTGAAATTAAAGCTTAATTTGATTATTTCCGTAAATTTCCAGGAAACGGATACATAACAACTGATGTTTTACGGGAAATTTTATACGAACTAGATGATAAAATGACTGACGATGATCTAGATGAAATGATCGAGGAAATTGATGCTGACGGATCTGGAACGGTAGACTTTGACGGTAAGTTTTTTGTGACATTCAAATATGCTTTCGTTGTTGTTTTGTCAAATTTTTAATTTATGACAGTGAAATCAGTCTACGGTTTCCATGTCCCTGGTAAAAATTGGCAGTAGAATCTGTGTTCCAAAATACCATAGACCTACAACCGGCTGTAAGATTTCCAATAGCTTCCATAGCCGGCTACACAATTTCTTATAGCCTTTTATAGCCGATGGCGACTAAGCAACAGCCAGGCGATAAAGTGTATGCTAAACGTTACTAATTACGGATGCTAGGACTTAGCGAGTTTTTGGAATACTGCTCTTTTTTTGGGCCGTAGTATCTTGATTTATTTTGCGAGGAAAGCTCCGTACGTTTGATGGATGCCTGCCATTACTAATATATTAGAGCGCATTCAGTTTCGTATGATACTGTGCAGTACTTCTGGTGTGAAATAGTTGCTTCAAGCGCCGTGGCAGGCGGGCAGCCAGCGCGGAACATGCAATGGCGCCTACAAACCTAACCGGGATACTTCACGCGTTGCGCAATGCTTGAAGTATCCCTGTTAGGTTTGTAGGCGCCAGTGCGTCGCCGCTCCGCTTTGTGTTACGCTCTGATATTTAATCTGGTGGAGTCAACGTTATTCAACTCATGATTTTGAAATGTTTGCACATCCTGTATGGATTATTCTCATTGTAATTGATGAAAATAAATATGTATTAAAGGAAAATATAATGTGTGTTTTGTAAATATTAAGGTGGTTCCGTATCAAACTTAATGATTTCTAAAGCACACGAATTTCTACACAATTTCATATAGCCTTTTATAATCGATGGCGAGCAAGCAACAGCCAGGCGATAGGAACTATAGCCCGGCTGCATAATTTTTTGTCGCTTCGTATGGCCCGGCCGTATGATTTTCTCCGCATTCTACAGCCAGCTATATGATTTTCTGTAGCCTTTTAGCCGGCTATAAGAATTCCTATGGTATTTTGAAACGCAGCTCTTATCGCCGATTTTTACCAGGGGTATGATTTTATTCTTTGAGGATCATCGAAAGAAGAAAGTGCGTAGCAATGAGTATTAGCATTCAATCAAATAAGACTTCATGTACAGCATTTAGCTTCATAATTAAGCTAAATCAGATCAGTAAAGAGGCCTCTCACAAGCACATACGCAGATTTTTAAATTCTAGTTCAAGAGACCAATGTTTTCTTAAAAAATTAAATTAAAAAGCAAATTAACTGGGCGCGAAGTGAAACTTTTATTTCTACTCCCACTGCCAATGACTAGGTGATCAATGCTTTACAAACTGCAGATTTCAATTTTGAAACACCATTGTAATTTGTGCATGATGCTATGATTTTCTACCAGTCCACAACAACAACATTTTTTTGGGATCGACGATAAAGGGACGAATAATAGTCGACACGTTTAGTTCACATGCATAAAAATATGCACAGTCGAAGGGGAATTGCGTTTTCTGAACCAAACAAGCGCCAAAAAATATTTGCAGCTATTCTGCAGTGGTAAGGAAAAACGCCATATGAGCCTTTAGGCGTTGCCAAATTTTCTTTGATAAAACCCCAATTCCGATGTAAGCTTATGAATATTTTTTCTCTCAATTTTCAGAGACTTTGGTTCCCAATTTCACCTAAAGTTCTTGAAAATGTTGAGGAAAAATATTCATAAGTTTCCTTAAACAAGAACATTTTATCGAAGGAAATTTGGGCACTTTCGAATGTTCATAAGGCGTTTTTCCTTAGCACGGCAGTACTGTTGGCGGGATCTACCTGTGGGAATAGCTCAAATAGTTCATGGGGTGGCTATTGCAATAAAGTAGTGTATTAATTTTTTTTTTTTTTTTTTTTTTTTTTTTTAGTTGAAACTGGAGTTAAATTGTACTTAAATATGAGCCTATTCTTATGGCGTCAGTTTAATTGCATTTACTAATCATTTTGTTTTAGAATTCATGGAAGTCATGACTGGAGAATAAAATGGCGCACACCTGAGAAGTATCACAAAAAAAACGCACAAGACGGAACCAAACTTTTTTGTATGATAATGACTTAAAAGACTGAATTAGTGTTAAAGCATCAATTAAATGGGAATAAGGAAGACTAAAGACTTTTTTCACTGCAACTATCTCCATTTTATTTTCATTTATCTGTGGAATAATTTAAATTATTCAAGAGACTTTTTGCGAGTAAAAGTTATTTAAGGGAAAAAATCAACAATTACAGGAAGCTGACAGTTCCGATTTACGTCCATCATACGCAATGCTATGTTAAGTGTTAGGCATAGAAGGATTTGCCGTTTGATGAGGTCTGTCTGTTCCCATTTAAATATTTCTCACTTTAAAAATATACATGCCCATGAGCAATCGTATTGAAACAATTTGCGCCTGCATTCACTTAGCAAATTCCAAAAATGAATAATTCATGAACAATTCACGATCGTGTTCCAAGTATACAGCAGACGTTCAACCTCTTCGTGGCTAGTATTTAATAACGTTTTCAATGTATTTTTAAAATTACATGGAAGCCACAGAGCCCGGTTGAAAATAAAATTTCTATAAGGTCAGCTATGTTTTATAATTCCCCTAATCTTTCAAATAATTGCTGGTTTGACCTTGTCTGAGTAAATATTACATATGTGGCTTGAAAAATTGTAATTATCAAAGGGAGTTGAAGACGGAGAAGAACAAAAACAACAGAATGAAGAGAAGGTTGCTTTTTAATCCTTTCTTAGTAAGTATACTTAAATATCACTGAGTGAAGCTTTAAGACTAATACAACTATACACACAAATTTGTACAATTTGAACTAAATGATATGTTTACAACTATCATACAGATCCATCATTATTCGAACTCGAGTTAGTACCAGAAAAACATCCATCACTACCGCCACTTTGGTAATCCAATTTGAACGGGCGTAACCTCGCTTTATTGTTGTAGTTGAAAGAAAAATACCTGCGATCATTGGTTGGATAAACATCGCCGATTTCGGCGTAAACATTCTCACTTGACCCAGACGAAACGTCCGACTCATTGGGAGAGATAGCATCCTTAACATTCGTATACGGGATCTCAGTTTTTAAATTGTTACTTGTGACATTGGTTTTCAAAGGTAGATCAATGACCGGTGTGTAGGGGATGTTTAGGGATTTAGGGGTTGAATCAACATTTTGAACCAACAGCCGTGTCTTGTAGACGGGTCTTTCAGCGCTATCTAAGGACATTGGCTCTTGAGTGGGCTGGTGAGAGTAATTGTTGACAGTTTTTCTAATTACCCTATACTTAAAATCAGCCTCAGGCGCAATTTTGAACTTGTCAACATCACGAATTGATTGATCCACACTCTTATCTCTTTCTGGCTTGGTTTTCGGGTTGCTCGAACTTTTGCTATTGGTAACATGATTGTTTTTGTTTAAATACGTGACTAGCTCTTTATCTGATTTTGTTTTACTACTCTTACTACTTTTACTACTATTATTTATGATAATGTTTTTCTCGTTGTTGCTGATTTCGATACTACTGACGTGATTGTATTTTAAACTACTTTTATTGCTGCTCGGATTGCTGTCCCTACCACGATTGCCACTGTTATTGCTCTGAGGAAGTTTTTCGGATTTATGGTAACTATCTAAGGAAGCTAGGCTGATGTCCGCGTCTTCGTTTCTTGATTTTATACTCGATGAATTGGTTAACATATCCAGTCTTTCCATTGCACTTAAAGTGTTGCTATCACTAAAACTATCGTTTACGTTTGAGGATCCTGAGTTGATGCTATTTACATTTGGTAGACTACTCTCATTGTGCTTGCTCACTCGACTGCTGCTGCTATTGCTATTGCTGTTCGATAGGACGAAGTTTGGTGGAGGCAGAGGGGGACTGTTTTGAGGAGGGGCTGCCGGGGGTTTTGACACAGGTGGGGGAGGAGGGGGTGATGAGGGAGGATTCAGATAATTCTTAGAGCCGCGGGAAGAGGGAGGTTTCGATGGAAGGGGTGGTGGTTGCTTCGTCGAGGAGGGAGAGGAACTTGTTTTGGAGCGGAAGAGTTCGTTGTCGAAAATGTTCCTCTCTGTTTTCATCATTGGTAAAGAGAAACATTCGTTCCCACCGAAGTTCTTATGGATGAGTCTGTGGTTGGCGAGATTAAGGTAGAGGGAATTCGAATCACAGGTCGACGTCGAGTTAGTAGTGGAGGTAGTCGTTACCGCGGTCGCTATCGAGGCTACATTTTGAGCGTTGAGATTTCTGTACAGGGGTCGTGGATCCTCGGGGCCGTAAGAGGTGGAAAATCTGAAGGAGGCAGACTTGACCGTCTTCTTGTCGCCTAGAGACACTCGTCTTGATTTCTTCTCTTTCTTGTTGCTCTCGAGACTCTTTTCGTTGATGGCGTTCAGCTCTTTGATCACGTTCTCTGGATAGATGTGATGGATGATCTTGAGCTGCTTGCACCACTTCTCGCCGTTTTCGTGGCAAAACCGCAAGGCTTTCTGCACTTTGGGAGATTTGAAAAGACGCAGCTCGTCGTACTCGTGCTCCGTGGGCCTCATGATGAAAAACTTCGAGTTGATGTCGATTTCTAGGAGTCTGTATTGATCAGTCTTATTTCTGCTATCATTCGATGATAGGCTTCCTCTAGGAGTAGACCCGCCGTCAAGAACGCAGGCCAAAATCACGTCTTCCTTGTGATAACTTTCAAGCAACATTGACCCTGTGAACATTAAAATAGATGGAATTACAAAGGGCACATCGGAAATCGCCAAGGATTTAATAATCAAGCGGGTGCAAAAATTTCTCGAAGGAAACTAGATCATAAGCAAACAAATATTCTTGTGTTTTGACTTTCTTGATCGGTTTGCATTATGACACTTATTTACTCACTTTTTCGCCCTATGTAAATCACCACTGTAATCGCTCAATGTATTCACATAGGGCGAAAAAGTAAGTAAATGAGTGTAATAAGTGTGTAAATATTCTTTTCTAGAAATTTAAAACTTCATGTCTTTCATAGTTTTACGCTAAAATACAAGACCCTAGTCTTTCGTCACAACGAATATCGAATACTCAATGAGTAAAATCATTGAAAGAAGTTGCGCTTACGTTTGAATTCAAGCCACTACAATTGAAAAGATCTTATCGGTTGTATCAAATTGCATTCAAACCAACACAACGCTTCTATTATGTCAATTAAAATAAATTAATCGAGTATTTATGGGTATTTTATCATAGGTATTTTATCAAGTATTTGATATCCACGGTTACGTTTTGTCAAATAACGTCTATAATTAATGTAATCAAGAAAAAGCTAAGAAAGCCAAAAAATCGGTTACGCGATAAGGTAAATTTGGTCTAAAGAAAATTAAATCCCAATAATGATGCACAGAATCAAAGAATACCGAGTCTCCTTTAAACATATGAAGTCGACATTTTTTGAGGTAATTAATAACTAGATTTTATTAAAACAGTAATTTCCTCAGCGCCCTATGCACTCGTGTCAGTGCATTTGTTACATTAGAATGTTGGAATGAAACAAACTAACATGCTCCGGGTGAAAAGGAAGATGAAAGTGCCTTCAACTCTGGAGATATGTAGCGCATAGTAATGTCGTGCATATTGTATCGACCCAGATTGAAGGCATTCTTTAACTTGCGCTGCGGTACCATTGCATGAGAATCAACGAGAGTATTTTCTAGTAGTTTTTCTTAATCTTGAATAATGAAAAGGGTGAAATCGATAAGTAATCCGCACTTCTCTTATCAAGTTCTCTCAGGAAGCACATTTTAACGATTCTTTTTTAATGAAAGAGACCATATGTACTTTCAGCCAAAACTAATTAAGATCTCCTGTAAATAGTTCACAAAAACGTATTGGTACAAACCTTGAGGTTTTGTTGATGAGATAATGCAGACTCGAACTGGGAGGGGAAATGTTCGCAGCAACCTTGGAAGCTGGTAAATTTTACTAACATTTTCCTCTGAATTGTTTGCTACCGTCGTTATAGCATAAAATTGGCCATGCGTTGAGATGGGTATGTATAAAACCTGAAAACATAATCGAAGATAAATAAATGAGATAAAAAAAAAATAGACAGTAAAAGCTTCACATAAAATCTCATGTATTTGTATAGGTTGCCTCTCTTTCTATGGTGAGTATTTTGCCACGAGCATCATCGAGATTAGCTCTCAATGGGAAATCATCGGGTTCACAAATGAATTGTTCGACTCTGCATTGAGTGACAATTTAAGGGGGATAATTTTAAACTGCATAAACTACGTAAGTACTGTTTCTCCGGAAAAATGCTTCCTGAAGCCTGTAAAACGTTAGGATGCACCAATTTAAAGATTATATAAGTCTTCAGTCCTTTTATACAAATTTTGAGGGTGTATTATACAATTTTTACTCCCTAAATACTTTGCAATGACTTGTAGTTGGAAATTACTTATACAATGCTTTTTGACAATTTAAAATTCAGATATATGTCGAATAAAAACAAAGCATACACAGAAAAAAGTTTGGCTACATGTACTAAAGTTCGACCCTTATAGAACACGGTTAGATTCGCATGACGAACATTCGGTCTGATAAACCGAAGTTCAGTTTGTATAGCCGCACTTCGGTTTCGCAGATTGAATGTTCGATTATGCGAACCGAACTATACCGTACCCATACGGATCGAACATTGATACGCGTAACCGCATACTTTTCCAGTGCAGCATGTAATATATCTATCCCCTGTCCATTATATACGTATGAAGTGATTTTCCTTTCTTACAGACTCAAAATAAGCTTTAATGCAATTATGCTACTATCAAGATAAAATAAGAGAAAAAATATCTGTTCTTTTTTTTTTTTCATTTTACACATACAAATATAGCATACAGGCAGTGAAGTTTGCCTCATGATCAAACACTGAAGGTAAGAAAAATAATTTCGAGCCCGTGACTCGACTTTGTGTTAAAGCTACTTTCCTACAATCCGAAGAGTTTAGAGGAGAAAATGAAAGTGCATACCTGATTTGAGGAGGAGAGGCATTGAGCATAACGGTTAGTCTCCTGCCGGCTTCCAATCAAGGGCCACGATAGTCGTTTTGATCGGGTTGACTGATTTGCAAGATCTTGATAGACTGCAAGCAATTTCAAGACTTGACCACTTTTCACAGTAGTTTTGCAGTACTGCTGCCGACTCCCATCTAAAAGAGCAAATAAGAAAATTCGAATAGAATATTGAAGCTGTTAAAGTAAATTAGTATATCAGTAATCAGTATTCAGATAAATCGTATACATTTGCGTCTTCTTATTATCTATTGCGTGATTTTAATTTCAAAACTTTTAAAAAAATTGCGAGAAATTTTAAATGACAAATTTTAGATGTCTTCAAATGATGTTCAATAATATGAAGTTGCTCAGATAGTGAAACAATAAATGAATGTTTTGCTGGAACAGAATTGCTGGCTAATTAATTGTAAGATTTACGCTTGGATCGGTTCTGCACATTGATACTTGGAGTGGATTATGATGAATTAGGTACTAGCCAAAATTTCTACGATCTAAGATAAAAATAAAAAACATGTGAAAATTTTTTCTCGGTGTTATTTAATTTTTCAGTTGTAAATGTAGTTTTGTAAACTTGCCTCCTCTCTTCCTCTCAGAACGCTGCGTAATTTCATTTCTGAGATAATATGTCATAATTTGAATATTATTCGAAGATAGAACAACGGGTGAAAGTCATTAAAATTGACAATTTTAAAGTAGAGTATTACCGGAATTAGTACGATTATTTTGAGTGTACGCTATAATATCAGGGCCAACTGTCAAAAACGAAGTGACTTGTGCCGAGACAAGCCTGTTCATCGAGTTGTACGCTTTTGCTTTGACTTGTCCTCTTTCGGTAACTACACTGAACCAGCCTGAAAAAAAACACATTGCAAAGTGATGAAAAGACAATATAAGAATCGAGCTTTACACATTGACAGGTTCTGCTTTAAAATTGTATTTGCAATTGCGTAAAGTTTGCATACACAGCAGCATCTATCATTTTGAAAGTACCGAGGTTAAGAGGATGATTTGTAATGACCCTGACAAGATATCACTTTCCTATAACACGGAAAATAAAATATTCATTGATACAATGCTCACGGTGCATTTCAAGTCCCACCTACTTTTGCAATCGTAGTTGTATAGTGATAGAATGTTATGTTCCGGTGCCGAGTGATATCAATGTTGGTCTGTTACCGGGACCAAAATAACTGTTACCATAAAACACAATATTGTAACTACGATTAAAAAGTAGGTGGGATCTCAAACACAATATGAGCATGGTGACAGAAAAAATTCTTATTTCTTGGAGCTGGGCTCCCAGCGTCGTTATTGTCAAATTAAAAATGAAGATACTAGTGAGTAATTTAAGACCTGATATTTTACTCGGATTAACATCGCGTCTCAAAAATTGAGATATTCAATTAGATTTTGGTTTTTTGGCAGGCGGGAGGTATAAAATACGGCGATTTCCCTCATTTGTGAGTTAAATTCGGCGTTCACGGTGTTTGACGTGAAAATGGGATGCGGAAATATGTGTTGTGCTGAATTACTTAGATCTGTATTCATAGCAGTTTCTCTAGCAGCTTTTTTCGCTGTGGCAGTCACAAGTGGTTTACATGATCATGAAGAGTATTTACGAGCTTCGAGTTAGATTTAACAATGCAGCTTTGAAAATGATGTCTTGCAGGAACTTGGAATGATTTGCATCGACAAAAAGTACAAAATTCTTACAAAGGAAAAAATGTAGGTGTGATTTTAAAAAAAATGTCCCCAGTATTTCTTTTTCTTTTTTGGTTGTTGTATTTTGTCTCATTCGGGGCGAAATGTCCATTCTTTTCCAAAGAACTGTTTCCAATGTTATGATGCTGAATTTCACTCGAAATGTTCGAATTTGTCATTTTTGAGATATATTCCTTAATGACAATGTAGACCATCTGGAGCCTTCCCAAAGGAGGAAGCTTCTTGAGAAACAACTATGATTACGACTCTTATTGCCCTTTCTGGTGATCCATTGAGCCATTTCATATGAACTAAACAGTTCAGTTACGCGATTGCTCTTCCTTCACCTGTTCAAAAGTTCCCATGAGTACCCATGGTCAGGGTTGCACTGGTGAAATGAAAAATATGAAATATTGAAAATTTCCGTAAAATATTTCATGAAATTTCAAAAAGTTGTGAAAAATATGAAACACATTTTCAAGGGTTGGGTATGCAACACGCCCTAAAAACTACCAAAAGGCGAAAATCATTCCCTTTCATTTAAGTTTGCATTGCAATTTCGAAAAATATTTTTCAATAGTTTTCATATTTTTCAATAATTTTCATGTTTTTCAATATTTTTCAACGTTTTTCATACTTTTCAATATTTTTCATATTTTCTGAAATTTCATGAAATATTTCACATGAATTTTAAGATTTTATTTCTCATGAAAAATGTCAACCCTGCCCATGGTTACTACTCCTTCTAGTGCGAGCTGTTTTTGAGATGGCCGCTATTCTACATTATTTTTGGTGCTTCGAAGTGGGGAAAAAATCATATTACAGTGACTCTTGTCCCGCCTAGGCTGAGGACAAGCCACACGCTCTCAGTCTCTACCAATCTTAAGCGGTCAATGAAGAATAAGAAGATGAAGAAGGAAGAGGAGGAGAAGCAGAGACAAGAGACCCTCCATTAGCCTCTTGGCGACAGGTGGAAGCTTTTACTTTCGGTGATTCAACAATTCCTTATGGACAATTATAAGGAAGCAACAGTCATCACTCTTATTTCGGCTGCTGACCTACCTACATGGTGGATGATGAGCTTTGGGTGACGTCATGAGCCAAACAAGTTTCCCAAACTTCGGCTTGTTTGCAAAACGGAACAGCCAACACGTTGTTAAACATCAACCATGCAGGTAAGTCAACAGAAGAATGCTGAAGTCCCGAAAGTAAAAGGTTCCACCATTGCCAAGATACCAGTGGACGGTCCTTGTCTCTCAGAAGAAGAGGAGGAGGAGGAAGAAGAAGAAGAAGGAGAAGAAGAAGAAGAAGAAGAAGCAGAAGCAGAGGCAGAGGCAGAAGAAGAAGAAGAAGAAGAAGAAGAAGAAGAAGAAGAAGAAGCAGCAGCAGCAGAAGCAGAAGAAGAAGAAGAAGGAAAAGAAAAAGAAGAAGAAAAAGGAGAAGAAGAAGAAGGAGGAGAAGAAGAAGAAATAGAGGAAGAAAAAGAAGAAGAAAAAGAATAAGAAGAAAAAGAAAAAGAGGAAGAAGAAGAAGAAAAAGAAAAAGAAAAAGAAGAGGAAGAAGAAGAAGAAGAAGAAGAAGAAGAAGAAGAAGAAGAAGAAGAGTGTTACCTTGGAATGAATCGGGTATGACGATGAGAGAATCGTATTCATTTCCATTGAGATGCTTATGTCCGAGTCTAGTTTCGGAAAAGTTCCTGGCCTCGACTTTGCCGCTCCGGTACTGCTTGTACATGAGGATGTGGCCGTTGAGGAGGGCGATGGGGTCGTTGGATCCGAGGAGGTCGGCCACCGGCTCCTGGGGCACCACCCGAACGACTCGCGGCAACGAGTACTTCTCCAAAAAAGTTCGCGGGGTCAAGTTCTCGCTGAGGGACGAGCCGCTGTGGCTCGAGCCGTTGGTCATGATCTTGAGTCGGAAGTTGGAGTCGTTGTGCGAGTTTCGGTCCGACGAGTTGGACGCCGACGTGGACGTCGTCTTGTACGTGCTCAGAGGCGGCATCTTGAACACCAGGTCCTCGTCCCCGCCCCCGCCGATGTACCCCCCGCAGGAGTCCTTCCCCTCAACCCCGTCCCATTTCTTGCAGATGCTTCGATTTAGGAAACTCTCCTTAATCCAGCTTCCGCTGAGCATCAGGACGGAGGTTCCCGAAGTTTCCGCAGAGAGGAGGCACCAGAAAAAAAATGATAAAAAAAGGAAGCGGGGCCTGAGTCGTCGGCCCTACATCATTTCTTGAAATCGGTGACGTGGTCCGATGCTTTGAACTTCATTTTCCAGGACGTGATTTTGTGCCGCATGTCTGGAGTGCACCGGTTTTGTCGAGACCAGCGCTCACGTTTGGATTCTTGATCTGCAACAAAGAAATAAGATCAAACTGTTAGTCGGATTTTATTTGGTTTATTCAAGTCTACACTGGAAAAAAGTCTCGCGGATCTTGAGTCTAGACTCTTGACAAATTTGGCAAAAAAAAGGCTCTTGATCCAATCGGATTTTTGCTGAAATCAAAAGGAATTATCCTTAAATTAAGAGGCTTGGCTCTCGATTCAAGTAGGGATGTCGATACTCAGGGAAGTATCGATACTCGGTATCGATACTGGTATCGACTCTAAGCATCGATACCGGTATCGAGCATCGAGCTGAAGTATCGATACTTATGAGGTATCGATACCATCGATACTATTTCTGAATTATGCCGTGATTCTGAGTGTGCGTATGTCTGTCGGCCGTTAAATCCCTCCAGATTTACGCCTCTCTCGGAAAAGCCCTGTTCGCGTCCTTAGTCAACCATTTTGAGCCCTTAACTACACTTATCGAACTGAGCTTTTAACATTTTTATTGAAGTATAATCATCTTGAGAAACTTGATTACTCCGTCGTTTGTCACAGTACTCACAGTGCATCATGAAGGTGAAATAGTGGGGAGAGAATTTTTTAAAAAAGAAAAAGAGGCCTTCTTCATGGCCAAATCAGATTAAGTATCGAAACCGTCGATACTGGGGTCTTGGCATCGATACTGCATGGTATCGATATCGTGGAGTATCGATGCCGAGTATCGTTAAGTATCGATCGAAAGTATCGATACTTTGCAAGTATCGGATAAGTATCGACATCCCTAGATTCAAGCAAGAACCCGATCGAATCATGAGTATTTTCCCTTGTCAACATTTTTAAGAGCCCAGAGACTTTTTTACTTTCTCGCGCCCCTAGGGTAGAGGAAGTATTGTCATCCTTCAAGGAGGGAAAAAAGTTGAAATTTTATCATTTCTGGACGTTTTAGGGTCCCTGGAGTCAAAATAACCATACTTGAAAAAATGTGTGTCCGTTCGTCCGGCGTCCCCAAAATCTGTGCACAGCCTAGCTCAGAATCTATCTGTTCAATTTCATTCAACATTTGCAGAGAAGATTATGGTCTCCTCATTTTACGTCGTGCAATCTTGTGATCATAATCATTGTGATTTCGATGATTATTCAGGTGATTCTATATGCGAACTCCCCAAAATTAGGTACAAATTGACTGGAAATGGTCTGAACTGATGACAAAGTCAAATATTGAATCTCAATCTATTTTTTAAGACTTCTGAGCTTATATTTAGTGGCAAAACTAGTATGATATACTATTGGTACAATTTGTTAAGCTCAAAAGTTATAAAAAAGAAAAAGAAATGAAACCTATGGTAGTGGCTTATTGAAGTATCTAACTCACATTAGAATCTATATTCTGCACATGCTCTTTACGTGTTAATCCCATATTTATCCGAATCTATTGTTGTCTGAAACTCACCAAGACAACTCTCTTAGTTTCCTTTAAAGAGTGCTAGGACACCATATTAACATGCGAATCACACTTCAATATCTACTTGCTTGAAAGCGAACGTGGTCAAAACGCGTTTGGAGTTTCTGATTAATTTCTCGCGGCGATACTTGTCTTCGACAAACTGTCGAAGAGAAAACCTGAGCAGCGACTCGATAGTTGACTCATTATCGAATGGCCATGATCGATAAAAAGCATTGCTAAGATAGGAATTTATCGATCAGGACCATTCGATAACGATTCAACAATTGATATCGAATGACCATGATCGATAGAAAGCATTGCTGAGATAGGGATTTATCGATCAGGATCATTCGATAACGATTCAAAAATCGATATCGAATGACCATGATCGATAAACAGCATTGCTTCGATAGGGATTTATCGATCAGGATCGTTCGATAACGATTCAACAATCGATATCGAATGACCTTGATCGATAAAAAGCATTGCTAAGACAGGGATTTTTGAGTTCATTCGATAACGATTTAACAATCGACTCGCAGGCCTGTAATTGGACGTAATTCTATCACACAGATTTATGTGCAGGTGAGAAATATGGGGTGTGCTCGTCAGTTCTCTGGCCGTAAGAGTGAATGAGAATAATAAAGCGTCAGTGACGTCACCGGAGATGGATGGTGGTCATTAACTCATGAGCCATGTCCACAACGCTCTCGTGCCATGCCCGCGGCTCATATATCCCGCATTCGGTTTGCACATAGCTCTGTTTGCTGAATTTAAAATCCCGCTTTTCCAATTCTTCAAAAGAAATCACGCCCTTTTCATATTGTTCCTTTTGCAGCTTTCTAGAGCGCGCCCCATATTTCTCACCTGCACATAGTTCTGTTTGATAGAAATACGTCCAATTCTTCGTGCATTAGCGTATGACTTTTTGCCCAGCATTTAAAATTGAAGGCAATTCTCTAGTCCCTCGCTGTCATTAGTTTTCGAACCGAGTTGATACATCTGCCTGTTGGTAGAGTTCGCTCCACGTTGCACGCATTCGATTCTGTAACTACATCGCGTAAATCATAGTTTAAGTCAAATTAGATTTTAGTACGTGACCCCTCACATATTACTGGTTGAATCGCCGATGCCTGACGGGAACACACGAGGACACGGTGTAGATTATCTCTTCCGAAGATGACAGTCGGCGTTATCCATTATGTCATACACCGGTGAGCTATGCGCTGACGTCCATTCATGACATCTTGAAATAACTGCCGCTCTTTTCTTCTTCCATTCTTCCTACTTGCCCTTCCTTCGGCCGCTGTCTGCCATCAGGGGTCATGGAACGCTCAAGACCGCACCGTTGTCTACGCCCACCTCTGAGTGCGCATGCGCAACTCATCCACGAGTGTCTTTGCCGATCCTATTCCGCGCCACGATGTAAGATTTCAAGGAAACTTCTTTTTACTGACGCTCAATCCAATTCTGAAAGTGGAAAATATACCTCACCATCTGATGGCTGTGATCGAACGTGTGCTTAAGCACTGACTTGGCTGTCACATACAAGTTCTCATGAATGAAGCCCATTCTGCAGTTATTTCCCGGTGTCAGTGCCATTGAAAGCCGTTTGTCTGTTGGCCAATGTTGCCGCTTTGGAATCAGAGATTTAGACTTATCGTGGACCCTCTAAAATTTAGCAAGGCCGTCATGACTTGAAATGTGATGACTGCTTTTTGAAAAATAATGATCACGAGGAAAATGCTTCGTGTACCACATCTTTTGATGAAAAATATACATTTCTTGGCAGTTTGAGGCGAATAACCATGAAGTCTAACACGTTTTCAAGTTTTCGCCAATTTTAACTAATCCATTAGCATCAATTAGGTGGCCAATTCTCAGGTTTACAACGGCAAAAATCATAACTAGACGTCTCCTCAATTAAAGACACTTCAGGAAACACTGAAATACGGTCTCCTTGCTTTTATGTGCCACGAGAACATTTTTGGAGTCGGCTAGCCATTCACCAAATATCATCCTTCAAATTTAAAAAATTCAAATGATAAGCTATCGTCCCAGTATGATTGACAAGTCAAAATACGCAATTGTTTTACATATCATGCTTCTAAGATTGTGGGTTTGCTTACTCTCGATCAAATATTATAGCCAGTATCAGACGATATCAATATCAACAGTATCCAGGCTTTTGTTTTTGAACTCAGCGCTACTCCGCTATTGATGACGTCTAGCCAAGGAGAATTTGCAGGTGTCTGAAATTTGATGAATTCTGTGGCTGAATGGACGCTGTCAAGTGAGCTGAACACGAGTATACCCTTGGTTCTTAAATTTGAACAATTATTGGAGGAGATATTAAAAAATGATCTAATCTGCTAAAATACATGCGTTTAAATGGGAAATGCCGCCAGATGACGTCACTATGCGGCGTATTTTCCCACTTTTAAATCTATTTTAATACTATTTCCCATGGCCGAAAAAATTATAAAAAATACTGCAAAATTAGCTCTTTAGACAGCTTCAGCTGAAGCAATAAAACATTTGCGTATGCAAATTCTCCACGTCATTTTAGCTGAAAGCAGGGGTAGCAGCTAAAATCGTTTAAAGAGGGTCTAAGCAACGGAGGTAAAACTGTGAGTGGTTTTTCTTTGCCCACCCCATCGTTCCAGCTTTACTTTTCCACAATTATGTGACGTGATAGAATTATTTCACGTATGAAAAATGAATGATGATCTGCGTGCATGCCCTTCACATTAGGGAGTAAGCAATACAGTGACAATTGCGTCGAGTGGCAACGCTGCCCAAGAAGTCGTACTTCCGTAAGTAATGGTTCGGTTCATAACGTAAACTAATAATCATTCAGCAATAAATTTATGCGGGGTGGAAAATGAAACCTCGGCACGGGACAAAGACCGGCACCGGAGACGCCTTTGGCCTTCGCCCCCTTAAGTCGCATGTCATGCGATACCGACGCAAACTGCACGCTTAAGTCACTCCGTAAGAAAACGAAGCCACCTTTATGGCATCGATTAATTCAATTATATTCTTTTGATACTCGATCGATTAGGATCATCTCCTTGTCCCTTAACCCCGCTTCCTTCACTGTTCGAAAAGGGTGTTCCTCAAAGGAAATGCTCGAAGGGACACACCCACACTGAAGTCGATTCACCATTTCCTGCAACTCCCCTGAAGATATATGTAATTACTTCATACCACAAGTTATCCGCCCCCAGGTTTATTTATTAACTCTCATAATCGGTGTAAAAATGCTTTGACTGTCTTCAAATCCTGTGACGAAATGAATTTCATCGATTCCGTGTCTTTGTACACTGAAAAATGTATTTTTCTGCAGTGTCTCTTCTTTCGGGAGGATAAGGCTAATGGAAGAATTTAATGCGCTGTAGTTACAATTATTATATTTGTGCCACAATATTAAGACTCCGCGCTGTTTTAGGGTTGAATTAGGCACTGACGGAAAATTTACTGACTCAGAGATAAAGTATAACGTGATACTGTAGGGCAGTTTATAAAATGTAGTATAAACCACACTAACAGCGATTTGAATTAATTTGGACTGAGAGATAGAGAAAAGTATGAAAATCTCTAAATTCTTTCCTAAGCTTATTTTAATCCCCATGGCATCCGGAACTCAATTTTTTTTTTATCAATACGGTGACATTCGTGACAGGTACTAAATTGTGGGGATTTAGTGGTTGCATAAGACTTTCATCTGTTCAAAGAAACTCAAGCGTCAGAAAAAATAAGAACTCGACGAAAAACTATCTCTGTGTTTGAAGAAACATATTACTGAGTTACTGAATAAATGATCAAATGAGTAAGAGGATGCTGCTCAGCAGCTCACTCATAGACAGGTTCTAGAAACATATTCACAGAATTAAAAGGTTATCGTTGATTGCAGTTGGGCGTGGCTATAATTTAAAATTATTAATTCAGTTCTTGTCAAAATGAACAACTTCAAATTTTTTTCGGTGCCTATCTTCCGAATCAAGCTCAATTTTCGGAGCATATTAGTTATCCATCATTTTCTCCCTTGGTCCATAGGAACCACCCATTTCAACCAATAGGATCGCTCCATACTCCTTATATCATTATCGTCTATACCTTTGTCTATCGATTTCAATAATCAGCCCGCAGAGGGAGTACACGATAAAACTGCGTTCTCAGCTTCTTCATATGAATTACAGTAACTGCCCACGAGTGGGCTAAAAGAGGTCACATGGTCGGCGCAGCCGCGACAGTTCATCAATGCGTAACTAGGCGCGTCGTTGACGCCATGCGTTAACGTCATGCACTTATGACGTGGAGCTTGGATCCCGTAACCGTCTCGGCGCAAAAGTAAAAGTGACTTCGGAGACGACCAGTCGCTCGGAACGTCAACTGCCGATAATACGTCAACTCAACTCGTTCGATATGGGACAAAGGGAAGGAGATACACAAAGCAAAACCTCTTGCTCTCACTTCTGCCGCGCTAAGGAAGAACGCCGTATGAGCATTCGAGAGTTGCCAAATTTACTTCGATAAAATGATTATTTTGAGGAAAGTTATGATTAGTTTTCCTTTAAATTTTCAGAATCTGTAGGTGAGATCGCGAACAGTTTTATCTGAAAAATTGCGGGAAAAATAAACATAAGTTTACCAGGAAATCCGCGTTTTATGAAAGGAGATTTGGCAACGCCTGAAGGTTCATACGACGTTCTTCCTTAGCACGGCAGACTTCTCAGGTCTGATTTGAACAAGAGTGTGACGTTGTCATCGTCTTCCTTATTGGAGCACTTGCAATTCTTTCATGCTGCGTTTTAACACCTGTGCAACCGATCCGCCTGAAAAGTAATGTCACGCGGCCGTTTTGATGTAACAATAAAAACATGAACTATCAACATCCACCGCATAGTAGCCAGTTGCGAGGCGTTTCGATTATCGATTTTTCCCTATTCGAAGCTATGGTAAAAGATCGATTATAAAGATGTGGGTTACGAACACCCTGTTCATCGATCCTTTTCTATAGGTTTAAATGGCAGATCACTCGATATATCGCAAATAACGCCACACCGCTGATGTTAGCCTTGGAGCCAACGCTCTTTCAAGTCGAATAACAAAAGTGGGCTGGAAGTTTGCTTTTCAACGATTGTTGTTGCTAATTAAACTAAGGACAAAATCGAACTTGGAAGAATGATAGGATACAAATAAGTGGTAGGCCCGGTTCTACAGAAGAATACCCTTTCAATTTGATTTTATTTGTAACAGTTTCGGTACCTCCGTAAGCTGATAAAATTTTATTCAAACGATGTTCATTCAATTATTCTAGTAATTTTGTGATTTATTTATAGATTTATCACATGTTCCAAGCAATTCCTATTCAGTCACAGTTAGTATCCAAAATTTAGGGATGAGACTTGGAGACTGAAAAATGACGAAATAAGATTAATAATCATGCTCTTCCTTAAACTGTAGATTCAACGTAGATTTTTGGGGGAAAATCAATGCATTAGAAAAGTTCCCCTGCAGTGACTGCCCTCGTATGATATTATTCGCAGAGTGACTAGTGGAGGACGTGAGCCTTTGAAACGCGCAAAATATGCTCCACCCGATCAAGAGGATGCAGGTTGTAAACGATATTTCCCTCGTGACGTCATATGAACACGTCGCGTGAACATGACGACGATGATAATGTACGTTCATAATACTACCGTATTCAGGAAGAACGCCGTATGAGCCTTCAGACGTTGCCAAGTTTCCTTCGATAAAAATGGAATTTACTAGGAAAATTGTGAATATTTGTGTCCAAAAATTTCAGCCAATTTAGTGCGCAATTTAATCTAAAACATCTTAAAATTTTAAAGGAAAATTTGTATGAATGTCGTCAAAAATACATGTTTTATCGAGGGAAATTTGGCAACTCTCGAATGTTCATACGGCGTTCTTCCTTACCACGACAGAATACGCCTCGTCACGCCTCGCTACACTGACATGACGGTGACGGTGGTTGACGGTATTATTTTGACCTGAACTCTGCCGTCCTAAGAATAAACGTCGGACGAACCTTCAAAAGTTGCCAGATTCCCCCGATAACACATTAATTTTCGGAAAAAATTCAGAATATTTTTCCTTAATATTTTTACAGGTACCAGGAATATCACTGGTATAATGACCTGAATTACTTCACGGGAATTAAAACGACAAGTATCCGGGAAAATTGTATCATATTAGAGGTGTCGTCAGATAAGTTGACCATTGTTTACTCTCGGTTTGCAAGGGCTGACGACGAATTTAGGCCTCCGCACAAAACGGCGTTCGCTACTATCCACCTTGAAAACATCCGTCTCATGATTGTACCGTAAAAAAACTACTCATCAGTTATGATTCGCGACTTTTATGTAGTTGTGATTGTGAGTGGCTAAAAATTAAAGTGTTACAAGGTTTAAAAGTATAAAAAAGCTCATCTAAGCTTGTGTTGTTGCAGCTGCGAGTCAGATGTTTTCATGTGGATAGTAGTGACGCGAAAATGCTTGCAAACCAAAAGTAAACAATGGTCAACTTACCTGTCCATGGTGTCTAGTTTTTTTCTCATTTTGGGAAATCTCGATGAAATCCTGATTTTTCCTGATTTCTGACTGCTAAATCCTTATTTCATAATTTTTACAAATCCTGATTTTTTGCGGAGAATCATTAAAATTTCTGCATATTGTATGCGAAAGCATAAAAAAATCCGATCGGACGTCCGACTTTTCTCAAATCCTGATTTTACGACCGATTCTTCCTCAAATCCTGATGATATCGCGGTTAAATCCTGATTGACCTTAAATTCTGATGGAATCGGGAAAATCGGGATAATCCTGCTGATAGACGCCCTGCTGAAGACATCTCTAGTGGAGATTTGGCGACGTACACATATTCATAGAATGTTTTTTCGTAGCACGGCGCCGAAGTCGAGTGAGCTGAGCTCGGTTCAGCTTGAGTTCTGCTTTGGCAAGATCAGCTGACCTCCTTGACACCAGCTCGACGGACGCGGCTCCAGATGTACCCGAACCCGCCTCTTCGTTTACGTGACGTCACATGACGTTCGCCTGTCCGCTCACGCCCGTCGCGACGCGACGCGAGGGATTTGAAACGGACCAGAGAGCATGCGGAGGTCCAGAGATGCTCCGCAGAGAGCTGAGCGGGGTCCCGTCAGACATTCTTCGCCAATTGTTAAAAAAAAAAAAAAAAAAAAAAAAAAAAAAAAAAAAAAGCACGGAAAAGAGACTGGGGTGGACCCAGGATGGTAAAATTTTAAGAAAAATAAAATCTTGAAATTTCACGTGTAATATTTTATGAAATTTCAGAAATGTATGAAAGCCATTGAAAAGTACCGGTTCCTTTTCATGCTTTGCAAAATTTAAAAATTGGGATTTTCCTATATTTTTGTGTGTCTAGGTGCGAGTTGCATACTCTATCCCCTGAAAAATATGAAATATTTCACAGCCTCGTGAAATTTCATGAAATATTTCAGTGAAATTTCCAACCTTTCATTTCTGTCTTACGTTTCATGCCACCCTGGGTGGACCTGACCAGCTCTGAGAAACTTTTCGTTGTGGCGCTTACAAGGAAACTTTGGTAAAAAAGAATGATAGAGGTTGTACTGGATTTCTGACTCGGGGAATCTAGCAACCCGCACTACATCTGATAGTTTATCATATAACTGGTAAACGTAACCAGATGCATGGCTGACACTAACAGCGATCTAGAAATCTGCTTTGTTAAGGATAAACGCCGTATGAAAATTTGAGAGTTGCCAAATTTCCTCCGATAAAATGTTTATTTTGGAGGAGAGTTATGAATATTGATAATTAAAATTTTCCGAAAATTTAGACCTGATATCGAGTAAAATTCTTTGAGATATTGAAATAAAATATGCACAGGTTTCCTGGAAAACTCATATCTTATCTTAGGAAATTTGGCAACGTCTAAAGGCTTATACAGCGTTCTTTCTTAAAACAGCAGTAATAGTTGCTAAATTTTCTGTGGATCGTATTAGATATCTTATTCGTGGGGACGGTATCAACAATTAAAACGATTTTTGTCGGTGTCTGGGACGGAAAGTAACGTGATATAACGTAAAACTACTTTTTTCTTTACTGGATGATATTTTCTATTTTAGCAAGTATTACAGGAAACAATTAGCCAACAAGCGGAAAACATGCACGAAACACTGTAAAGTAAAGTAATATTAGTTTGCAAATGCTGTACTTGAAATAAATCTACGAGCCTGGCCACATTACTGCAAGCAACTATTACTGCTCTAAATCCGCTGAAATTGCCTACTTTAACTTTTGAAGGCGTTTGGTCAGAATGAGCGCAAAACAGTGTAGTAATGTCAAATGTCAGTCAGGTAATGGCATGTTTGAAACGAGTGAATATAGTCGCACTGCTGCAATCAACTATTACTGCTCCAAAGCCGCGTATGTTGCCTATTTCAATTTTTGAAGGCCATTTGGACGGAATGAACGTTAAACAATGAAATAACTAAATTTTAATTAACATCCCAATGTTAATTAAAATACGCCTCACCAGGAATTACATTGCAATGACGAATGTATTTCCGTTTGAAAGATTTGAGACGAATCAGAAACTGCATCGAGATGACTTATTATAATTAATTAGCGTATTAGCTTCCTACTCTCCAATCAGTTTGTCGAAGAGCCTGACGAGAGTGCGCGCAACGGAATTTCAGAATAACACGCCGAGACACATAGCAAACGATAGCAAACAAAAAAAATATATTGGAAAAAAGTAGGCCCAGAGAGCTCTTCGGCGCCTATGAGACAGATATCGGTGGAATCTTGCTTGTCTTCCAAAGCCCACACCAAGAGTAATTACGTAAAAACTTGATGACTCTGGCGTGAAAAAATGGAGAGATAAGAGGCGGATGACGGAAAGAGGAGAGACAGCACGACGATATTACAGCAACAAGTCTAGAACTTAAGGAAAAACAATAGGGTCGGGAACGGATGAAAAACGAATTGAGAACACTTTCACTTTGGTTGTTGTGCTTTGCCAGTGTCAACCGGAAGACACGAAGATAAGCAAGAGTGTTTTTTACTTTCGACGGTAGAATTGAACATTACCGCACTTAGAAAATGAGGTGTGTGCGAGTCACATTCCGAACATTGAACAATCTTTTAACAGTAGTGTACTCAGAGCGGCTTATAAGTCCAATTCAATTTGCTCTACCATTAATATTTTGTGAATTAACGATTTCAATTATTAACTATGTCAGATATGATCAATAAATTAAAGATATAAACGGATAACTAAAAACAATTATAATTTGGTTTCTCAATTTTATATAATGTGTATGGGAGTAAAAACATTTTTTCCGCAGCATTTTCTTGGTCTAAGTGGAATACCTCGCCGGTATTCAGATTTTCCTGACAATTCAGGGAGAAACATTATTTCTTTTTCTCCTCACTAAAAAATGAAACTCAAACCCATTGACGATTTGTCTTTTCTTTTATAGCTTCTCTCTCTTCTCCTCTCTCTTCTCTCTTTTTTTCTCATCTAAAATTCTTAATGCCATATTTTTTTTAAGGTCTCGAGAACAAAAAACCATTATTCTATGAAATCTACGATAATTTTTTTAAGGTTTTTATCACGTAAATAATATTCTTTGGAGGCGTTGAGAAAAAACCTCAGATCAACAAAATATCTTGATTAACATGTTCATGTATGAAGTAAATAAGCTTATTTTTCAATACTATCGTTCTTTCTTCTTTTTTTCCGAACAACTATAATTTTGTATCACAATATACAGTCCCAGTGATAATTCAGAGACTTAAACGCCAGGTTAAAAAAGGCAACTGGCTCACATCAAAACCATATTAATCTACGATAATTTTTTTAAGGTTTTTATCACGTAAATAATATTCTTTGGAGGCGTTGAGAAAAAACCTCAGATCAACAAAATATCTTGATTAACATGTTCATGTATGAAGTAAATAAGCTTATTTTTCAATACTATCGTTCTTTCTTCTTTTTTTCCGAACAACTATAATTTTGTATCACAATATGCAGTCCCAGTGATAATTCAGAGACTTAAACGCCAGGTTAAAAAAGGCAACTGGCTCACATCAAAACCATATTACATCGTATATTCTGATCAGCAGAACTTGTTCTCTGAAAAATATATCCAACATAGTTTGTCTCCTACTTTTTCACATAGTGGGGGCCATTGAGTATTGACGGATCCAAAGGCCTTTTATTCAAAGGCAGTCTGGCGAGTCATATCAGTGCCACAGATTTTGAATTGTGCGCACGCATGACAACTTGCAGAATGCAAACCGTCTTAACCTTATTACGACCTTGCTGTACTGTATTTATAAGTAAAAGGAGGAAGTAGTCGGGTTGCGGGATTAACTCAATTAAGCGAAATTAACTGAGGTCTCGAAACTTAATTTGGAGGGGGAAATGCCAAACAATATAGCCAGAGCTTTGTGAAACTACAAACGAAGTTTTTCATTGGAGCAATGTCTTGCGGATCTGTGCAATGTAGTTATTCTGCCGTGCTGAGGGAAAACGCCGTATGAGCCTTCAGGCGTTGCCAAATATCCATTTCTTAAACAAAAATTTCTTGATGAACTTATAAATATTTTCCTCCCAATTTTTTAGATAATGTTTTTCGCAATTTCACCTGAAGTTCTTGAAAATTTCAAGGAAAAATATTCATAACTTTCCTCAGAGACGAACATTTTATCGAAGGAAATTTGGCAATTCTCGAATTTTCATAGGGCGTTCTTCCTTAGTACGGCAGTACTGAAGCTGAGCATTTCATGTCTCAGACATAGAATATATCAAAAACGTAAACAAAATATTATTGAATGAGTTATTCGTTTAATTGACATCATCAATATTGATGGCTGATGTCGAAAGAAATACCTATCACTGAGCGCTACGTTTTAAGCCTCTACTTATGTTTTTTTTCCTCTTTTGTAATGGAGACCCGATTAATTCTTCTGGATTTTTTCTGGTAGGTCTTTCCACTCATTGAGATATATTTTCAAAAGATTTTAAGGCGAGATTTTGTTTATTTCCTTTTATGTAAATGAAAAAAATAACTAATAATTCATATACATTTTTTGATGTTGCAATAGAGATACGCATTTTCGACGTAACCCATCGATATGTTTATTAGGGTGGGGTCCGTAAAGTTCAATCAAAGACAATAAAGTGAAGAGGTCCATTTTAACTCTCATTGCACATTTTGTCGATAAATTATCCCTTGGTGCCCATCATCTTCATAAATAATGCCGGACACTTATGAAAGCGTCAAATAAAGAACCATCCATTCAAAGATCCGCAAGGGTTTAGAGGTCACCTCTGAGTTTACGGTCTTGTTACTTGAGATGACGTCACTTATTGCCAGTCAAGGTGAGCCTGCGCTCGCATAATTGCTCATTTTTCCAACAACGTCTAGACCATTACATCTCGCAAAAATCCGAACTTCCTTGTGAGTCATGGGTATCTAAGAATCTGAGCTTAAAACATTAATATAGGGCAAATCAAAATAAAGTTACCGAAGTGTGCTTATAGACATTGAACAAAAAAAGGTATATATGACTGGTCGAACTCATACAGTTTAAAAGCCGGTCTTTTATGGGGATTACTAGGTGTAGTTTCAAAAATTTTGGAGACTCATCTTGTCTCGTAGTAGCCTGTATGTTTGTGGGCAAAGGTCAATCTCTAACGCAAAATCGTTGAAATGATCCAAGGCCATTCAATCAAAACTCGATAGAAATAGAGACAAAAATAACCAAGTGCAACACGGAGTAACTAATTTCCGACTTCAATCCAGTGTCTCAGAGGACAAAATGTCTCACTGAGACGATATAAGCGGTGCGTACACAAATAGTTGAATAAAAATTATACGGACGTAATTCGATTTCAGGATCGAACTCCACTCTCAGATTGCAGCCCATAGGTAAGTGCCTTTTTCACTACCCCTCTCCTTTAGAAAAATAAACTCGACTTTTAATTGGTACCTACGTATCTAAGTATGCAGTTCATCAAGGTCAAGAACAATATCCAGGATGAGAGCACAATTGGGCGTATTTCTTTCAAACGGAACTATGTGCATTAAGACATGAGCCCTGAGACCCATTAGAATACATGCACAACAGGGTTCACGTCATAATGCACATAGTTCCGTTTGACAGAAATACGTCCAATTCTAAGTCTGCGCCCACGGATCTCCCGGTGACACCTGACGAAAGTTCAATACATTAGATCCGCAAAGCTCTTAATGGATTCGCGATCCTCTCAAGGTCATCGCGATCTCGAACGCTGGAGCGACTAAGCCATCAAACGTCGAAGCCAGGTTGTTCGCTCTTCGTCTCTGTGTGCGCTCAGTTCTCGAGTCATCGCCATAAACTAGGTTACTCAGCGCGCGATACTGCGAGCTATACAGTGTGATCCATAATTTCTGCAAATCCCAACAGGGTTCTTGCCCTTTCAGGTTCTGATCATCTTGGACTTTCAGGGAGTGCCAAAGGTCGTTTTCTTTGACCTCGGAGTACTCAAAAACCTGTTCAAAAGTTACAAGTGACGCTTAGTGTTGGTGGTGCGGGACTTTTGAATCACCCTGTATGCTGTAGTATGGCCGAAGCACTCGATTTATTGACTTGCGTCCGAGTCTGATGACTGGTGAGATCTACCCTGGCCAGTCATGCAAACGAAGGTTGGAGCGTCATCGTCAGTCGTAAGCGACTAATTGTTTACTCTTCCAGCTCAAGAGCTCTAGATGAGAGGATTTCATGCCGGAAAACTAGCTGTTAGACCATCGAAACATGAGTGGAAATTCAAAACTTGATAAGTCATTACAGCCATTACAGCCATTACGGATTGAATATAGTGTTTCTCCCTGCAAAAAGACCAAAATGCCTTCGCTTTACTGACTTCTGATTGAGAAACTTTCTTTAACTTTTGGTCTTAATTTTATGATAAGAATTTTTATTTCCACGCTACCTACCAGGATACCCGATACCTCGGGATACCCTATAAATGTAATAGACATAGTGGGACAATCGTAACAACATCTTACTGTCACGGCCGGCGCTACCTTGTTTTGCACTTTTATTCCTCTGTTGTTTAATGGCTTTGTGTCAAGTATTTTGCACTTCCACTCTTTAAATATCAAGCGAGGTCCGCAGATTGTGTATCCTGTAGACATAAATTCCCTACGTTTAAAGTGATTTAATTTTTGGAAATGCCGCTGTGTTAAATCGGGTTATGCATCCTGGGCGAGTTAAGCCAAAGACTTCCACGAATTTTCTCTTGAAATCTATGGACTATAAATATAAAATGCTGCAATGTTAAGATACATTCACCGGATAATGAGTTCAAGCTCGCGCGACTTGAAGCAAGGACTTCTACGAATTTCCTCTTGAGATCTCCGCTCTTTAAGAATAAAGAAGTCGTTCTGACATAATAGGCACAATGCAATTTTGGTTACTATGCGTCTCTACTGATTTCTACAGGAGGCAACACGGATTAAATCAATGAATTTCGATCCCGGGATAAAAAAAAAAATTGATCTTGCTCTCGCTTTTCAATGTGGAAAGTTGAAAAATGTTGAGACTACTGTATTTTCGTACTCGATAGTAAAAATTGCAAACAAAATCTTTCATTTCCTGAGAGTATAGTAATTTCTAATTTTGTCGTCTTTCGGTGATACAAGAGACAGCACCTTTAATTAATCGAGTTAAGAGAGAGACCAAACACGCAATTTGGCCAGGAACGGCGCGACTGAGAGAGAAATGATGACGAGGACTTGAGATGAAAAGGAGAAGCTCTCAGCGCGGCGGTCGGCATGTAACACATATTAGCGCCTACATTCCTACAAGACTGCACGAATACTTCACGCACTGCATCAAACACAGTGCGGTCACTGCGGTCAGCGTGAAACGGATAGCGCCTACAAGAATGCGTGAATACTTCACGCATTGCGCCAAGCACAGTTCGGTCAGCGTGAAACGCATAGCGCCTACAAGACTGCGTGAATACTTCACGCATTGCGTCAAACACAGTGCGTTCAGCAGCGGTCGTCGGCGTGAAACTCATAGCGCCTACAAAACTGTCGGAATACTTCACGCATTGCTTCAAACACGGTGCGGTCTGCGCGGCGCGGCGGCGGAAGTTAAAATCATTAAACCACATTTATGTTTGTTCTTTCATAATTTTTTCGTTCATTTCTTATGAATGGAAGGCCTTGTCCACGCAGAGATAGGTTTACGAGACTTAACTTTCGCGCTAAGTTCCGTGAACTTTTGCTAGTAGTGTTGACAGGGCTTTCCCAAAAAATGTGTTCAACACAAATAAACGCGTCTCATGCACCCCAACCCCGCTGGCACGTTCAATTGATGGTTTTTATTGATGTTTCAAAACGAATGAGAAAGGGGCGGCAAAATACAGGCGGCCCATCATGGGCGGCAAGTAGGTAAATCCGGCCCTGCTTGTCATATTGCCCTCATACTTGTACTTGTCATATACGCTTCATCTCCATTCTAGATTTTCTCAGCTTTTTATCGAAAAAATGTAATATTACCGAAAAACCGACGACCTTCATCCTTCTTCGTTCTAAAATAACTGTGGCAAACCACTGAGAATTCAAATCTACAAAATGAAACATCATAAATATCAGGTTTTCTCGTAATAGAACAGTATACGTGCGGAAGAAAAACGCGAAGTATTGGAGTTCAGTGGCGTGGCGTGAATTGCGATGTATCGATTGTTCTGCCATTTAATCTATGGTAAAGAATCGATTATTAAGGTGTCCGCTGCAAACACCCTGTTTATCGATCCTTTTCCGTAGCTTTAAATGGAATAACAATCGATATATCGCAGAGTACGCCACGCCACTGTTGGAGTTACGGCGTTTTTGCTGTGGATCGCAGAGAGGCTCAAACCATTCATTTCTTATGCAGGTGTGCATAAAAATCCAGGTACATAAAAATACAAAGGGGAACAGAGTGAGGGGGAGGGAAAGGGGTATCGAACTGTTTCGTGAGAATAATTCTTTCTTTAGGCTGAAACGATGCGTCGCCTGTTGCATAAACGATGCTTAGCCCGTAAATGAAACTGCTTGTAAAGAGGCTCAAGATGGAAAGTGTGCCGACTCCCAACTGCCCTAACCGCCCTGTGCCCTGTGCCACGCTACCGTGCTAAGGAAGAACGCCGTATGAGCCTGCGGACGTTGTCATATCTCCTTCAATTTAGAACAAATTTATTAGGAAAGTTATGCATATTTTTTTTCAAATTTTTCAGACAATTTTGTTCGCAACTTGATCCAAAATGTCCTTAAATTTCAGCGGAAAATATCCATAATTTTCCTCAAAAATAAATGTTTTATTCGGGGGAATTTGGCAACTCTCGATCGTTCATACGGCGTTTTTCCTAAGCAGGGCAGCACGGCCCTCGGCCCACGGGACTGGACCGGCTTAATTCCCCTTCACCTACTTGCCTTTCCTGCAGTGCAGACCCTACCGCGATTACGGCTTTGCTTTTGCGACGCAGGCTCAGAGCACGTTGCCACGTAGACGCCGTAACAGGCATAAAAAGTTCATTTTATTCACTTTTATTATGCTAATGTTTTTTACTTATATGCGATAAGATGGTAAAATAGTGCGATATCCGCACTATTTTGCGGAAAAAATAAGGCCAGAAAGTTCCAGTTAGTTCCATTTTCCTTGCAAAACAGAGTGGACCGAGCAATAGTTAACCATCTTGTTACATACAGTTCGGACCACATTTTTAAGTTTCTTTTTTTTATCTTTCTTTTTAACTTTGATGTATTGAGAATGACATTTTTTGGGGATATATGTGGTAACATAATTAAGTAAAGTACGGGACCCACGATTGGACCGATTTAAACAGAGAGGCATCAATCCACATCAGCTATTGCCAAATTTACTAGGGTAGTTTAATTTTATACATGAAAACGGCTGTGCGGATTTTAGTGCAAATGTCGGTGAATTATCTCCATGGAACGAAGCAAATTCCTTAAAATTTTCAAAGGAATCTGCACAGATGTTCTCGCGTAAAAAATTATTTGCCCAGTTAAATTAGGCAAAAGCTGATGTGGCTTGGTTCCTTTCTGTTAAACGCGGTCCAATTTATGCCCGTGAAAAGTAAGGTGTACCACAGAGAAACACAGATAAAAATCATTCGTGTGTTAAAAGTTCATATGTGTTCTGGGCCCCACTACTTTGCAGTATTAATTTTCCACTTACTTTCGTAGTTACTATATGATACTTTTATTGGAACAGTTATTTTGGCTCTCGTAATATCGCAGCGTTCTCACCGGTATTGGAAGCAATGTTACCTAGGTAATTACAACGAGGAAAGTAGGCAGGTCTTGGAATCTTTAATGAGTATTTGAACAGCAACAACTCTATTTCCCCCATGACAAGTTTCGTTGCATTCTATTATCTCCTGCCTTTTTTCAAACTTTTCCAAGTTTTTAATCAAACAACTCATCGAATTTTTCCTGACCTTTTTTCAAGGATGTTAAGTACGAATTTTTTTTTACAGCATAGGTTAATGTAAACTTTAACCTGCGTCTACAGAAAACATGGGTGCGGTCAGAGTGATTCGAAAATTTCTTCGAAAAAATAGAACTCATGATTTATGATATGGCTTAAATCCCTCAATTTTTCCCTCTTTTTCATGGTTGAGTGGAATTGATTAACTTTTTCAGGTTTTGATTATCTTTTCAAAGGCTTCTTCCCATTTTACAGAAGTCAACAATAGTATTTATCCTTTCTAACACGCAAGGTGAATTCTCTTTCGATTCTCCCGGTGGAATCAGACTCTAAAAGCTATTATGTAAGCACACAAACAAGACGGCTTCCATTCGCGGGCGAGTTCTGAAGGTTGCGCTCATCACCTGCTTCATGGCTTTATATGATTAGACAATCATAAACAAATAAAAACAAAACCGCGTTTTGCGAGCAGATGTGATTTCTTCAGAGGCAAAATAGACCTTCTACTTGCGTTTCATGGGTGGACTCTTCAAATTGTGAGACTACTTCACTCAACCTCGCAGATAGGTAACCGTTTTGTAAGGCTATATTGAGCGACTTAATGATCATGTTTGATTGTTTGGTAAATCTATAAGTCACGCTACTGAATGCGTGGCTTGATAGAAGACAAAAGGCTATGAGTGTTTTTATTATCCTCTCACAGAAAACACTCAAAACACCCTCTCAACAATTTTTTATTGAGAATAGAAATTTGAAATTACACCGCCCATGATGAAAGTTTTTCAGTACCTAAAGACTTACGGAGACCATCCACCAGCCTCCTGACATCGAGTGAAAACTTTTACTATCTTCGGGGATCCACCACTCAACTCCTACGAGCTGATCAATGAAACTGATGGACAAACCAGTGAGCATAGGGGACCAAGAGGATGTTGTGCGATCCTATTGGTTGAGGCGGGTGGTTGCAATGGACAAAAGAGTTAAGAACGACTATAGACTAACTAACGGTAACGCATGAGAGACTTCAGTTAAACCATTATATTCCCCGTGGAGACCGATTATTGAAATTTATAGACAAAGCTATAGGTAAAGAAGACATAAGGAGTATAGAGCGATCCTATTGGTTGAAATGGGTGGTTCTTATAGAATAAAGAGGTAAATGATGGACTATAACTATCGGTTCTCTCGTGATCTGCCGTTAGTTACTCTATTACGTACGTCCTCCGTCCATTGCAACCACCCGCTTCTACCAATAAGATCCCTCCATATCCGTTTTGCCTTCTTTGTCTATTGCTTTGTCTATCAATTTCAATAATCAGCCCGCAGGTGTTTAAAAACCACGCGTTTCAACCAAAAGGATCGCTCCATTTGCCTTTTGCCATCTTTGTCTATCGCTTTGTCTATTAATGTCAATAATCAGCCCGCAGGAATCTTTCCCTCTCGGTTGTTAAGCAACGTGCTGAGCAATTTTCTCAAATTGTTAAAAAACACCGGTTTTGGTTCCCCATCTGTTGAACAATTTACTCAAAACGTCGTTCAACACTAACAAGAAGGTAAACTAAGTGTTGTTAGGTACCTACAAGAAAACTTTGAATTCCCGAAAGTAAAAGTGATCGTCTGTGCTGGGATACCAGAGGATGTTCTGTTCGTCTCTAAGTGTAGGTAATGCCTCTGAAGAGACCCCTTTTCTTTTTTCCACTTTTCGAAAGATGAAGGGGGAAAATCTTCGTTTGTATCTTCCTTATTACAAAGCTCTGCATATCCAGTGAGTTTGCAGAACAAGTACTGAAGTTACCCTTTGGCAACACGGACTGGTGGTCAACCGAAAATGAATTGGCACCAGTGGCGCGGCGCATGAACTATTGCCTCACAGGGGCCACGGGCGAAGAACAGATCGCGAACTCCCTGCACACCGAAGTCGATCGTCACACAGTGAGCGAGAATCGAGCTGAAAATTGGGACAATGTTCAACCTTGCATGACCTTGCCGAACAGCCGATACGTTCGTTATGCATGATAAACCACACAGAATGAAAACAAAATAATCACTTAACAATTATTGGTTCCATCCGAGTAATTGAAATAATAGTGCATGGCTGCCACTAATAAACATTATTCGACAGTCGGAGATAGAATGTAATCGCTTCAGGGGCTAATTTTAATGGTTTCTAGAAGCCTCTGCTCCTCGATGCTGGGGATAGATTTATGCTTTCATTTTCTTGTTTGATTCCTATCTTGAAGGGAGAAAGACTGTATTTTCATAAATTACCGATGACTTAGGTTGAAAGCTTTGAACTTTTTCCTTTTGGACCTTTCTCCTCTATAAAAACGGAGGGAACCGCAAAGGGAGCCGAAGAATGAAACACGGAGATAAATACTAGGATTTTCTGATATGACTTGGTCCCTGACATATTTTACACTTACTTTAAAAAAAAAAAAAAAAAAAAAAAAAAAACTTTGCCATTTTATCTCGGTAATTCTACCACAGTCGATAAAAAATATTGGCGTTTTTACCAAAGTCCAGCAAAATTACCGAGAAAGTTCAATCATTTTACCGAGATTCTCGGTAAAATTACCAATTCCATAAATGGTAATTTTACCAAGAGAAAACTGGGATCAAATAGAACCCTGAATTCTTGGTAATTTTACCCTTTTCTTAATAAATACATCGAGATTTGTTTTTCAGTGTAAATATTTTTTATTCGAGAACTTTTGTCACGGTTAACAGAAAGCGCGGACCAGAGTTTGCCGGGCCTGTGCTCATCGATATCGCAATCCGGCTCAACAGGAAGACTCGGTTTTGGCGCGAGCGGGATCGTGACCTTTTGCATCGAAACCGGAACAGTCTAACCACCGAGAAACCCCTCTCTTCCTCTCCGCTGACACCACACCACACCGCACCAGCTCAGCGCGCGCCAGCCACCGACTCCTTTCAATCCGAAATTTCTCAATTCTGTCTCAGTTCTCATCAATCATAATAAATTGCAGAAAATCGTATGTGTCTATGCGGTTCAACTAATCGTAAGAGGGTGTTCCGCTTGACCCGTTCGGCATCCCGACTACCTGCCTGCCTGATTGAAAGGCACTTGTTTCAAGTCATTTTGAACTTTTACGGATTACTGCTATTCAAACATACATATTTATGACGCTTAGTCGATTTGAAGTCTTGCAGTTCGTTATACAATCTATACTGTGGATGTAGTGTGTAGTGCGTGGATAAGGATTTCTACATTGCCGTGCTAAGGGAGAACGCCGTATGAACATTTGGACTGCATTTTGCAATTTGGCACTATAAATTCTGGCTCTTCTGGAAAAACACTTATGTGCATAGGGAAACTAATGGCATATACGTTGTTTTTAAACCGGGCTAGAATTTATAGTTCCAAATTGCAAAATGTGGTTCATTTAAGAGTTGCCAAATTCACCAAGATAAAGCATGCGTTATTGAGAAGTCATTCATATTTTTCCTTGAAATTTACAGATATTCTGGGTAAAAATGCCAACAAAATTGTCCGAAAAATTTGAAAAAAGTATTCACAAATTTCCGAGTAAATCGAGTTTAATTGAAGGAAATATGGCAGCGTCTAAATGCTCATACGGCGTTTTTCCTCAGCACGGCAGTATAGACTAGTAACATTCATAAAAAAAAGTCCATGCTGCACAGAAGCAGATATGGACTTTAGATCTACGTTGCAGCTGGTGAAGGCTGAGAGAAGCCATGGTTAGGGACCGTTCATTTTGTATGTAACGCTTTAAGGGAAGAGGGGAGTTCGAGGTTGCGGTATGTATCGCTAGAAGAGACGCGTGTACCTAAACAGCAAACGAGGAAGGGGTAGGGTGGGGTTGTCACACGGGGGTTGAAGGAGAGAAAGACTGAAAGAAGAAGACAAATTTTTTGGTGTATTTGTACGTGGTAAGTTGGTAACGATCGGCGACGCTGTTTTATGCAGTTGTCAACTTTTCTATCCGAGCGTTTAAGTCTCCAAAAATATGCATGTTCAAAAAGGCGGTAGTGCCGCAACATTATGAAGACGCATCTTTCTTCATTCACATTTTACGAGACACGGTGTTCAAACGGCATTGTTACTACAAAATTTCTTCTTTTTCTTTTTCTTTCTCTTTTCTCTCCTTTCCCTTTTCTTTTTTTCCCCGCACGCGACATAAATAAGAACAGTTTCGTGAAAACACCATAAGGTAACATTCACGTTACTGACCGTTTATTGGTAAACGATACATGCACTTGAACCCTTGGGACTCGGCTTTCATCGGACATTAAACCATAACATTGAAAAACTTGAATAAGTCGAGAGATAAAATAATAGTTATCGTGTCTACACCAAATTCGCGGACAAGGACCGTCTAACCAATATATGAATGACGAAGACGATACGACTAAACGACCACGTGGGAGCTCGTCTTGCCTACCTTAAAAATTGAAGGCAAACCGATGAGATGTTAAAATAGCCACTTACTATTCGATATAAAGATATTTCTTGAGTTTAACTCTGGTGCACGTGTCATTTCACGATAATACCACTATTCGACCACGTGGGAGCTCGGGTTGCCTCAAATGAAATTGAAGGCGAACTGACATGGCCTCAATAAAATATTTTCCTGTGTGTGGTTCTTCCTTCATTTGTGAAAATCTGAGTGATATATTTCGCTGAGAATAACTTCTGATGACGACTTAACTTATGCATAAAATAGCTGCCTTGTAAGAAACCTAGCTTAATACCAGCTCATGAAAAGTCCCCAGTGGCATGGACTGTTAAATTTGGACTTCCGTAAACTTATACGCCTTTTTAAAATGTGCCAATTGGAGACCATTTTTATTCCTCTTCCATTGAATATCGTATTGTACACACACAAACACCCTCTCTCACCCCCTCACACACACACCCTCACCCTCACATATTTACTTTTTAGTTGTAGATAGGTTGAAAACAATTAGAATTTGTCATTAAAGTACTTAGGTATGATGTTTTCGTGATGGATTAAAATATATTTTAGATCCAGCATAGAGAACCCTCTGTCTTTTCTCTGTTATTCTGCTGTTCGTATTTTGAGACTATAATTAAAACTGTATAATTTTTTTTACGTAAGAGCCTACTCGTAGTTTTCTACCTTAATTCCTTGTCTCATTTTCTCATTTAGAGACTAACACCTGGCAATTTATGCAGTGGCCGGTATGAAATTGCAGTTTATTTTTTTGTATAATTATAATGATTATAGAGTATTCCACGGCCCTCTAATGGCTGCCAACCGATCATTAAAACATTAAGTGTAAGTAATATTTTACATTTTCGAGCCCGAGTAAGTTTTAATAGTAACAGCGTAAGAAGCTGCGTAAAAGACCGCCTATTATTAACGGTTCGTTTTAAATTCACACACTTCGTCCGCTCGCGAAAACCGGTTTGCGGGTCGAGCAATTTTTTAAAATTCTTTTTGTATCACTGTTTAGTCCTTGCCGTTTAAACCTCGTGATTTTATTGAGGCGAGAGAGGGATTTTATGACTTGAATTATGAGGTTTATGAAACAGAATAATTCAAGATTCAACTTACGGTTTAATAGCTGACCCGTCCAGTATTATTGTCAAAGATATGTGCACGATCTGAAACAGTAAAAAGGAGGAAAATCAAACATTATTTTGCTCAACGGTCCAAGTTTTCGGACATACTGATGCATGATCAACATTAGGCAACGTGCAGCTAGATATGTAGTGTTGTAAAAACAATGACGCACAGGCTTTTGACAGGAAATAAGAATAGTCATTCAGAGTAATTTGATTTATTCACCTACTTGTTCGCCCTTTTGGAAATAAATGTGATGATTTCATATGTTGGGGTAGGTATAATCTCTCAATTCTTTGAAGCTGCTGTAATTCTCTATTGTTTTGAGATCATTCTGTGTGAATATGCAAAAAAAAAATGCAAGTAAGCAGGCAATCACAAGTTCTTCTAGAAATGGGTCTGTTGCCCATACCACAGAATCATGTTTCCGTGATTACATCCCAAAACGTAGCAGAAAATAACGTGACCGCTCCAACCGTCAAATTGCTCTAATTAGGGTTGGATATGGCGTTTGAAAGTATAAGAAAGTGACACCATCCAAGACGTTGGTGGCATGCTATGGACCAACTATGTCAGAGATGATCGACTAGGGGTTATACACATTTGCCTTTTGTTACATATGCAGCGTTGGCCAGATCAAATTGAGAGAAACCACTACATCCGCACACAGAGGTAGCAGATGACGTCACGCAAAAAATAACTTAATATTCAATTTTAGGGGCGGATCGACTCTAAATTATCCGGTGGGAGGGCCTCGCCGAGCGCTCCTTCTAATGGCTAAAAAGATGAGGTCCTAAGAGATTCCTGTAGAAATGTCTGCAGGGCCCTTACATTTTGCGGAAACAACCCTCCTGACAAAAATTAAAGAAGTGCTGAGGTGCGAGCTCCCTAGCCCTGTCAATCTGCCCTGTCAACGAAAGGACCATCAAAAGGACAACGAAAGGACTTGATTTTTTCAAGAGTATACAACTCACAATTTTTTTGTTCTCCGTAATTGGAGGATTTATCTTGTGAACCTCTAGTTACACGATCGAAATCTCAACGTGGCATCCTCGCGAATGATCGAATGCGTCGTTGCGTCAATTGCGAGTCGTTCTCGGAACGAGACAAAGCAAATTTGCAAGCCTTTGATTTCGCCACATCTGCAAATCCGGTGGTAACGCAAGATTATGAGTGCTTCCCACCGATTCCGCAGCTTGTGTGTCTCGCACTCGCTTCCGTCCCCTGACATCTCCGATTCCGCGTGGTCTTACAATCAGTGTGACCATTAGGACCCCCCCCCCCCNAGGGGGAGGAGGAGGAGGAGGAGGAGGAGGAGAGAAGACGCTGTTTCCAGGATTATCGACGCGCTCCGCTCATCCGTTCGTCTGGCAAATCAAAATTACGCCCCCTCCAACATTTTTATGCTTGAGAATGGTTCATAGAAAGTTCTCCGTCTCGGGTCGTAAATATGAGGTTGCCTTATTTTATGGCTTTTTTTCGTTACTCGCCTTAATTTCGTATGATTGTAATATGCACGCCGTGTGTGCGGCTAGACAATGAGTTGAATAAGGAACTTAATAAAAAAAAAAACTAAATAAAAGAAAGTAAGATAGGGTGAGGGAAGGAAATGTACTGATACTGACATGACGTGGGTACACTGGAGAGGGAAAATAATGATACTTAAGTGAGGATTAAGAGAGTAAACTACTGTCCAAAAATCGACCGGAGAGTCGATCAGCAGGCTGATTGATAGACAAAGCGATAGACACAGAAGATATGGGGAAGACGGGATGATTCCATTGGTTGCAATGGGTGGTTCATAGAGACTAAGGGGGAAAATAACTAAACACTAACTGTAGGGTCTCTTGTCAGTTGCCGTTAGTTAGTCTATTACGTACCTGCTTCGTCCATTGCAACCGCACCCATTTCAACCAATGGCATTGCTCCACACTCCCTATGTCCTCTTTGTCTATAGCTTTGTCTATCAATTTCAATAATCAGCCCGCAGTTTTGCATATTGACAAAATCGGAGGCTGTTTACAGAACGGTTTTTCAATTTACGTTTGAAATGATTGTTCCTTTAACATTTAAAAAAGGCATCGTTGATCATTATTTCCAGTGATTCATTGACCACTGGAAACGATTCCAGCAGTTTTTTGGTTTTGTTTTGTCCTTATGAACAGCAATCAATTCTGTGATTGATCCTTCATTTTCAATTTAAATTCCATTTTCGTATAATATTCCTTTTCTCTCCGAGGTTATAAAAAGGCAACGTCATTTTGTGACGATGTAATGGCTCCACATCTCTAACCTGACCAGGTCATAAAAAATGAGTCAGGTCTTTATTCGAATTCAAATCAATCGGCAGAAAGCACTTGGGGTAGGGCACAATGAGAACGGCTTGAGCCAGGTCATTTTTATGGATTTGCGCGAGTCAGAGGTGGAAACATTGTCGTAGCTGCTGCTCCGCTGTCTAATTGAGCGCTGTCCTGTCATTTTCTCCATTTTTATTTCTTTTTATTATTGTTTCAGGTCAGTTTCAGGCGTGCTTAGTTGTCAAATGTGTTTAAAAAACACCTTATACACGTGATATTGAATTCGAGAGGCAAACATTTTTTAAAACATTATTATTTTTAACACTTTTAATACGCCTGCATAATACGAAAGAACTGGAATTCTATTATTATGCTCACTTTATGCCAACAAAGATCGTTTTATAGATTGAGACCGGAGGAATACGAAGAACATCTTCGAAACACAGTAGGACCGATAAGTGTACGAAATGGGGGGGGGGGGTGGAGGGCGGAGACTCCCTGAGGGGTTTTGTTTTTCAGGTCCGGCTCGATTTGCAAAATTAATTTTCATTTACTCGCTTCGAAATCTTCTTTAACAAAGAGTTACTTCATATCTGATCGGAATAACCCGAGACAGAGGGCGAAATTACACACAGTTATTCTCGAAACTGCGCTGATGGGCATGAGGATGGTATGCAAGTGTGCAATTTTGTCATGGTAAGGAAAAACGTCGAATGAAAACTCGGATGTTGCCAAGTTTCTCCGGATCACCAATTAATTTTTGAAAAAAATATCAACATTTTCCTTAATATTTTTTTTACATAATGCATATATTAAATTGCAAATGAAATTCTCTGAAAAACTGAAGGACAATTATTCGCCTACTTCTCTCTATATTTTCAGTTCACCGAAAGAAAATTGGGACGATTTCCCTTAGCAGGCGCGGCCAATGGCGATTCTTGAAAGTTGGCAACAATCTTTTCCCTCCTTTTAAATGCATATAAAACAATCGATTCTTCACCTCACCTACAATCGATATTTTTAATGGATTTAAATGGAGGAACAGAAGTGTTGCCAACTTGCAATATCGCCTCTGGGCGCGGCCGAATTGATTATCATCAACGTCAGCTCGCAGAGTCGAAGCTTTTAGGTCATTTTTGTAATTTGGGATTTTTCCAAAAATTAAGGGTCACGTGGATGTATATATACACGTATCATAGAACTTAACGCAAGCGAGAAATTGCGATTATTTAACCCATCGATTAAATCGATTATTTACCCATTTTGAGTTTTATTGTAGATGGGAGCGCAGAATCTTTGGAGGATTTCAATTTTTGAAGTCCTGCGAGTCCTGCAACTTTAAAGCATTTTTTCAAAAACAAAAAAGAAAAGTCAAATCTGATGATCAGTGTCTAAGATATGTTCAACCTATATCTAATTTGGCGTGATAGGGGTAAGAAAATACTCTCACCGGAGTTACTTCGATGAGAATAAAATTATTAATGATCAATTGGACGGATTTAACGAAAATCACCGTAACCACATAAGAGGTTGCCTCATTTTTTCTGACGTTTCATTTTTTAAACCGAAAATTGATCAACACTGAAACTTTGGTAAATATATTCCTCATAGGAGGGCAAATACACAGTTTCGAGGCGTTGGGTATCCGTTCTTTCTTAAAAAAATAAAACAATAGAGAACATTCGGAAACATGGCATATAGGTAGGATAATTTCGGTTAAGTCAGTCTAATTATTATCATTAGATTCCCGATTGTATAAATTGCTCATTTTTCATCAGGGCCGCTTATTGAAAATAATACGAAGAGAATCCTTGCCCTCCCTGATTCTCATCTTCTTCTAAATTTTGATGAACATTTTCGCTTGAAAAATGAAAGAATATGAAGAGAGAGAAAATCAGGATTCATTTAAGGTTTAGCAAAGGTTCAGTTCCGCTCCATTACACCACGTACCGTTCTCTTCTCCTAAAGGCAAATACATTTTACAAAATCGCAAAATGATTTGTTATATTGATAATGTGTCGCTTTTCAACCGTTGAAAGGGCAAGTTGTGTTATTCGATGAACAATATGTCTAAATTTCAAAAAGTCTACATATCCAACAATGTTCCTTTCTTGCTCTAAGCCTTGGACGGATGTTCTTTTTTGGTATTATTAGTTCTATGTGCGTTTCCCCTGTAGTTGTGACTGAATCTGAAGCTCATTTTTTTACTAGGCAGTGCGACTCCTAGCCAATACATGGCCCAAGTTTCAGAGGGGCCGCTTCGCGAATCCCCCATGGGTTAAAAAAGATTGAGTCCTTGCTCTTCAACCCGATCCACTGAAGAAGGGCTCTCATGTGACGTCATATTGTAGTCATCAATTTAACTGATAACTTTATCATACTCATTGAACTGCTATTGAGCGCGTTCATGCTTATGTACTGCTGGTTGATTTTTGCGAATCAACTTCTCAGATGCAGTAATAGCTTACCTACACGCATGAATGCCCCTTGCCAGATAAGATAATCAATGATTTTGAGTGAGTGCATTAAAGGGTGCGCTCGACTGCAGTGCAAGGAGGTGAAGCATAAATTCTAAAGGGTCTATTACAGTCATCGAGAGGCAAGGTGAGGAGAAAGTCGATGGAGTCAACGGCTCAACGGCAGTGGCGCGGCGCGCTTTACGATGTATCGATTGATCTACCATTAAACCTACGAAAGAAGATCGATTATCAGAGTGTTCGCAACGAACACCATAATAATCGATCCTTTGCCGTACCTTCAAATGGGATAATATCGATAGTCGATTGTGACGCCTCGCCACTGCTCAGCGGCTCAGCCAATTAGATTGTTTGGACAATGTATTACACGGGGTGGAGAGCAGTTGCACCTGGACTATTGCGCCACTGATACACACGTTTGCCGAAGTTAGCAAACGAGCCACGGCTCAATTTATTAGAAACGCGGCCGTTAGGTTGGCAACTCCCCCTCTCACGTTGACAACGAATTATTCTGCCTTTGCGTGCTCACAAATTTGGACGATATGCTCCGTTCCAAACAATACGAAATGAGCAGTCGTAAAACTCACGATCAGTAAAGTCAAACTTGAATTTTGGAATCTGCTGGTTATTAATGCTCGAAAAAAGATTGAGGGGCATAAACTTGTTTTCAGACCTGGGAATGACGTTATAAGGTGCACATTTTTCAACCGCTCTTGTTTTCATATATCTCTTCTATCCTCACTATTAATTAGAGTGCCCTCATCGACAAAGTATGGCCATGTACAAATCCATCCCCTCCCACTTTCTGCGCAATTTTCGACGTTTCCTTAAAAACTCATATTCTCCTTGTAAAATGAACGATAATTTGCCGATAAATAAGTGAATCTAAAATATGCCTTGTTTGCCTCATGTTTAATGCAAGAAATATAGGTTGTCGTCAGTTAACGATTGGTCCTTGATTGGGCTCGGATGTGGCATAGGCGGATCCAAGGGGGGGGGGGCGTGGGAGCATTTGCCTGATAAAAAGGAGAAAGAAAAAGGGAAGAAAGGAAGAAGGAAGGAATGGAGGAAAGAGGAAAGGGAAAAGAAAAACGTTTGCATTTGGAAATTATTTATAATGAAATTGACTCAAACTGCATAGTACAATCTTTAAAATTGCGACAATTTTCTGGAAGAAGCCCCCCCCCCCCAATTTCGAAGTGTGGATCCGTTTATGGGATGTGGTCGCTGAAGGGGAGCTGTCAGGGTCAAATCGGGAGTTAATATGTGAACAGCTCATACTTTTGTCAAGGGTGACTCTTTACAAAGTATATTATCGATTCAGTATGAGACGGTCAGCAACGATTGCAAAATACCTGAGTTTCGTATTCGCAAAGCGTGTCGCACCTTTCCCCTACTCCCAGGTGAGAGTTACAGCCGTTGCTGGCGATAAGCGAAAAAACCCGTGTACACGATAACTGACGTTTCGAGCGCAGGAGTATGCACTTACTTCGACATCCTCGGTTTCGCCGAGTTCGATCGACACCCTGAAATTTCAAACTTCGTCAAGACTTCAACAGCTTGACGCTTGTAAAAATCGGGCAACAAAGACCGGATTGGGCTGACGCCAAACCATTCTCACGCAGTGGCGTGGCGTGCTTTGCGATATATCGATTGTTATGCCATTTAAACCTATGGAAAAGGATCGATAAACAGGGTGTTCGCAGCGAACGCCTTAATAATCGATTCTTTACCATAGGTTTAAATGGTATAACAATCGATAACTCGCAATTCACGCCACGTTACTGTTCTCACGAGTTACCTCACTACAAAAACCGCAAAACAAGTTCGCACTAATATTCTCGGGTTGCGCTGCCAATCATTAGTCAGAATGTCAAATGGCTGGTTTTCGAGACTGCGTGGCTGCTTTTTTTTTAGGTTAAGCTCACAATCAGCTCTAAAAAATTATCCAGATCACATGAAGTGTGGGCGTTAACATTCAATTAGCTATAGCTGTAACTAATTGTAAGTGTCGAATAAAGGTCAAATCTTTGTGGTTATGCGTATGAATCTAGCGGCAAGAATGGTGGAAAAAGTATGACCGACGAGTTATTGCTGGTGATTATTTATAAACATGAATGTCTCGATCATGTTTGGTTGTTATATGATGAATTTCCATTATTTGTTTCTTAGATTTGTACAAAATAGTACAGGATTAGCGATGAGATACTGTATGGGGAAATAAAACGGTACTCAGGTTATCTGACAATCAATATGTAGCCTGGACCGAGTTTGACATGGAGGAAACAAGACACATACCTACAGATCGAACGGAGAAAAAGAGTTTAAGGTTTTATTCACCCATCAAACTTGATATTCGGAATAAAGTCAGAAAGTCTTATGCTTTTTCTCCATTAGAACTGGTATTCTCGTCTTTGAATTTTGAAAAAAAGGGGCGGTTGGTTAAGGTGAAAATTAAATTACCCCGCTGAGGTTACATTTTTGCGATATGTAACTCATTTGCTTTCTTTGGAATTCAGTTCATCTGATCTGTTCCAGCGAGAGCATGGCCGGATTTACCTACTTGCCGCCCATGGGCCGCCTGTATTTTGCCGCCCTCTCCTCATTCATTTTGAAACATCAATAAAAACCATCAAGTGAACGTGCCGCGCCGTGCCGCGCTAACCACACTGTGTTTGGCGCAATGCGTGAAGTATTCATGTAGTCTTGTAGGCACTGTGCGTTTCACGCCGCGCCGACCGCTGTTGACCGCACTGTGTTTGGCGCAATGCGTGAAGTATTCATGCAGTCTCGTAGGCGCTAGTATGTGTTACATGCCGACCACCGCGTCGAGGACTTCTCCTTTTCATCTCAAGTCCTCGTCATCATTTCTCTCAGCGCCGCGCTGCTCCAGGCCGAATTACGTGTTAGTTTTCTCTCTTAACTCAACTAATTAAAGGTGCGTAGTCTTTTGTATCACCGAAATACGACAAAATTAGGAATTAATAAACTTTCAGGAAATGAGAGATTTTGCCACCTTTTCTTGTTTGTAATTTTTTTCTGAATCCGATTTTTTTGTACCTGCATTTAAAAAAATTGCAAAATTTGCCGCCTCCTAATTTTGCCGCCATGGGCCGCGGCCCTTGTGGCCACCCCCTTAATCCGGCCCTGGGCGAGAGTACTATTCGGGGTCAGGCATTCTCTATTTTGTAGTAATATCTTTTCCCAAATCATCCAAAACATCGATCATAAATAATAAAGCTTAAATAAAAATCACCAGGAAAATTTGGCAAGTAGAACCTTGTTCGTCATTCAGATTACTTTCCTCGTTACTTTTCTCGTAAAGTTATTTTGGTTTTGGGTACTTAAAGCAAATCGTCTTCCTTCTATCAATGAAGCAAAAAACTCTCCAACCTTTGACCACCAACAAAATTTCACCTTTGACGGCATCGAAAAACATAGATGCCCATGGTAGGAATGTTGAATTTTTACTTTCTAACCTGCTCGTTGAGATCAAGTGAATTTTTCGATCCTCTTGAATTTGCTTGGTATTTTGCACAAATTTGACCGGAGTCAGCCTTACCACATCAAGAGTTGCTTATTATAATGTTTAATTTTCTCGACAAAAACTGATTGAAATTCTGAATTGAAATTTTGTGGGTATCAACATCATGATCTGAGAGAAATTTTGAGAAAGTTTTGGGGTGTTACGATGTTACATCATGTCATTACGTTCTGTTTTAATATAAAAAAAACTAGAGAGTTAGGCAACACGAACACGTGAAATGCAGTTTGGCTGTTTCTGGCTGAATCCTTTCAACCGTCGCTAAATCATGATGACATGAGAGGCGAATATTCAAATTAACGTTCGAGATGAATCATTCTTTGCATTGGCAAATAATTTCATTTCAATAGTTTCCATTATACTTTCTTAATAAAATACAGGGTGATCCAACAGTCCCGCACCGAGGTATCTCCCCTGTAACTTTTGAACAAATCGAAAAAGAGGTTTGAATTTTTATGATAGTTCTCAAGTCGAAGTAAACGACTTTTGGGAATTGGGAACCCTCAAATTTTGAAGGGACCACTCTGAGAAGCGGCAAGAACCTGAGGGGTTACTAGGTTGGTACGGGACTTTTGGATCACCTTGTAGATGTTTCAGGGTTGAAAACTTATCGGAGGAAAACTTCGCGAGTATTGAAACAATTCGTCAAACGCTGTCCGATCATTTTAGGTCTTCGTTGGATTTTCTCCTCACTGATTTGATTTCCAAATCAGTTCGACTCCTAAAAGATGGAAATCCTTGTTCGAGTTCTTCGTATTTTATTTTTATCCGGCTTATTGCTTTAAGGCGGGACTGAGCAACAATCGGCGACCAGGAATTGATGAATGCAATTTCGCCGGGTACACGGAGCCCGTATTAAGTGGGAGGTGGGAGGTTGAGTCTGCGGTTGGCAAAGGAAAAGGTCCTTGGTCCCCCCCCCCCCCCCCCCCCGGGCTCCGGGAGTGAGGTCTTGAACCTGATTAATTCCACCTCGAGGACGCGAAGGAGATGTCAGCGGTCTCGCTGCACCACAACAATCGTCGGCGAATGTTCCTCTGATGTATATTTAGTGCCACTCGCAGTTTTTCAAATGTCACCTGTGCACAGTAAATTCTTCGCACATCAGTCCAGCCCTCTTGCATGCACCAACGTCGCCGAGTTGTTGGATATTACGGCCGTGCTAAGGAAGAACGCCGTATGGGCCTTCAGAGGTTGCCAAGTTTCCTCCGATAAAAACCGAATTTACTGGGAAAATTGTGAATGTTATTATCCAAAATTTTCAGACAATTTCGTGCGCAATTTAATTTAAAAAATCTGAAAATTTCGAGGAAAAATATGCATGAATGTTGTCAAAAATACATGGTTTATCAAGGGAAATTTTGCAACTCTCGAATGTTCATACGGTGTTCTTCCTTAGCAAGGTAGATTAATGCCGTGCATTATTTTATGTGAATTTTTAAATTTTATGCTTTATATCAGTTGCCCACGTCACAATCGGTGAGAGGAACTGAGTGAAGACAATAAACCTGTGACTTGCATATTCAGCGATCACTTCATCGATGAGGTTACTTGAAGAACAAAACTTTGGTTACAAGGACTGAAATTTAGCTCATATTGAGCACTAAAGTTTCCAGTTTGTACCTAACTGACATTTTTGTCATAAAAACTGAATCTCAGTTCAAAGAACCGGACTCTCTCGCAGAGAATGTGACTCTCAATATAACTAATGAAAATTTCGGTTTTTCGAAATGAAATTCGGTTCTCATTACTGGGAAATTTAGCTTCCTGGAATGAAAATATTCGCATGTTTACTAAAGTTTTTCTCTCCGTGTACGTTCCATAATTTCGGCCTACATTCACGAGGGGTGCAATCAACTGTAAATGTACAAAAATTGAAACTTAAGTACTTAAACATGTATATGTGTAACGCGACTGGTTACATGACACTGATGGCGGTTTTATCTCTGTGCGTCTAAAAAAACATCAATACGTTGAGATTCACTGTTTTACTGTTGATCACTATATTGTGTCAAAATAGATGATAAAAGACTTTTTCGTGCACGCAACAGTAGTTTTTCTGTTGATTAGCCTTCGGTATTTGTATACATGCAAACATGCATGAAAGTTTTTGTTCAATTTTGTGAGTAAGTATAGGTAGTTGTGTACGTCTAATACGACTGAAATGAAGAGCTGCATTTAAAATGGGAAGGAAAGAAAACAGGCCTCCTGGTCTGTTCAGATACTACGCATAAGGGGAGGAGGATTATAATCGCAAGCTTCAAGAAAACGTGAAAACTATACAATTTTTGAAAAAGAGGGGAGGTGATTATTTAAATCATGTGTGAGTCTAGCTCACTCAGTTTCACTAAGATACCCCTCTGTGAAGACGAGAAGCATGTACTTTCGGAGTAAGTAGTTTAAAAAAAGTTTTACGATTGTACTGTCGAGTGCACCCCATCCAATATCAGTAAACATAATAAATCGAGTAAAATACTATCGATAGATCAGCGTATTATTCTTTAAATCTTAAAACGTAAAACTATGAACTTGATTTTTATTACAATGATTCAAGGACCCTTCATCACGATCATTTGAGTGTTAATAACATTCCGAATCATATGGCGATCACCTAAGAAATATTTTAAAAAAATTGAGTAAAAATGAATGGATGCACCCAATCATTGAAGAAACCACAATTATCCAATGAAAATATTAAAATTAGACTCTTATTTGTAGATACAGGGCTAGAAAGGTTACCTTTTCATAAGTATTAATTATTTTTCAAGTATACACCCATCCGACAAAATGAGAGTTTTTTTGGTTATTTAATGTTCATCGTTAGTTTTTCCTATTGCAACTGAACTGGTTTGTAAGTAAAGATGGCTACAATGATCAAAAGCTCTAATTGATTCTATTTTCAGTCACAGTTATGAAAATGTTTCTAGGGCACACAAGTCTAGACGATACGGCATGGGGACGAAGAGAGGACAAGAGGCATGGACGAAAAGGTGACGTGGGAAGAGCACACATTCGGAGTCGAGCACCTCCAAATTTAGAGGCAGATGTTTTAATTGGTGCCCGACTAACTAGGAAAAAACCAAGGCGATGCTACGGTGAATAATGAGTTTTTTTACTCATTGTGATTACCTCTGAACTGTCCTGGTTGAATTTGGATTTAAGCTGTTAAATCTCGTAATTAGAATTACGTCAGAAGTTCCACTCTCTACGTTGTTGTGCCTTGTTGTCACCCCGGGACATAAATCAATTCTGACTCTCGTTATACTTGGAATTCTTCAATTGGGAGCATTTAAGTTGTTTCAAAGACATGATCTCCAGTCCTCAGGGGAAAGGATTTACAGTAGAGGTGGTAGAATTTACTGCAAACTCTCATATTATATACTAGAGCAATAATATCTTTATTCTTTTAGAATTTGCGTTGAAATAGCAGCCACGTAAGTCGACGGGGATGCTAATCCAATTTGCGAATGACACGTGAAGAGACAATGAACTCTAGATAATTACAGGTCATAAATGAACTAAAAGGCTAATAGTTCAAATAACAACATGAATTCTACCTCTGAACTACCTTATACTTTTTTAATATAGGTATCGTAATTTCAAAAGAAAGTAGGCAAATGAAACCAATTTAGCGCATAATACAGATTCTAAAGTATGAAATTGACTTAGTATCATTATTGTTGTTTTTTGACTTTCGTTTTAATTTTTTCAAAGTCAGTAACTCATTCCCTTTTTTTTTATGTCCTCCACAAAACATTTTGAACATTGCCACGGGAGGGTGTCCATTTTTTACATGTTGACATTGAAAAGCTAATCATTCAGAGAAATCACAAAAAATCACTAGGCTTAAGGCAAAAGTTTAGTCGCAAAAAGAGGGAATGGGATACCCTCCTGAAAACTTCCCTTTCCCCTTAACTATGCATCTGCGAGTAGGAATTAAACTGCTACTTTATTGAAAATAACTTGTTTGGTTGGAGATGCCGGTGAGAAAACTAGAAATAAAATAATGATAAAAATAATCTTTTAAATGCTCATTCCTCTCGTAATATAATGATACGAGAATGGAGATCAAATCCATGGTGTCCTCTGCTGATTAATTCATGTACGGCAAAATTATTCTCGGATACTTGGCTCTCTATACTGAAAGAAAGTTGCTATACAATAAAGGGCATCAACCAATTATTCCTAGGATCCTAATGGGTCTCTAGACTAGGTATGAAAGTACATAGCTACGTGTTTTCTCCTTAAAATTCCACAAGGACAACGAATCACACAACGCGAAGTCTGTAAATAAACTCCAAAACCAGATGTAAGTGTTTTCTATTAACATTGGTTAAATGGAAAAACTACAAATGACGTCATTTGTGAAATCGAAACTCCATTTGATCTGTGTCTAAAATACTTACTTAAACCTCGTTCAGTTTTTGAAGAGAAAACATGTGACGTTTTTCCTTCTACTTCAGATGATGTCTAGCGGCCCATTCAGTCTGAAATACATTGACCTGGCAACACCGAACCGCCATACCGCTAGGGCGTTAAATTATCTAGAAATCTGCTGTTCCTAATGCTGTCTCGCGTCGCGGCGCGGCGGCGCGGCCGCAGTCATAGCCTTTTCATGAAAACTTGATGTTCCCACACAAAGTTACACTTCGTTTCTTAATGTCACAGCTTTGTCTTATTTGCCTCCGTCTAATTTTATGCTTTAAAACTGAGATAGCTCGTGGTTTCAACCTTGTCGCAACGTTCCCTTCGGCACGCTTGTAATCTTCATTGCTCCTCCGAGGCGAATGGTGAAATATCGCGGTTTGTCGATCTTTGCTTGCGATCTTGAGGAAACGTTCATCAAGTCTCCGAAGAGATTCGAGATTGCTCCTATGCGTCATTGGTGGGACATGCCGTCAAAAAAGAAGGAAGTGAAAAGAAAGATAAAATACGACAAACGGGACAGCACAGCCTGCTCAGTGATTTGACCTACTTATTCAAACATATCTCAACCGATACATGAGCAGGGTGGGGCCAAAACAGGTTGGAATTCAACCGAAATAGTTGAAAAAGTTATTTTAGGAGGTAAATAATTATGCGGAAAAAAGCAATGAGAATATATTAATTCAAAGGGTGTTACGTGAATTTCTTACGAAAATTAGCATAAAAGGAGTCACAGTTACATCCCCAAACGGAAAAGGGAGACACGTTATCTGGCTCACCGAAGGGACGCGACAAAAAGTTCCTTATGACCAAAGGATGCAACTATTCGTGCTCAGTCTGTGCTCATGTTGCATACTGAAACAAATGAAGGCGTTCTCGCGGCAATTGGGGACACTGGCGTGGCGTGTTGTGCTTTATAACATATCTTTGAGGAGATGTTGCTCTCATTCAGGCTGCCTCCTCAGAATGTAATATTTTTAGACAATTCGTGAGGAAATTTATAGGTTCCACTCTGATACCATGCCTTTGAGCGAATTGAGTGCATCCTTTTCATCCGAAAAGCCTTACACAATTGCCGTGATAATATTTTCCTTACAACGAAAACGCAGTCCGGTTTTGATGGATTGACAATTTACCGAGAAACTAGTTGAAGAAAATTCGGACGAACCTTCACTTTTGAAACTATTTCATAACAAGTGATTCACTGCGGAAAAAAGTCTCTTGGATCTAGAGTCTAGGGTCTTTAAAAATTGATAAGAAAACATGGATTGCATTTTGCAAAAAGGAACCACTAGGATTGCAATGTTGCTAAGATTGTGCAACTTCTTTTGTCTTAGAGGAAAACCCTGATTATCCTTTAGTTTCTATTTTACTCGCTAAAAACTGTAAATTTAAGACAAAAATTACCATCTAAATTTCATAGTTTTTCACAATTTCCGCAATTTTATTGCAAAGGATGAAGTTGCACAATCTTAGCATCATTGCAATGCTAGTGGTTCCTTTTTGCAATATGCAATTCACATGTTCTTGATTCAATCGGATTTTTGCTAGAATCCAGAGCCAAGACTCTTGACTTAAGCAGATTTACTTTTGATTCAAGCAAAAATCCGATTGAATCTAGAGTATTTTTTTTGCTTCAAATTTTTCAAGAGTCTGGACTCTGGATCCAAAAAAAAATTTCCAGTGTTCACTATCCGAGTGTAATATTTGCGTATGCTTGATTCGTTGAATCTGACGAGAGGACGTTGAAGGTAAGAAAAAACCCCGGAGCGACGATGAAGATACAGTGAGCTGAATTCAATCAGGTTACGAGACTGTCACGCATTAAGCGTGAAAAACATAATCTGCGCCGAATAGCGAGAGGAGGACTCGGAAGGCGGAGGGTGGAAGCGGTCGGCTGACAAGCACTTCCGCGCACTAATTCAGTCGGAGCGTGTGTTTTGGACTGCTGAATAATTAAGTTAAACGTGAACGGCGAAACTGTGTTACACTATATAGTGCAGCGTGCCCGCGGAGTGCGACCCGGAGAAGATCAGATGTCTATTTTGCGGCTGCGGCAAGAGGAAAACCATGATTTGGACGTATTTCTATCAAACGGAACTATGTGCATTAAGACATGAGCCCTGAGATCCATAAGAGTGTGTGCATAATAGGGCTCACGTCATAATGCACATAGTTCCGTTTGATAGAAATACGTCCGTTTGACCCGTATTAAAGGAACCGCGCTTGAGCGACATCGACAAGCGTCAGACAACACAAATTAGAGCATACTGCAAGCCTCGTCAAACGCTTCCATCTCATCATTCTTCGATGAGTCCGTTGACCTTGTGATTAGCCTCATCGCTCATTGGATTCGATGCATCCATCTGCTTGCCTGCCGACAAGAGTAATTCCCAGGAGGAAGTGCTTAGAGACCTCTCTGACAGTGGCAATTTTCATGCTCGAAAATTTGCCTCGTTGGATTTACAAATCGATGCAGTTGAAATAAAAACGCCACTTATCAGTTGTTGTGAATATTACAAAATTACATACATATAAGTCGCTTTACAGCACTCCCTCGCGCTCTACGACTCCTAACCTCCACTGCTCTCTTTCAAACCACAAATCTTGGGGGATTGAGCACCTCCCTCCAACCTTTCATTGGGCGCCCTCTGCGTCTTCTCCCAGGAGGAACCCAGTCAAGGACCTTCTTCGGCAACCTGTCTCCTGCCATTCTCTGGACATGACTATACCAAATGAGTTGTTTTGTCGTAATGTCATGCACGATGGTCTGTTTGACATCCACGATCTCCCGAATATACAAAATATGATACAAATACAAATATGATATTACAAAATTTAATATTTATAAAATGCTTTTGTATCATGATATTTTCCAAGAAATTTTCTCTCTAATTTTTATGTTCATTTTAGGAAAAAATTGTCATTTTGTTGGCTATTTAATTGGTGTTTCTTTCCTAAATGACAAGTACACAAGATTATCATTGTAGCAGCTAACGCAATCAGGTAGGTTTCGACGTACTTAACACCCTTTGATGGATGTACTTGTACATGAAATTCAGGATGATACAGGCTCTTACAGATAAAATACGTCAGTAATTCAAGCCACGAACGGCGTAAACGATCGACTATCGATAATTTCTCATTTGAAACTGCGGTAAAGAATCGATTATTCAGGTGTTCATTGCGAACCTCCTGTTTATCGATCCTTCTCGATATGTTCCAATGGATCAATCGATACATCGCAAAGCACGCCACGCCAGTGGTATAAACATCTGATTACACTCTGATCGAAAGGAAGAGCACGGAATGTCAGCGCGTCTAGAAAACATGGAACTGCTGCATCTCAACTATCCTCGTGAATAATTGCAAGGTTCCCACAGCTTTCTATAATTCACACGAGGGAGCAAGGTTACAATGGACGGCTTTTTCCTCTTTTACAAGATTATAATTGAGAAATAAAAGAAGAATCTCGATTCAAGCCACAATGGCTGAGGCATAAAGGGTATTTCTTTGATACCGGTGTTGGTTTGAATTTTTCTAAAGAAAGGAAGAAAAATCGCTTATCTGCATTCAAAACACTGTTTAGTTGAATCATTTCATCAAGTCTTCAGCTTCATCAAGCGCAGGTTCAACAAAATTGACATAGTTCTATAATTCTATAAGACATTGAGAGGGAATAGAAACCAAAACGACCGAGGACTATGACAAGACGTTTCAATATTGACAATGAAAATACGGTTCATTTTACGTGACATGATAGATGAGAAGAAAATTCCGGGATTTTCTTCATGGATAAGGATTGTTACATTAGATTGTTTTGAAAAAGTTACCGCTCAATACTTGACGAAGAATCTTATTACTTAGTTCCTTGCTAGTTTGGAGGAAGAAGAAACCCATCTGTGGGTATCTTTATGAAGATTTTAATGATAGGTATCCTACGAAAGAGCATAATACCCACACGTTTTGGAGGCATAGCTCAAGATTTTAAGATTTTTAATGTTTGTGAATTAAAAAAAAAAAAAAAATTAAAACACATAAAATAAAGTCGACTATCCGATTTTCATACATGTAGGTGGATCTATACATTTCAAGCGGTGACGTACGGGGGGTCGAGGGGGGGGGGGTTCCCCACCAAGAAAATTTTCGAAATTTTGAAGCATCTGTCAATTTTGTCATCAATAATCACCGAATATAAGCGTCCTTCCTTCTTCATTTCTCCGTTCCTTAATCCTTCTTTCTTTCTTCCCTTTAAGTATCTTCCTCCTTTTTTCGAGCGAGCAGATGAGGGGGCGCATACGCCCCCTACGCCTTCTCGGACCCGCCTATGTTTTAATATTCATTGAACATTTTACGTACCTAATTAGAATAAAGACTGTAGTTTGATTAATATGTGTACATACTAAGCGTGTAGACTTTCGTTATTTGGATTTAGATCTCACCGGTAGACGGAATCGGACGACGGATGATCATCCGGCTGTAGGTAATCGGAATGCTCACAGCTCCAAGTATCCCAAAACCTTGACACGAATTCACACCGAGCCCAGTGAGTTGCTAGTGATCAACACAGCAGACATAGACGCGGTTAATTACCTGGTCTTCCACTTAAAACACGAGAGACGAGCTTCACCCATTTTTATTTCAACTTGGACCTTACTCAGGTGACTCACTGAGAGAAGAATCGTTGTTTTGACAATGCTTATGGTAGATTTCAGCTCCAGCCTACTTTTCTGGTCGAAGTCATGATATCTTCACCTTCCGGTCGAAGTATCACATGCGCTGTTTGGTGCTCAGGCACAATGTTGCCAAATTTCTCTAACATGTCTAATTTCTCACAGAAAAACTAGGGAACATATCCTTTTAACAATTTTACCGAAAATTTCTTATGTCATCAAAACTAATTCCAGAAATATTCATGAAAGCATGTGCAAAAGTTTTAAAGAAACCATTAAAACAATATTGAGATGTATGGCAACACAGCATCTAAGCGTGAATAGCTTTTGTGACACTTTGGCCGGAAGGTGACAATGTTACTTTGGTGATGACAAATAATATGGTCCTGGTCACAAAATGTCGGTCATGATAACAATGTGGCATTGTGATGCATGGTTTCGTGGGTCAACGTGGGTTTCTGCAAACGCGTTTTCTTTTATGTTCTTTCGAACGAATTATCACAAGAGGAGACTTTCTGTTAGAGGAAAGGTTGGGGGTCTGTGCTCCCCAAGGGAGCTCTTTGAAATTTTAAGGGGGGCCAAAAAATACTTCCCATTGACCGAGGACGGTCCCTTAAGTCTCAAACCTTCACCTCAATCAAGTAAAACGTTAAAGGGAGGAAGAGACTTTTGGATCACCTTGTATGGCTTGGAGACTTTAACGCAGGAGTAGGAAAGTAAGCTCGTCCCGAAAAATGGAACCATGCTTCCTGAGGGTGAATTTACAGTTTAATAAAAGTGACCTTTTGATACATGTCGTACCTCTACTAGTTGAACTCGCAAAACTTGCTTGCGTACTATCGTTTTTTTGAAAAAATGTTCTTGTTAGCCTTAATACCAGTAATTGTGGTCGTAATGTTGAATTCAATCCCCACAAATAATTTCAATAATAGGAAAACATCGGAAGTTTTTGGGCAAGGCCATACTATATGAACGAAACATTTGAATCTAATGATCATATGATCTACTCAATTTTAGTCGTAGGTTCATGCCACTTACTGACAAAACTCACTAAAATTCTAGGTCATTTAGTCATTCAATTGATTTGATGGCTGTAATTACAACTGTCAACGATTACAAGATAAAAGTCAATTTAAGAGGCATGTTTGGTGACTGTGTTTTTCGAGATTTTCCCTCACCTTGATTGATATGTGATAGGCTACATAACAGGCTCAAAGAGGAGAAATGGGAGGGGAGGAGGAAAATGAGTTCATTTTTTGAGTGATTCCTTCGAATTCCGATAGAGACAAGTGACAGATAAAGATGTAAATTGTTGGACGGACACGGACGGAGGTCTTTTCTCGAGTGGGTTCTTCCCTCCGTCTTCGGTTTGCAAGATAATGGCCTCTCCTCATGTGACACTGAACCAGGATGTTGTTTCATTTTTTAACAACGAAACGTGGTCGAAGATAACAGCGGGGAAACTCGTCTAGGTTGCTAGCTCGTGCTCTTGGCTTAACGAATATCTCAACTTTAAAATCACAGCCGAATCCATGATTCTATTGCTAGAATATGGCAACGACGTTTTGTCACTCAAGACTGGTGGCCCGATCGGAATGCGTAAGTTCAAAATCTCGAGCAGGTAGAATGTCGTCGGAGTCTAGGCTCTAAGAATCGACTTTCAATGAGCTATCGCCTTTTTTTGCTTCGTTGATTTAAATGAAGCCGACTCTAGAAAATCTGGTTCTTAGACTTATTTTAGCTCTGCCTCTTCGAAATTTCGTCAACAAGGAAGTGGTATGTAAAGACAGAGGAAATCGACGGACGGAGGCCTTAACAGCACCCAATTAAATTATATCCACGAGCCTAAATGCACGGTTCCGTGATATAAAAATAATTATGCAAGTTCACGTTAAACGAGGAAAGTAACGCACGAAATCAGCAGTGGTGATTCTTGAAAGTTGGTAACACTCTTCTTTCTCCATTTAAATATACGCAAAACAATCGATCCTTGGCGAGGCAGCTTGCCTAACCTAAAATCGATTTTCTTATTGGATTTAAATGGAGCAAAAACAGGGTTGCCACTGGTTAAGGTGAGAAAGAGTGAAAAGTGAATAAAAATGATCGACGTTGGTTTATGGGTACTCAAGATGTAAGTTACTTTAAAGTAAGAAGTCTAACAGAACTTTAGCCGTATCAATCAGTAATGCGCATCAAGAATGCATTACAATAATGTGTGATTACTAGTGTATCACTAATTAAAGAGCTCAATATAGAACAAGCAAAGAAACAACTTAAAACGGGACTAGGCCGCAAATAATAAAACGAAACACACAAAATAAAATAAAAAGCCCGGGCCGTTTCGCAGGGATCACACCCGCATTTTCAACCGGCAAAACAAAAAAAATTAAAAGAAGGACACTATGAGCCTCACCATTGTTATTGTGTGACTAGTTATAGAACAAGCCACGATTTGGACCAATACTGTGATACGAGATGTTAAAGTTTAGGTTTCCAAAAAAATGTATGCATATTCATAAGTTTGGAACGCAGAAACTTATCGTTCGGGCTTATCATAATAATTTATACTAATTTAACGGATCAAACTACTATAATTAATACGATTCTGTGATACGCGCGACCAAAATCATTTATATCACTTTTGAATCATTTAAATAAAAGAAGGATTTCTTTTTACGTATTAGTCTCTACATAGATTTTTTTAAAGACTTGGTTGTATGAGTATTTAGGTCAAGATTTCCTGGAGTCAAAACTTGATCGCGAATTGCATGAATATAGCGTGTTTATCGAATTGGATCTGTACTTCGGCTCTGAGGAATACGGTTTGCGGAGACGCAGCGCATCGGCGTGAAATCTTGCCGTCTGCGCGGAGTGCGGATTGGGCAAGTCGTCGCCTACCTGACATAAGGACGTAACTACACTCTGCAATGAACCCTGTCTTCCATACAATTCAATGCTTTTCCGGGCTCATCTCAATGCGTAGTTGCGCCCTTATGTCAGCCAAGCGACGAGGTGTGTTAACCTACCCGCGACCGTAATCACAAAGCTCATAACTGTTTCCACGGATCCACGCTCGGTGCACGTAAGACACCAGATAGGCATCTCTTGGAAACTTTGAATCAGTTAGGCACCCTCAACGCTCCCATCGTCTGAATTTTGATGCGTCCAGGTGCTTGCGATTTCTCAATGCGTGCGGTCAATGTGATTCAAAGAAAATGAACACAGTGCTTAAAATGCTATACAATTTTGAAAATTGTCTGGAAAGGCCCCCCTGGACCCCTTTAATGACCCCCCTCCCACCGTTCAAGGTGTCTGGATCCACCGATGGTTTGAAATCCTCTACAATATAGTAAAATCCTTTGCAGCATAGTGAATGACACTTTGCCTCCTTGACTGATTGTGAGTACCTTCATCACTAACCACTCTGTCAGGATACAAAAAATCGACCACATTTATTCTTTTACCAGTCATTATTAATTGATTTGGCATTCATTATTCAAAGTAATGAAGAGCTCAGACATGATCATTTCGCAAACAAATGCGTAATCACTAAACTTAGTTCCAGACATTTTTGGGGAAGGGAATAAATCCGGAGACAATGATGTGAAACCAGTTGAAAATTTTTATTTTACTTGAAAAGTTAATTGAATAACTAAATGACCTATAATTGTAGTGATTTTTATCAACAAGTCACTTCAGCACACGACTAAGAATGAGTACAATTAGAAAAAGATCGTGAGATTCAAAAACAAGTTGCGTTGACACGGAATGACCTTGCCTAAAAACTTTCGATGTGACCGTATTACTCACGTTATTGGTAGAAATTAGTAGATGAGATATGGGGTTCTTGCCACAGCTGTTGTCAGATCGTGCAAATAAATAAATAATTATTTATCCGAGAGACTTGGCAACACCGCGATGTATCTGTTGTCAAATTTATCCGATATATCCATATATATTCTAGCGACTTGGCAACGCTNGATAAATTTGACAACAGATACATCGCGGTGTTGCCAAGTCTCTCGGATAAATAATTATTTATTTATTTGCACGATCTGACAACAGCTGTGGCAAGAACCCCATATCTCATCTACTGAAATTGATTTCAACATTACGACCAAAATTAGGATAGGTACACAGTAAAACCTTTAGAATATGATACGAAAGTATGTTTTGCAAGTTCAACTACTGAGGTACGACGTATCAAAAGGTAACTTGTAAACTGTAACTCTACAGTCCGCAGTGTTCCGTTTTTTTTCAGGATGCGCTTGTTTTTCTACCTCTGCGTTAAAGTCTCCAAGCTATACGTCAGTTGAGCAAACACGCTACTTCGAATCAACGTGATGTTACTATGTGCGACATAGCTTTTCCAGCTCTTCGAACACTCCTGCTAGCAAAGGACGTACCTTTTTTCAGAATTAGTTTATTTTCCTAACTCCGCGTTAAAGTCTCCGAGCTATACGTCAGCTGCGCGAACACACTGGAACAAACATGATGTTTCGTTGTGTGGTAGCTTTTCCAGCAAGTACTCTTGCTGGCAATGGGCATGCAGATATGGACTTGATTAATATTGACGAAAGCTGGATGTATTGTCGTGACCCTGACCTCAAAATGGGTAAAACCATGGGTTTCACTGATAGAAGAACTGTTCAGAAACGATGATCTTACATCACGTAGATTTATTTTAGCATCATCATAGTCGATTACCAGTGCTTTCGAGCATTTTGGTCCATAAATTCACAGAAAGCTGTGTCATAATCCGCTCCCGCAGTGATACGCTGCCATGCTAAGAGAGAACGCCGTATGAACATTCGAGAGTTGCCAAATGTCCTCCGATAAAATGTTTATTTTCTAGGAAAGTTGTGTGAAATTTTTCCTTTAAATTTTCAAAATTTTTAGGTGCAATTGCGAACAAAATTATCTGAAAAATTGGGAGGGAAATATTCATAAATTTACCAGAAAATTCGCGTTTTATCAAAGGAAATTTGGCAACGCCTGAAGGTTCATACGGCGTTTTTCCTCAGCACGGCAGGACGGTTATCACCAATCACCGCAAACTTGTAGGCCCGGTTTAGTCTTTGTTGAGCAGCCCTTAACCGCAATGTTCGAGATGTAATCGAGGTGTCCACGTGAAATCGAAACAGTTACTTTCAAACATTTTCATTACGACGAGCCCAATTTCCATACTTTCATAACTACAGGGAGGCAAATACTACATGCTACACCGAAAAAAATAATATGCTGTTTTAGCATCTAGGATGCCAAAAATGTGTCTGGTGATCCCAAGATGCTACCTTTACTGCCCCCGCAGTTAATTTTACATCCTGTGAATGCAAATTCAACTGCGGGGGCAGTAAAGGCAGCATCTTGGGATCACTAGACACATTTTTGACATCCTAGATGCTAAAATAGCATATTATTTTTTTCAGTGTACGCATCATTAGCTTTTCTTTACTCAAGGTGAAATTCCAAGATTCTACCGAGTGGAAACTTCATTGAGATTTTAGAATTGTCAGCCGAATATTTTCTTGCCGAATATGTCACCCGTTCATCTAGCATGAGTTGGAACAGCAGGCGAGTTCGGCACACACTTTGATGTTGTGATTAGTCATATTAGGGAATACCGGTCGGGCACGGAACTTCAAAGGTCAACTCAAGGCTGTCGCGGCTCCTGTCGGTGTCGTAATTGGTGGTGCCATCACAGCCTCCGGCGACCGAGTAAATATTTTTCACTGAGATAAAATCCCGCCGCACTGCGTTCTTTCGAATGATTCATTCGTCTCTAAAAATACGGTAAATGTCAAAATATGTTGGCTGTTATATTTTTCAAGATTTCCTTGATCGGAACTGCGCATTTCAACGCGCTCTCACAAATATTTTTGAGCGCTTTTTCATGAATTCAATACCTGCATTTTAAGACGTTCAAATGAAAATAAGGGTGTCTACACTTGTGCTCTAAATTTTTTGTTTTTTTGTTGGGCTAAACCTTGTTTACAAGATTAATCGGTTGTCATCTTACTAAGTTTACCCGGTCATAAGCGAGGCGCGACTCTTATTGAAATAATGAGAATGTCCATCATTTTATACAACTTTTAGCGTAAGTTCCATTGACCAAATATGAAATAAATTGTACTTAGGTAGTCCCGCGTACTCCAGGCATTTACGTTTTTTACATGATTTTTAGTAAAATGAACAGATCTTTCTCGGCAAAAATTCACAATATTGATACGCACACATTATTGATGTAGCACTTTTTCTGCCATATTTCAAAACAGAGAGCCTTGATTCCGTTTCAGTTTCCACTCATGTACAGTGATGTAGTTTATAAAATATGCGAGGACGTGGTTCCTGGAAAATATTCTCTCGTTCAATGAGTATGGGCTTTTACGTAAGGGAAGGAACCTATTTTGTTCAGAGTTAAACATGGACACTGTAATCAATAATTAGCTATGCTGTATTCCTTAGTGCGTCGGAATGCAAGCTGATCTTCAGCGCCTATAAGGAGAAGTAAAATGCTTTGCTCCCTTCTTTTTTCTCCATTTAAAATCGGATAATTATGGGTTGCATGTGTGTAGGGGTCCTCCTCCTCGAAGGCGGTGCCCTTTGGCGTTTTAAGGAGGAGGAATCAATTACTACGTTAAGGTGACGTGAGCGGTAAGATGTTCGAAATTTTTCAAATATTGAAACGAAAAGAAGAGTAAATTTAGGACTTGGGAATTCAGGATGGAAAAGTTAACGTTAGATGATGAAAATAACTGTTCGTTAAAAGAAGAAGGGGAAAAAAAAGAACCAAAGATGAAAACTGACTTCGGACACCACCATGTTAGAGTGTTTACTTCATGGGGGTTGGGGGGGGGAGAGGGGATCTTTAAACCGTGTGTGGTCGATTTCTTAGGGCATATAATGATGACACCGTTTAATATATCATCATCATTGCCCTAAGTAATTTATCAGTGAGGCTGTTAGTTGAATATATCATGTATGAGCATGAATAATCTTCGATTGGATTCAATGAAAGGTGTCGCAAATTCTTAGATCAACAAGTTATACAAATATTCGGCTCATCTCTACGAGTGCGTTGACCTCCTCGCATTCCTTCACGTTTGAAGTCCTCAAGAAGCGCTTCATTTTGAGTTTCAAGATTTTCTGAACGAAGCGATTATTAATGCTCCTCTGTCTTGATTCGCAGGGAACCTTTACTCATGCCCTTTTAAACATTGAAAACCGGATTGTGGTACAGCCATGGCGTTTCAGTTGTACGTATACCTTGACGATTGGACGTATTTATGCTGAAAAAGAACTATTAACACATGATTTAAGGAACTATGCGCGTAGGATATGTTTACTGGATAGCCTCTAAAGATTTAATTCATGTGTGCATACTTCCTTTTAGCAGCTCTAGCATACATTCGTCTGGTTGTTAGGTATACCATTGAGTTTTTATGGAACTGAATATTGACGTAATGATACCCGAGGAATAGGTATTTCTACAACTGATCATGCAACCTGATTTTGTTTGATCGAGAAAAATAAATCCTGCTTGCAGATGCTGACGAGTTCATTTTCGTCCAACCACAGCTCGGCAATACTAGCCGACCGGCTCGAAGACTAGGTGTACAATCGAATTTCAATGGTCAATACTTATGGTAAAACCGAAACTTTCACGTTCCCCCCCCCCCCCCCNCCTGTATGTGCACATGTGTGTATTGGATCGTCCAACAAAGAATGTTGCAAGGATAAAATATAACAATTCTGAGGGCAGAGAAGAGGTGGAAAATAAATCGTACCTTCAAAAATTGGTATCCAAAAATATCCTAAAATCGCACTTTCAATTCACTCACTTCAACACTGTCACAAAATCCCTCGACGAGAGGCTATCCCATCCGAGTGTCACCGAGCAAGTGTATCAACGTGAACAGCACTTTTCCATAACACGTAGGGAAAACACAGATTCTAGAGGATCGTAGGACGAGCACCGATTCGAAAAACCACAACCGATCCCGGGGAAAACTTTACACCTTATGGTTCGAACTGGCCGGGAAAAGGATCTCGGGGAAACGGAAAAAATGTCGTAAGCGTCGGGGGAAAACCGGGAAAAGGGGGAAAGCACTGGGGACCGGGAAAATGTCGGGGCGACGCGACGTCAAGCGGAGAGCAGACACGAAGACACATCCATCGACGCGCGGTGCGGAGCTGAGACTACTCAACAGTGGAGTCACTGAACAACCTTGAGCGTGGACCGCCGCGCCGCCGCTGCCACACTGCCACTTCCACCGCAACCACCGCCTCCTCCGCGGCCGCCGCACAGTGGATCGAGTCAATTGAGGAGGTCGGACAACATTTGGAAACGTTAAAAGCTCATAACTCCGTTCGTACGAAATTTTGAGGTTTTAAATGTGGTTCCATTGGTTTTCTCGTAAAATTTTCTTCTTAAAACACCCCTTGAAATTTAAAATTCGATGAAGTTAACATCAAAAATTGCAGTTTTAGTCAACAATTTCATGCCCGACCTCTCCAATTGACTCGATCCACTGTGCGCCGCCGCGTCCTAGCCCCAGCTCCAGCCGCGTCCAGGAGATCAACCCCATTCGTCTTACCCTACCCCCGCCCCATCGCCATGGGTCCTCATCTCCTGGATCAACCCATTTATGAATGTGGACCATTATCTGCTATTATGACGTCACTAATCGTCGATCCTAGCTTGGAGCTAGTCTCTGGGTTCGTTGGCCTGGCCGCACCGTGTGCACACGTTAGGTATACATGCTTTACGGCTACTTATGGTTGGAGTACCTTTATAGGGAGAGTATGGACAAATCGAGAATTTGGAGGTCACATTTGATCATGAAGTTCTTAGGGCTCAAAAAGGCAGCCGACCTATGAACTCGAAGTATCCAGTGGTACTAATTCAAACTCCGATAGAGGCATAAAAAATTATAAAAGCACGTATAAAACTTTGATTTTGCATACATTTTTCAGTTTCCAAGTCTCGATTCTTAAAAACGCATGTTTACAATGCGCCAGTTTACAAAGCGATAGATAAAGAGGACGGAAAGGATATGGAGGGATCCTATTGGTAGAAGCGGGTAGTTGCGATGGACAAAGGAAATACGCAATTAATTAACGACACCCCACGAGAGATCCCTCAGTTGGTCCACCACTTACCTTCTTAGTCTAAAAAAACCAACCAACATTCAAACCAACCAACATTTCAACCAATAGGATAGCTTCATAATCCTTATGTCTTCTTTGCCAACAGCTTTGTCTATTAATTTAGATAGTTAGCCCTTTTTTTGTCCCTCGCAAGTCACTGTGTTTGACCACGACTACTCACCAATGGAGATGTTGCAAGTGTAAGGAATTTGCGATTTGACCATTGATTCTTATGTAAAAGTTCGGGAGAAACACGATAGTGCCACTGGTTTTCTCTGAAATCATCTCCCAAGCTCAAAAAAAGCTCTCAAGTTGAGGCAAAAATGGAGGGGATACCCCACCCTACCCTGAGAGTCCACGTCTACATCAAGACAAACTCTCCATGCAAAGATAGGGAGCAAATACATTAGCAGGGTTGCCGTGTTTCCAGTTGTGTAGTCCCCAAATAAAGTGGCAACTCTGCTAATGTATTTGCTCCCTATCTTTGCATCGAAAGTTTGTCTTGATGTAGAGGTGAACTCTCAGGGTAGGGTGGGATATCCCCTCCATTTTGGCCTCACTTTGAGAGCTTTTTTGAGCTTGGGAGATGATTTCAGAGAAAACCAGTGGCACCATCGTGTTTCTCGCGAACTTTTACCTACGAATCAACAGCCAAATCGCAAATTCCTCACACATGCAACACCTCCATTCCGTTGAATTTTCAATACTATTCGAATCGCAGTCGTACCCCTATTTTCGGGAGCGCATATCCGCAAGGCCGTGCTCCAGTGCTATCGATGCAGTCGCTCGATAAAGTTATAAAACATCCCGAGCAGGCTAGACACGATGATGGTTGTTTGCTCGACGGGCTCATTTTTCCATCGGATAAACTAGATGAATTATTAATCGCGAGCCTCGCTATCTAACGAGATCCGAGGGAGGAGACCCAGCCTCGCCGCTCCGGGCTCCCGGCTCCTGGCTCCGGGACTTAGTGGTTTGAAAAATTAAAAGAAGTACGGCAGAGAATTATCAGGTCTTAGACTCGCGCTCGTGTAGACTACGCGCGAGGGGAGGATTTTTGCATAGAATATGTCTGATGTCTGCCCCCTTGCCCATGTTCCTACTCGCGTCTGCGTGCCTCGGCTCAAGCAAACCTAGTAGAACGGCAGACTATCACACATAGGAGGAGAAAAACCCATTCTGTCTCACTCGGTAAACTTGCTCTTTGGTTTATGGCCCGGTAATTATCGGGATATTTTATTAAGATTCAGGCGCGCAGATAGCCCGGGACATTCATTTCAGAATAATCATCGCCTGAAAAAACTCAGCGGGGGAAAGAGTAGGTATCGTTGCTGTTACAATGCGCATGAGTTCTAGGCCCTACTCCTTTTTTAATCGCACAGTTGTACATCGTTAAAACGGTTGGTTATCAGTTGTGTATCGGTTTCCGAAGTGGGGTCAAAAACGGGACGTTTCCCCAGAAAATCGTCATTTCTGGGAAGGTCAAAACTAGGTGCGACTAAAGTTTTTGCGGCGAAATGAGTTTAAATGACGATAGTTTAATTATTGCACCAGCAAGGAAGGAAAATTTTGCCCACTAGTTGGCTTAATCTCAGTTTTCTATAATGAACAATTTTATTCAGTATTGTTAAATCAATCATAAGTACTGTTTAATCCATCAAAAGATTTAATTGGAGGTATAAAGTGGACTGCGTTCAGCAGGAAGCAACCAAGTCACATCAGCTATTGCCAATTATAACTGGCAATTTACTTGTTTACAAGGGAATGTTTGTGTGGATTCTTTTGAAAATTTCAAGAAATTCGCTTCGTTCTATGCAGAAAATTTACTGAAATGTTTACAAAAATCCGCACAACCGTTTTCATGTAAAAAATTAAATTGCCCAAGTGAATTTGGCAGTAGCTGATGTGGCTTTGTTTCTTTTATATTTAACGCGATCCAAATGTTGTCACCCGGAATTATCCCACCACTGCACTGCGTGCTACTGTGTTTAAGCATCTTACAAAAAATTTATGAGCTGATTAAGACTGCTTCGATGTATCACACCAAAATTGTTGTGATTCAAACAATTCAAAGTTTTTAAAACGAAGGAAAATTACTCGTTATGATTGTCTTGCATTCAACCTACTTATTGCACATGCCTGTAAACATAAGACAGTTTTACCGAAATTATAATCAGGATACACTTCAAATTTTCAAATGATCATCGTTCAGACAGCATTCTTATATCTCCTCAGTAAAAAGTGAATAAAACTCTTTCTTCCGCTGCTAAAAATGAAATCACACTCCGTGACTTTTACGCGCATCTCGTAATGGAAGCTTACTGCAAGCGAACTCGAGACTGATTATGCTGCCAATGCTGGCGTATGATGATCGATGTTGGGAATTTTTATCGGCAACACGTCTTCTCAATTTATTGCTTCACGAATTATACAGGGTGCACGATAATCATACTTGTACAAAAAGAGACGAGGGGGACTCAAGGAAGGAAATAATGAGGATTCTCACGGAGCGTGTAAAAGTTGCATGGTATAAGCGATGGTGAGTGGTTCATGTTCAAAATGTTTTTTCAGATATTTGGAACTATTTCTGAAGTCTCTAACGCCTCGAAGCGATTAAATCATGTCAAACAATTATATTCCGTGAAATTGAGCTTTGACCCTTGGTTCGTTACAAAAAACATAAAATTGGGTTCTGATCTTTTCATCTTTATCGAAAGTCTTAAAAATAGCATTATTTTGTCTGAAATCCAAAGCTTAATGGTTGGAATTCGGCGTGTTCAACGCATCGAAGTAAAATCGGTGGATGACACCATTAATTGCTGTCAATGCCCAAAACGGATAGCTTTATCTTGGTCTCTCCCCTTATTAAGTATCTTATCACTAACCACTGTGTCGGAGTCTCTGAGTGGAAAAAGCGACCAAATTTTCTCTTTTCCCAATGATAGTCCCATGATTTGGCTTTCATCGTTTAAAGTAATGAACAGTTGATTAGACACGATTATTTAGCAAGAGATTGTTAGTCACTAAACTTTACGGCTAAAAATAATTACGGGTTAGGGTAAAGCTGTCAAAAATAACTATAATATACAAGTGCATTTTGTAAATTGGAGCACTGAGGTACGACGCGACATATCAAAAAGTCACTTGTAATTTGTAAACCTGCAGCCCGCAGTATTCGGTTTTTTCCCCCCAGGATGAGCCGCTTGTTTTCTTGACTCTGCGTTAAAGTCTCCAAACTATACGTCAGCTGAGCGAATACACTACTAAGAGTCAACGTGGAGTCACTATGTGCGATAGTTCTTCCAGCTCTTTCACGCACTTCTTCTAGCAACGTATATACTTATGTCTTCTTCGGAATGAGCTTATTTTCATTACTCAGCGTTAAAGTCTCCGAGCTATATGTCTGTTCTGAGAACACTTTATACTTAGATTCAACGTGGTATCACAGTATGTGGTATGTGCGGTAGCTTTTCAAGTTCTTTCAAGCACACCCCTCTTTTATACAATACTGTGAGTGTTTGTGCACCACATTTGACCAAGAAACTCTTTAAAACGCTGCAGACTTTGAAACTTTCACGTCTTCATTGAATAACGCACATCGTAGTGCCTTTCGATCTGCGGTTGTGGCATGCACTTTAGACGTACTTCCTGAGTTATTTCAAAGTCTTTTTTAGTCAAATTGTAAGTTCAAATACCTAAGGCACCCACAGCGTAATGTGATAATTGGAACTTCTCAATAAATGTTCCAAAATCTAGGAATTACCAATTGATCGAACGACTTTAGAATCGCCCTCTATAGGTAATGCCGAAGAACTACCTTACTCTGGAAAAAAAAAACACATTGGATCTAGAGTCCAGACGCTTAAAAACATCGACAAGAAAAAGTACTCTTGATTCAATCAGAATCTCGCTTAAATCAAGAATGAAGCCTCTGAATTTAAGCGGATTTCGTTTTGATTCGAGCAAAAATCCGATTGAATCAAAAGTATTTGTTCTTGTCGATGTTTTCAAGAGTCTGGACTCTAGATCCAATGTGTTTTTTTCCAGAGTGTAGATTAAAAGTCCATGTAAATAAACCTTCAAAGCTTTTAGATAATGAATGCGAAGTATCTAAGAAAGCAAGCCGAGGATTCGCAGGAGAGGAAAGCCGAAGTGTGCACAAGTAGGAAGGATGCAAGGAATTATTGCGGAAGAGCCGCACGAGTTGCCGGAGTAGCATTGGTATACAACTCGTATACTATACGAGTATACTTTCAAGATAAAAGCAACAGAACGGAGCACGGAGGATGGAGAGCTCGCTAGAGAGCACGAGCAACTAGGAGCTTCGGTAAAGTTTAGCGCATGCTCGCAACAATGTCACCAGATTGAGCAATTTCTCCATTTCTCCAGCGCATACTTCATTTCGCGAAAATATCTTTTCATTTTTTCATGCGTGCACTGGAAAAAAAAAACACATTGGATCTAGAGTACAGACTCTTAAAAACATCGACAAGAAAAAGTACTTATGATTCAATCAGAATCTAGCTTAAATCAAGAACCAAGCCTCTTAATTTAAGCAGATTTCGTTTTGATTCAAGCAACATTCCGATTGAATCAAGAGTATTTTTTCTTGTCAATGTTTTCAAGAGTCTGGACTCTAGATCCAATAAGTTTTTTTTTTCCAGTGTGTCGCAGGAAATTAGTAATCGCCGGCAAGTAACAATTCATTCGTTTTGATAAAAAAAAAATGAAAAATACAGATGTAAAGAAACAAGGTAGAGAGTACTGATAATAATTATAGGCCCATTCGCGAGTGCACGTATAGTGAAATCAGCACTGGAAAAAAACCTCTTGGATCCTGGGTCCAGACTCTTGAAAAATTTGACAAGGAGGAATACTCTTGTATTATTCGGATTTTTGCTTGAATTGAGATCCAAGCCTCTTAAACCAACCGCATTCTCTTTTGATTCAAGCAAAAACGTGGTTGAATCAAGAGTATTTTGTGTTGTGAAATTTTTTATGAATTTGGACTCTGGATCCGAGAGAATTTTTTATCTAACGAGTGTTTATCGAGTTTTTATCTTTTTTATCTAATTTTTATTCCGTTCGGTTCGGATGGGCCATCTAAATAACTGCTCGGCGGAGAGTATCACCGGAATCGGAAGGCGCTCATACCGAGGTACCAACCCTCCTTTCGGCTCTTGCTGGCTAACTGTTTCTGCTGAAATATGATCCATCGAATTACACTATGCAGGTATGGATATTGAGCAAGACATAGGTATTCCTAATCTCAATCAAGATCAAAACTAGGCTAATTGCAGATTATCTTTTATGGGATCCCTTTAACGGTTACAGTGCGGTCGGGAGAGGTGGTAGGGAGAAATCCGAGATGAGATGAAGCGGTGCGACCGATGCGTCGGTGGAATGTCGTGCGGTTTGGCAGCGGCGGGGACTCTCTGAAGCCGCATATCTCGCCGGACCTCGCGCCGCACGCCGGTTCGTCCTGATCGGAGCCGCTTGCTTCTTATGCTCTTGCGGTAAGGATAATGGTGCGTCGCCTTGCAATGGCAATGGCCTTGTGATGTAACGGGCATTTATCTACTGTTTCTCCCTATAATAAATAAATGCAGCCACATTCCAGTCCATGCTTACGCTTTCTTTTCCTATTCTCCGCTTATTTCTTCAACACGTTTTAGCTATTTATACCTTTTTGGTGTCGCCACGGAGCCCCGTTCATTCTGTAATTGGACCCTGAAAGTTTTTGTCGGATAATGAATTGACTGCATTTTGCGAGGAGGAACCACTATTTCTGCGTGATTTTGGATTGATCGCCCTTACTTGGTGGTGTTTAATTGAGTATAATTCAGATCGCCTTCAAACTGCCGAAGTATGCAATTGAAATTCTGCTCCGTTGAAATAGTTGCATATAGTGTGACTTTGAACTCTCTGGCTCTATCGTCTGACAAATTATAATGCGAGTTGAGATAATCACCTTGAAGTATCAAAGTTTCAACGAAGCGATCAAAAGATTCTGTGGAAGTACACGACTCTACAGATCGTAGAAACACTCACGGCTGGATTTACCTACTTGCCGCCCATGGGCCGCCTGTATTTTTCCGCCCCCCTCTCATTTGTTTTGAAACATCAATAGATCGTATTCGACAGTGGTTCGATGTATCGTTTGCTTCAAGACAATAGAACATTACCTCAAACAAAAATTTTGGGATTTAATTTAGAATAGCTGAAAATGAGAAAATTCCTGACAATTTCACTTTTCATTGCCATTTGGTACTCGAGAGAATAAAAATTCGATCACATAAGACCCGAAACCTCAGATTTCTAAATTGACTTTTGAGGCTGGGATTACATATTCAACCAATCGATATCAATATACTCTCACCTGAGTGATCTGTCGAATACGATCTAAAAAAACCATCAAGTGAACGTGCCGGTGGGGGAAGGGTGTTTGAGACGCGTTTACTCGTGTTGGGCACATTTTTTGTGAAAGCCCTGTCAACTCTAACAAGAATTCAGTTCCGTAAACCCATCCCTGTTTGGACAAGGCCTTCTACATATAAAACACGAACGAAAAAATTATGAAAGAACAGACATAAATGTGGTTAAACATTTTAACTTCCACCGCCGCGCCGACGCGACGCACTGTATTGACGCAATGCGCGAAGTATTCATGCAGTCTTGAAGGCGCTATGCGTTTCAAGCTGACTACTGCTGACCGCAGTGTATTTGACGCAATGCGTGAAGTATTCATGCAGTCTTGTAGGCGCTATGCGTTTTATGCAGACCGCCTCGCCGCTCCGTTCCAGGTCAACTTGCGTGTTTGGTTTCTCGCTTAGCTCGAATAATTAAGGTGTTGTCTCTTGTATCACCGAAAGACGACAAAATTAGAAATTATTGTACTTTTACTCTCAGGAAATAAGAGATTTTGTCGCCTTTCATCGTTCGTAATTTATTTTCTGAATTTGATTTTCTCTCTCTTTTTTTGATACCTACATTCAAAAAAATTTCAAAATTTCAAGAGTAATGAAAATTAAATCAGATTTTGAGATGGAAATTAGAATTGCATGTTACGATAGTCAGGTTTTGTTGAGTAAAATTCATCACTTTTTCTTCTAATCGTGAATTTAAAATACCTTGATTAGACATTTTAGCTCTAAAGAATGCTGTATATTTGGAAACTTTTGCAGAAATAAAAATTGAAACTCACCAGCAGAAACAGCACGCTATTAGTTGAAAATCTCGTCACAGACAAATCAGTCGGTAACCATCAAAGGAACGCTGCAAAAAAATAGACCCGACTTTTCATAGTCCCTATTTTATAGCCGTCTTAGTCATTTGAACGCAGTGATGGATATAAGTTTCAGTGTGTCAATTAAACTACGTGTCTTAATTCAGAATGAGATTTTAGAATGTTGATTTAAAATTTGATCAAGGGATAGTCGATTTTGGGCTCTCGTTTTTACTGGTGGAAAGTTTTTTCTTCAAATTATAGATTGAAAAATTTAATTAAGCCAGGAAAGGATATCATTTAATGAACTTTTTTCTTCAAAAAAATAAGTATATTTATGCATCTGATTGCTCCATGCCAAGGCAGTAAGATGTATACTTCCAATTTACCGACGCCGTAAAACGCCGTGCGGCGGTCATCTTGATACGACGGTCAGCTGAAGATATTCATGTTCCTACCTCAGCGGTCATAATCGAATATTTGGTGCAAGAGAGACGTAGCTTAGTCGCATTTATTTTCAAAACCGAGATCAATTTTCTCCTTCGACGTTCAATATCAGATAGATCTCTTGGCTCATCATTACTCCATACTTCCCAACACGCAACGCGTATACCGTTTCTACGGCAGGGTATTTGAATATTCCTCAGTTGTAACAAAATTTAAGAGGAATGAACTCGTATCGGTAACGGGACTTTTCTCCCCCAAATCGTATACAGCACGTGAATGACTTCTGCTTAACATTTTTACTCCATTACTCAAGATACAGAAGCCAATACACTGCAGCCATACCCCATCACAATATACGGTGGTCTCATACAGGTAATTTCCATTTTTCATGATCTTGGAGGTTAACGCAGGTTATCTGGGTATCTCATTCGCTCTCTAATCATACGCGAGTCGTGGCGTGGGGCGGCGCGGCGCAACGAAAATGCTTCCTGTGCCGCGTGACACTGTATTCCGTTGCTTATAATATAAACATATGAATTCAATGATCCGACTTATCCGTTAACTTCACCTGTGAAGGTTCGTGTGATGTCTATTTACTACTCAACTGTGGACTTGTCACAATTTTCAAACTTTTTTCCTTAATATGACCTAGCGGGTCATGCGGTCATGCCCTCCATTGTAAAGCGGTGAGGGAGTCCGGAAACAGTTCCTCACCAATGTGACTGTTTCATAAGGAATTTAGACCTTTCATTTTACAGTGAAAATGATGAAAGAATTTTTGACACGCGGATTTCTTCAATTTTTGATTTTGTAAACCTTTTTTATATAGTCCGTGAGCCTAACAGTACTTACAAAGTGACAAACTCGTGACACAAGTTTTGACCCTTTAAATCGATAGCCTTACATACACTGACACGGGAAGTGGTCGTCTGCTACGTGGTAGCGTGTGCTTTACGCCATTACGTGGCAGACAACAATTTTCCGTGTTATTGTAGGTATAAGTGGTCAAAACTTGTGTCACGATTTTGTCACTTAATATCGCCTGGCGCTCGAACTATGAATCAGATGCACAAATGATGGGAACTCCATTTAAAATTTTGTCAACATTTTATCAAGGGTAAGGTGTATGAAACGAAGCAGAAAGTTAAATATATCAAGATGGACGTGCAAAGAGAAGGAAACAAAGAAAAACATACAAAGTGTGTCGGACGAATCTGTAATTTTTCCTCTCACAAAATTGCGCAGCAGTCGCATGCTTTCTCTACACAGAAACACTGACATGATAATATTTCAATAAATATTGTGCACTCTTTTCGCCGAATTTCTTTAGAATATTTGGAATTACCTCCAAATCATTTGAATTGACATAAAATCGAGTCACAGAAAAGATACTTTTGTGAAAAAAATCATCGGAAGTTGTTCAATTTAGTCTAAAACATGCCGGCCGAGTAATATGTGTCATCGTAATACTCTCACTTAAACATCATACCCCTCTGAAAATTACCGGCATTTTCCTCGTCATGTCAAACTCTATTCAGCCTCCTCACATTTCCTTAATTTTTTAAGCCCTAAAAATGTTTACAAGTAATCAGATGCATGGATCTTGCACGTTTGAGACAGCATCGGTCCTGAGAAGATACCCACGCACAGCGACTGGTCTTACTCGAGTTTGGACATAAAAACCACCCAACCTAAATCTATTTTCAAAACACGCTTCATGCTGAAGGTGTAACCTAGGACAACATTAATTGCTCGTGAGAACTGGAGCTGCAGACCGTGGTTATGTAATTATGGGAGCCGTCACTCCGACACTCTTACAGCTACAGCTATCATACCGTCAAACGTCCATCCTCGGGTTAAATTTATCGCACGTCTAGCGGGTCGATTCTTGACCCTTATCGAACGACCTCCATCGAGAGATCTCTACCTCAACAATGCTACCAATCGATAAAATTCACTCGATAGTAATACGACAACACATGAGCAGGCCGCTAAATAAGCCGTAATGTTTCAAGCTGAACAGTTTCCATCGGCAAAACTTTATGATCCTTCGGAAAACTCGACTGTGTGCTCCCCTCCCTTTCTCCACCCTTAAGTACCGTCGGTCGGTCTGTTTTCTTTGATCACCTGTCGTCGTAGCTATTTCATCCACTTATTTGGATAAAAAGAGATGGGGCTTGTTACAATTTACAACCCTGTTCTTTTCACGAGCCTGATATTTTTATATAATTAGAGAGGAATATTCCGGAAATTCAGCCATTAAGATTTGTTAACTCTCTAATCGCAATCTGCGCTTGACCAAGTGCAGATGTATCAAAGTTTAGAGTAGACATGCATACTTTCATTCTGTACTTTGTAAGAAAAGTCTCCATGGCCTGAACTTCGGGGTCTTATGCACGAATTTCCTCTTCTTTGTGTTGGCAATCTATTGATTAAGACGCTGTACTTTTTTTGCAGAATATTTTGAAGGAATATAATTATAAATAAAATCTATCCTCTTAATCTAAATCACACACTTGGATTAAGAAGAGCGGGACATTTCGGAGGGAAAGGACATTTAAATCCGCTTATTGGGGTAAGAGGATATGGGGCTTGCAATTGCAATATACTACAAACATTCAGGTCGCTTTTACAGCGCGCCTGGGCGCTCTGCGACACCTAGTCGCCATTCTTGTCTATCGATCCAGAGGTCATTTGGCGAATGGAATCTTGTAATTTCATCTTGAATGCCACCTATCCACGATTTTGCTGGACCTCTCCTACGTCTCCTCCCGGGAGGAACCCAATCTAGTACCTTCTTAGACAATCTGTCATTCGCCATTCGTGACCATACCAGACAAGCTGTTTTGTCTTAATTTCATGCACGATGTTGCAATATACTGCCGTGCTAAGGAAAAACGCCGTATGAACCTTCAGGCGTCGCCAAATTCCCTTTGATAAAACACGAATTTCCCAGTAAACTTATGAATATCTTCCTCCCAATTTTTCAACAATTTCAAGGAAGAATATCCATAACTTGCCTTATAAATAAACATTTTATCGAAGGAAATTTGGCAACTCTCGAATGTTCATACGGCGTTCCTCCTCAGCACGGCAGTATACTACCCTGTTCTTTTCACAAGCCTGATATTTTAATGTAATTAGAGAGGAATATTCTGAAAATTCCACCGTTGAGATGTGTTAACTCTCTAATTGCAATGTACGTTTTTTGAGGAAATATGGGGGAAATTTTCTTTAGACGGAGGAATCGGCATCAAGGCAAATTAATAAGGTTATTATTTTAAAGCGAGTCGCTATGTTCACAGGCGTGTGCGTCTGTGGAATGGAGCATGTGCGTATACGATGTTATGCACTCCTCAGTTATGTACGTCGAGTGCGTGAACCATGACGACTTCGCTTTTTGCCTAACGGGTCAGTGTCGACGTTTAAGATGAAGTACGGCATCGTCCGGCGTCCAACGTCCGCTGCTTATGGGAATAATTCACGACGCCGTGACCTTACAATTAAAACCATGAACCTACCATTCGTTTTGGAGGATGTAGAGCACATCACTTGCGGAAAAAATTGAATCCCCTCTCATCCTGCGTTCAGGGAATTCAATTAGCCTAGAAATCGTCTTGCTTTAAATCTTCGAGTTTTACCGGCAGTGATTGCTTTGCATCGTCAACTGAGGAATTGAACTCGTTAACCATAAGTATCTCCATTTTCCAGTCCTGTAAATGCCACTAAAATGTCTTTGACACGCGAGATAGAGCGATCTTAAAGGCCCCTGGTGTTCTCAATATTTCATTTTTTAACACAGTTGTAACGGTAGTAATTGCTGTCCTCAAATTTCCAAATTATTACCCAGGTTTTCTACTGCCTGAGGGCGCCGACCGCCCGTTAGGAAATTGAGCCGCACTTTGCGGCCCAGGAGGAACCCCTAGCATTTTTTTTTTAAAATTTTGATTTGAAGGAGCTTGGTTTTCAAATAGTGATTCCAATGTTTCTGAGTAGAGATACTGTTCAAAAATTTCTTAAAGTGACACTTTTTCTCAAACCTAAGGGGAAAACATTACAGTCTTAGAGGCGGGGAGGAGGGCGAGATAAAACTACTATGTCTTGCTCGTTTTAGAAACATACCGTGTAGACTATTAGTATTCCTCTGCAGATATGTGGTTTTAAATGAACCAGGAATAGTAGTTCCTAGCTGCAAAATGTAATCTATTCATGATACGATCCCTGTCGATAAAAATAATATTTCGACTTGTAATTGGTGGAATGGTGGATTTTGGTCCCTAAAAATATTTTGATTTAATATCGAAATATGTAAGCCAACCGATTGAAGATTTTTTTTCGCAACTAGGAATAGTAGCGATTTTGCGCATCAAAATCCATACCGTTGCAAAACGTGACTAACATGACGACTCAGTGAATCCTATATTTGACCACACAAAGGAAGTGTCGCGTCAATAAATGAGCCGATTTGTTCGTCGAGTTGGAGAACAATACACGGATGAGTCGATGCGATGCTCCGCTAATTTTCTGCTGAGGTTAGTCTTCTCCGCGCATTTAGGCCCTGACACTTTCCATCAGGCGTTGAGCATGATCAAGATCTGACTTTCTCCCGATTTGTGAATATCGAGGCGGAAGAAAGAGGGTGCATTGGTGGTGGTTGTCAATCGTCGTTCAGGCGCGAGCGTCTGCCGTCTGTGTGCGGGTCCTGAGGATGCAGCTGAGAGTAAAAGCGTGTCGACTAACAATGCTACAAGGAACAATAGTGTCTAGGAACGGACAAAGGACGCCCGCTCCATGGCGATGGGCTTCAATCGCCAGACGACACAAAAATATATAAAAGGCCCGCGCAACGAACCACCCCCGAAACCCCGTTACGCAGCGCGCGGCCCGCGCATTTCGGCGCTCGCAACGTGGACGCGATAATCTATTGAGACCTGATGACCTTGCATTCATGCATTTTATTTCATGAATGGGTATGCATTCTTCAAGGAGAAAGGGAAGGGAAATTTTCGAGGTATGTCAGTTTTGGAATTAGTTTTGAAAATAAAAACAGTTTCTTCATGAATTAATTCATGAAATTGATTGTCAATCGCTCCCTCTTGCAGCACGCGTTAACAGCTGCGCCTGGCTGAGCTGAATCGATTATTGCAGCGTAACGTGGCAAGCGAATGTATTCGCTGTTGTACGATAAATACCAAACTTCATATTCTGCTCAAAAAGCACCCATCTCATCGTGCAATGTATTTTGACCTTCTTGCTCTACTTTATCAATTAAAATGAGAAAAAAAATTGTGCTTGAAATATTTAAAGTATTTGGGGCAGGTTTAAGAAAAATCGAGCGCAATTCGCGGAGGTTGGCAAGTTTTTTCTTTCTTTCTTTTTTTTTTTCTTTTTTTTCGAATTGAAGTAAAATATAGCGCGAAGTTTGTAATGTCACCGACTGATCTACATATTTTTCTGATTTCCTGTCGATTCCCTATCGATTTACACTGTAATGCAGATCAACGGCGAATTCTCGCGAATGGATTTGGCCGACTTTTTCATTCCGATCGCGATGAGCAGGGTTGCAAACCAAAGGAGAAAAACGCTCTGCTGAAGTCAAAAACTAAGCTAAGTTACTTGACAAATTTTGGCAAACGTTTTGCTTCCATCCACTTTTCGACTCACCTCGGGAGGTGGGTCGAGAATTTTGGATGCGGTTGTCATTGCTGCCAGCATGAAAACCAAGTGTTTTAGGCCCCCGTCCGTAAGGTATTTTGTTTTGTTGTAACGGAGGTTGGCAGTGAGTTAAAAACTTCAATCAAATCCATTCGCAAAAATTCGCCTAAAAAGAACCTAAATGTGAGACGTGACCAATGTGGTGTTAGCTGCCGCCATGTTGCAAACATTTTTTTTAGGGAATTCACCCTTTTTTGTAAAACTTCCTTGCGTTGTCGAAAAGATTTTGAATACCAAGGAATTTCGGAATTCTGGAGTAGCAGAAGGCAACAAAAAAAGATACGAAGTTAGAACAGATTCGCTTTGACTGGGACATGCTCTGCCGTGCTTAGGAAGAACGTCGTATGAGCCGTTAGACGTTGCCAAATTGCCTCCGTTAAAATTCGAATTATCAGGGAAATCCGTAAACATTTTTCCTCCAACTTTTCGGAGAATTTTATTCGCATTAGATTTAAATTATCTTAATTATCTGGAAATTGCAAAAAAAAAAATTCGTAACTCTCCTCAACAATAAACATTTTATCGAAGGAAATTTGGCAACTGTCAAATGTACATACGGCGTTCTTCCTAAGTACGGCAGTGCTGGAGCATAAAAATGATAGTTCGGGCCTCTCGCCTCGCAACCCGGCTACTTCATTGCTCCATCGATAATGCAGTGTAATTTACCGCTGTTGCATGTGGAGACCGTGCCTCCTATATCGACCACCAGCGTGAGACTGAGCCTAAACATCCGATGCAAATCAGATGACCGACAGTCTGCGTTTCGAAGCCGCAAGTCGCAAATCGGGAAACCGAGCCGAGACAATCGATTGGTTGCGTTCGCTTAAAAGCGTGCGAATAGATTTGCGAAAAGAGCCGATGATGAAATACTCATCGATTCTGATCAAGATTCACACGCCTGCTTTTCGTGTCAAAGCCTAACAAGCTTTAATAAATACAGAATGAGAAACAACTTAATCAGCCAAAATACACGTAATAAAAGAACAACTTAATTTGGGGAAAAGGCTGCAAATAAAGAAAAGGAATAAACAAAACCCGGGACGTTTCAAAATAATAACAATTTCATTATCAACCGGAAAAATAAATTAAAAACAAAAACGAGCCGTCGCTCCGCTGTAATTGCGAGACCGAGACTGATTACCAGGTAAACAGACTCGGCACAGTGTTTCGTCCCGGGTTTTGTTTATTCCTTTTCTTTATTTGCAGCCTTTTCCCCAAATTAAGTTGTTCTTTCTTTAATAAATATTGAGTCTACTTCGGGCCTCTTCGTGGCAAATCTAAAAGCTTTAATCGTCAATACGCTTCAATCATGGTTGGGAAAAATACTTGAAGTTGGAATTTTGAAGGATATCGCATGAATAGAGAATTTGCTGGTGGCTGAAATTTTATGAATTTCGTGTTTAAGTGGAAACTATTGAGTGAACTGAACGCGGGGATACCCTTGGTTCATGATTTGAACAATTATTGGAGAAGATATGACAAAATGATCTAATCTGCTAAAATATGTGTGTTTAAATGGGAAATGCCGCTACATGACGTCACTAGACGGTGCGCTTTCTCACTTTTAAAACGATTTTTATACTATTTCTCATATCAGAAAACAATTATAAAAAATACTGTGAAATCACCTCTATCAGCGTTTTCAGATGAAGCAATAAAAAATTTGCATCCAAATTCTCCATAAGCTTTATCGCCTTGAAAATTTTAGAAAAGGAGGCATTTTTATTCTTTTAACAATAAGTATTCCCTCTTTGCCACTCGTTTTAGTTTCTAATGCAACGTTAATTTCTCTGATAATGCGGATTGTTAATAAAGCAACCTCTCGCCCACCCACTCAAAAAAGTTTTCAAAGCACAGTCAGAATATTTGGACCGTTGATAACAGAATTTTTTTTGTAACGGGGGAAAACCTTAAAAAAAAGGAGATGCATACATTTAAGAGCCAGTTTAAAAGCATGTTTTGTGTGACCAAATCATTCTTATTTTCACCGTTTCAACTGATGATCGAAGGAACGTTTGAAGGATCTCGTTTTACCCATTCGATCACACGAGGAATTCAACCGCAACGCACCATTCAGAGATTAAAATCTTAATACAGAGGCGGGCTTCCTTAGATACTACCCTAAGGTTCAATTGATTGTGGGCGTAACAGGTAAAATATGAGGAGTACGTATAAAATAAAAAGAGGCTTCTTCGCCCATTCCCCCTTTTTTTCTGGTTCTTGAACTCTTGAACAATTGAGGCGAAAGAAGGGTAAAACTGCGTAAAATATGAAATGAACTACTGAACTCTTCGATATGAAAATGGGAAGAAAAGAAGAGTAGATGGAGTGTATTATTTGAAGAAACTTGATGAGCAAGGGTGAAAATGGATAATCACAGGGTCAGGTTTACACAAGAAAAATTTTTCAAGAGGCTGATACGGGTGTTCTGAAGCAAAAACGATAGAACGCCCGACACCACGGGAGGTGCCGCAACGGATCCGATTTCATTTATAAGGGTGGTTCGAAAAAAAGCGAGGGTGGTTGGGAGGGTTGACATTGTGAGATGATCTTTTCATTGAACTGAATCAGAGGTGGTATAAATTGTACGTTCAATACAAGTGGGAAGAGATCAATAGTATCTCATTATAGGCGTTTTTAGAGAGAACTTATCCAGATTAGTTCATAAGACTTAAATATAGTCTTAAGTTGGAGTTATGTGTGATGACGAAGAGAGGAAAAATGGCCGACTGAGACGAAATTGTCTCGGAGCGAGGTCATAATTTTCGAAAATCACCAACTATGAGGGTCTCATTGTAGGGCACCCTCCAAATTCAGGCAGATTTTGACAGTACTGGGATGTTGATCATTGATACAGTCCTCTACAAAAATCAGTACAAAATTCAGTAACTGTCACATTTTCAAATTGATCATTTTTAGATGTGTATTTGTAGCGAGGTGAGTAATTCGAAGTAAAAGACTGTAATTCAATGCGAGCCTACGCAAACGATGCAGTGAAAGTAAATTTACAATGTTTTCAAAAATGTTTGATGATAGAACATAAAACTGGAAGTTTGCAAATACATAGGATTAACCATAGAATTATAGATTTTCATTTTATATTACTGACATATAGAGAAATGCCCGTGTAAAAATAATGAATTTACAAGAAATTAACCCAAAATCAGAGGCAAAATATAGGCCAGGATTACTGCCACTTCGTGACGAAGCGAAGTCACCTCATGAACCTAACCACACATTACCGCAACTTACAAGTAATATATTGGTAGTCTCAAAAGGTTCGGAGTCGAATAGTGCGCTATAAACATGTTTCTTTGGGCATAATGCGTGGCTATTTGATTTCTATTTTCTCCGGCTGACTTTGCGGCTCGCCCCCTATTTTAGGGACAGTGGATTTGAAACATTTACACAAGGCGCAGCTGCATCGGAGACAAGTATAGAACCGCAGTTGTTGAATAAAGAGTACGAACTCCGTATCTGTGTTGGCACAGTCAATTGTTTGACTTAGGACACGTGTTGGAGACAAGTCAACAGTCCAAACTTCGTATTTGTACAATCATTTGATTGATTTCCACTGACATGAGTGACACTGGAGATCTATACCGATGACACCAATTTGACTGCCCCCAGTCAAGTCTACACGTTATCGATCAGTGACTTGATGACGATTGTAGCAACAATTGGACCATATTTTGCAATATGGAACCACTATTTCTCGCTCATTTTAGAGACATCGTATATGCCATTGGTTTCCCTATGCAGGAAGGTGCTTTTGTAGAAGAGCTAGACATAGTGGTTCCTCATTGCAAAATGCAATCCAATTGCTGTACAATACATTCAAGTCGAATGGTGGTGTTGGCAAAAAATGTTCAAATTTCACAGGAAAGGCAGCTTAGGAAACATCAAAATTATTTAATTCAAACTCATGTGATTAACAATCCTAGGAAAGGAAAAACTCAATTAAAAAAAACAATACTACTAGCTTATCAGCAATACAATTTTGCGCTTTAAATTGACCGATGCATAGCTTTGCTGTCCAGTGACTCAAAGTAGGGAGGGCACGGCCCTAATGATGAATGACTCAGAATTTAGTCACTGTACGAATTTTGTCATTATTCCTCATGCAGAATACTAATGATCCTTCTCAGTCTCTGCCACCGTTGTTGCCTACTCTACCGTGCTAAGGAAAAATGCCGCATGAACATTCGAGAGTTGCCAAATTTCCTCTCAGGAAATATGTATTCTTGAAGAAAGTTATGAATAATTTTCCTTGCAATTTTCAGACTTTTCAGATCAAATTACGAACAAAATATTCTGAAAAATCGAAAAAGGAAAAAAATCACAAATTTTCCTGGAAATTCGTGATTTGTCGGAGGAAATTTGGCAACGCCTGAAGGCTCATACGACGTTCTTCCTTAGCATGGCAGCATTGTCGCCCATCGTTGATTTGTGTATTCAATGAGTGACACTTATGCAAGTTAAAATCTGCTCTGTGTAGAATTGTACATGCGCCGCGGATATTGAACATCATCAAGTTTGTGAGTTTATTCACGATGATTGAGAGGTCATTGAAAAAAGTTTCAAGGCGTAATTTTGCCTAGAAACTCATCCTTCCCATCTCTCTTTTCCCGTTTTCTCTCGTTACCCCGCTGTGGGACGGGTTTCCGACTCCGATGGATTGGGGTAGTAGAGCGGACTCATTTTCGACACCAACATGGGTAAGATACAACCCCCCCCCCCCAAATTTTATGAAGCTTTCTATCAACAAAAACATGAGAGAGATTTAGACGAGGTGATATGCAGTCAGGCTTACTCTAGTTAGATTCGTCCAATCAATCAGGTTCGTTATGTTGCGGTTAAAATTTCGAAATATCAAACAACTTTTTAAGATTATTCTCGAACCCTGGAGATGACATATTTTATAGCAACCATCCTATCCATTCTTCAAATTTCCACCCTTCGTAATCATTGTCTTCAGGGCCGGATTAACCTACTTGCCGCCCATGGGCCGCCCGTATTTTACCGCCCCCTTCTCATTTGTTTCGAAACATCAGTAGATCGTATTCGACAGTGGTTCGATGTATCGTTTGGTACAAAACACTAGAACATAACCTCAAACAAAAATTTTAGGATTTAATTTGGAAAAGCTGAAAATGAGAAAATTCCTAACAATTTCACTTTTCATTACCAGAGAGTAAAAATTCAATCGCGTAAGACCCGTTACCTCAGATTTCTAAATTGACTTTTGAGGCTGTGGTTACATATTGAACCAATCGATATCAGTATAATCTCACCCGTGTGATCTGTCGATTGCGATCTATAAAAACCATCAAGTGAACGTGTCGGTGGGGGAGGAGTGTATGAGACGCGTTTACTCGTGTTGGGCACATTTTTTGTGAAAGCCCTGTCAACACCAACAAAAGTTCAGTTCCGTAAACCCATCCCTGTTTGGACAAGGCCTTCCATGTATAAAAAACGAACGAAAAAATTATAAATGAACAAACATAAATGTGGTTAATAATTTTAACTTCCACCGCCTCGCCGACCGCACTGTGTTGGCGCAATGCGTGAAGTATTCATGCAGTCTTGTAGGCGCTATGCGTTTCACGCCGACCGCTACTGACCACACTATTTGGCGCAATGCGTGAAGTATTCATGCAGTCTTGTAGGCGCTCTGCGGTTCAAGCCGGCTGCTGCTGACCGCAGTGTCTTTGACGCAATGCGTGAAGTATTCATGCAGTCTTGTAGGTGCTACGCGTTTCATGCCGACCGCCGCGCCGCTCCGTTCCAGGTCAAATTGCGTGTTTGGTTTCTCTGTTAACTCGACTAATTAAAGGTGTTGTCTCTTGTGTCACCGGAAGACGACAAAATTAGAAATTACTGTACTTTTACTCTAAGGAAATGAGAGATTTTGTCGACTCTTCTCGTTTGTAATTTATTTTCTGAATCCGATTTTTTCCTCTCTTTTTTTGATACCTACATTCAAAAAGATTGCAAAATTTGCCGTCCCCTACATTTTGCCGCCATGGGCCGCGGCACAAAAGGCCGCCCCCTTAATCAGACTTTTTTGATACAAAGTGGCAATGAATATACCTGTGGGATGCTTTTCTACTAGTTTTCAGGCACCGTGGCACGGGTAGAAGCAGCGACGCGCGCATCACGTCGTCGCCCACTGCTTCCCGCTTCCCGAGAACTCACCTTGAATATCATTTTACCAGACACTGTTATTCGCTTAGCTCATTACTCCGGAGAGGCTGCTTTTGTTCTTCGGCACAAGAAATGTCATTGAGGTGGATCATCACCCGCGGGCGCCGGATAATTCCTCAGAACTCCAAATAATTCCGTTAAGAATTTTGATTTGGAACACCCGAGCCAGCTGGGCTGGTTTTTGTTTTTTATCCCTCCTTTCTGGTTCCACTTGCCTTGCAAGATCGCGAGGTTTATCGTTGATTAAGCCACTCATCTGCACACTTGATACATCTGAATATCCTCCAAATTTCAGATGTATAAGGGCCGTTTGCAAGATCTCTTGTCAACTTCTGGCCACCAAACCAGTGGTCAGACTCTGACCAGCAGTCAATCTGCTAATCAGGCTAACTACTGGTTTGCGAGAGAGAACAAAGGCTGACCGGGACTTGACCTGAAGAAACCGGGAGTCATACACACCTACCTCTGGACAAGCTCTGGTCAGCTCAAACCACCACTTTGATAAGCACCTGACCACGGGCTGATTATTGAAATTGATAGACAAAGCAGTAGACAAAGAAGACAAAAAGGTTATGGAGGGATTCCATCGGTGGAAGCGGGTGGTGGCAATGGACGAAGGAGGTAGGTAATGGACAACCCACGACAACCCACCGAAGACCCGACAGTCCATCATTTTCTTCCTTAGTCTATAAGAACCAACCATGTCAACCAATAGGATCGCTCTATACTCCCTATGTCTTCTTTGTCTATCGCTTTGTCCATCAGTTTCAATAATCGGCCCGCAGAGGTCTTACAATCGGCTCTTCAGACTCTTTCCGTCAAGCCGAATAATTTAATTAAATTTAATAGTTCGACGCGGAGTTTTGTTGTGGGATCAGAATAACGCACTTCTCCGCTAATTTTATATTCAGGTCGTCTAGTATGGATCTCACAATCGCAGTTGGACGAACCTCGAGACATTCATGAGTCTGACCAAAATAATCAGAGAGAACGACGTCTACATTTGTTAGAAGAGAGAAATAAGCTAGGAATAGCTCTGCGCTCAACTGGTCAATTCGTCGTCCTGTTGACGTAAGGGCGTATCTGTATGCCCACATGAGCCGTGGAAAGCATAGAGTTATACGAAGAACAGGGGTCACGAGGAAATTGAGGTACGCCTTTACGTCAGAGGGACAACGGATTGCACGATCGGGTCCTGAACTTCGGGTCCCATGTATGAAGTTGTTTTCTGCATGTGGTCCCTGAAGAGTCTGATTTAACAACAACCCACCGTCTCTCTACACGGAGAGCAAAACTTCGTGCATGGGACTCGAAGTTGAGGTCATATGGATCTCTGAAGTTTTCTGATCACGCATCCGAAAACTTGAGGTCGAGCTGCAGAAGTTCGGATCAGACATCGAGGCACCGAAGTATGTACCGGAGTACTTCAGATGTCTGAACCGAACTTCGGCAGCTGGACCTCAAGTTTTTAGATACGTAATCCAAAATCTTCAGTGATCCATATGACCTCAACTTCGGGTCCCACGCACGAAGTTTTGTTCTCCGTGTAAAAAGGTAATCCGCCCCACGATCAAGATAGCACTGAAAAAAATATAGTAGATTTTACCAAACTCGGACACAGTGAAACCAGTATGGTAATAGATACTGGACTATATGATAGTATTTACTATAATATAGTAAGTATCAACACAATTCTGGTGAATACTACCATAATTCTGGTCGTTTCCACTAAATGGCATCACTGTGTAAAAAATAAAGTAGACTTATGGTAGATGTTACAATACTAATTTTCAGTGAGTCAATTGCCTATAGCGACGATACGTTTGAGGTCAATGAATTTTCACCTCATTAGGTCGTTGACTGATGGAATTAAGTGTTTAAATTTGGCAACAAGCAAAGCGTCAGGACGTCACCGTTCCTTCGGTGGAATGGAAATACCATGGTATCGGTTGTACGGTTCTTCATCCGGGGTGGGAGGTTATAGACTCGGTAGGCTAATAGTTGATTAATCCACAACAATAAGTTCCTGACGGCTAGACACATAGGATAGGTCGCGAGTTGAGGGCATCAGTGGCGTGGCGTGAAATGCGATATATCGATTGTTATGCCATTTAAACCTATGGAAAAGGATCGATAAACAGGGTGTTCGCTGCGAACACCTTAATAATTGATTCTTTACCATGGGTTTAAATGGCAGAACACTCGATACATCGCGATTCACGCCACGCCACTGGAGGGCATGCACTTTAATTAATGAATGTACCCCGCGACGAAATTTTTATTTTCCTATTTTTCTTTCTTCTTTCTCCCTTAGGCACCCGCAGCTCGGCACATATTGAAATCAGGCTGCGGGTCGGGGTCCTCTGCTTCGCTGTTGCCTTGTCCTTTTGAAAATGCGACGTCACTTCCTTGTTGAATCAAATATTTTTTTATTGAATCTATTGGAGTTATAATCATGTATTTTGCCCTAGCATTACCAGTTACAAAACTTTGAAAAAATTGTAAATTTTAAGGAGACGGCCCATTGTAAAAATGGTGAAATTCACATGTTTGGAGACCTTTTTCGGATATTTTCTAAGTAAACCTTACAGAGAAGGTAATATTCAAATAGTGTAAAAAGCTCTTGAAAGAACTATTGTAGATTTTTTACACTTAAATTGTTTGAAATGTTTTTGAAGCACTCCTCGTAAAATCTAGCAGTTGCACATTTTCCCGCAGTATATCCAAAATGAGTTTCATAATATTAGCTTTCAAAATATTTTTCAGAAGTTTTTGAGCGGTGCTTCTTCATAGTCATCTATACTGGGAAAAAGTTCATCGTTGACAAAATGAGAGAATCGGAGGACAAAATGGAATGATCATTATTAGCTATTTTGGTTCTTTTTTCATACATTATTTATTACCTTAAGAATCATACATTAATCTAAAAAATGAGGAATATGAGCTTAACTTTCCTCTTCAGGAACTGTGGTATCGCCAGAGACCTCGCTAAATGTCTAACCACCGATGAAGTCAAATCCAAACATTTTTCATGGACAGAGATAAATTTTCAGCACGTCTGTAATCTCCGAACAAACCGGCCAGAGGCCATACAGGCTCATAGCCTCTTGAAATGAAGATATTAATGCGTGGACGTGCTTGAGAGCTTGCTCTTGGGGAAGCTGTGCCTGAATTGTCGGATTCCTATCGTAAGGATCTCGATCGATAAATAGCAATACTTGCATAGGGATCTATCGATTCAGGGCCGTTCGATAGCGATTCCACAATCGCCCCGCTGGGGAGCATGGATCCGAGGGCAAAAACACTCAATTATTGGGTACTTGGCGGAGCACACAAGCTTCGAAGGCTCTCCAGAGTCAAGATTGCAGAGGGAATACGAACCGCGAACCACGGAACAAAGTCCCGCAGCCCAAGCTCAAGACAACGACGCGACAAAGCGGGCTGGCTAGAGCTAAACCCGCGTCCGCGAATAGCCGTCCAACCTGCGGTGCCAAGTTAAAAGAACTTGCCGCTTCCAGAGGGTGTCGAGGGAAATTCCTCTTGCATTTCAGAGGATCCACGCAGTACCTACCTACGTTTCAATTAATCGATTTTTCGCTTATTTTTCTTATCTTACGTAATTTACTTCATTTTTGAGAAGTCGAAAATTAAATTATCAAGAACTGAACGACTAATAAGGTTCATCTGAAGGGAGGCTCCGGCGAATATTTTATTCAGAAGCAGTATGTGGTGAGTGGTGGCAATAAAATACCATTAGAGCAGGAGAAAAGTCAATAAAAGAATCTGTCAGATGCTCATCAGTTCAATGAGGGATTCATTCGAATCTTGCAAGAGGATCCATTCTTGATGTTCTTTACCCGTACTACCCCTCGTCAACATGAGCAGAAATGGGGCGGGGCGGGAGAAAGGACTGCCCCCCTCCCCCCACCAATCTATATTTGGCGCCTCCCAAGAAAAGTGCGGGATTTTGCCAAGTAAATTATGACACATCTCTCGTTTTAAATATACGAAGTGGATCAATTTTACGGCGAGAACTGCTAAAAATTTCTTTCGAAACGGCTCATTTTTTCAAAATTTTCCGGGCGATGCCTCCGGTAACCCCGTGTGAAGCTAGAGAAATTTTCCAAACGAAATTTTAGAAGAGTCCCAACGATGAAGGCAGGCCCCCATTAGTTGAGTGTTTTTTGTGCCCCGGACCCCTTTTGTTGAGTGTTTTTTGTGCCCCAACCACCTTAATAAGATACCCTTCTGACCCCCTCCCCCACAAATAATGCTTAGTTCCGCCAATACCTATCTATAATGTTACCTTATTTTTAGAGGAGGAATCAGAAGGAAGGCAAGAGGTAGGTTTGCACCTATACCATAAAGTTTATCAAGATTATACTATTTTCTTCCGCTGGATTTTATAATTTGCAGTAGCATTAATCTTCTTTGCAGGGACGTATCGCCGTGGTATCTGTTGAATTTGAACTGAGTTTTGGTAAAAAAAAAAAAAAAAAAAAAAGGGTTTATTTCATAGGGGTGATGTTGGATCGATATTCCCTAAAACCCCTCTTACTCAAAAAGTAAACCACACTCCTTTCCTCCTCCCCCACAATGAATTCCTAGTTCCGCCAATACCTATCAATAACGTTACCTTATTATCAGAGGAGGAAAAAAGCGGAGGAAACAAAAGAAGGTTATGGTAGGTTTGCACCTCCCGTAAAGTTTGTCAAGATTATACATATTTTCCAAAGGCTGTATGTGTGAAGCTTTAAACACTCCTTTCCTCGAGAGGTCCCAGCCTCTTGAGGAAAGGAGGAGTTTGAGAAACGAAGATAAGTACGGCCCATGGACCTTTTTCAGGCACTGGAAGGTAAGCGAGAGGGTGAGCGAGGTGGCAGCAGCGGAGGATGTGGAAGCGACTCGTTCGGAGGAATGCCCTCTCGGTGGCTTCGGGCTCGAGGCTCGGATCTTCGACTCTGCCCTGTCTCTTAAGTGCTCGCTCGGCTCCGCTCTTGCTCTCGCGACCCGTCTCCGTCTCGCAGCTCGGTTTCGCGGGCTCCGGCCCGAGCTCTTGCCGGCCCGCAGCGGAGCAGAGCGCATCTCCCGGCCCGATGAGCTAGGACCCAGTCGCGGCCAAAAGCCCCGCAGAACCGCGACTCTCGAGTCTGCACAGCGACGCAGCGGAGGTATCTCGGCGACGTGGCAAGGCGGGAGCAGTACGGCAGCATTCTACACCGTTACTCCGCCAGTGTTCCCTTACCTTCCTACTCCGAGGTTGCCGGGCACGGGCCCCGACACCCAACCCAGCAATCGCGCATCTTCCACTTTAGGTTTACAACTTCATCCACCAGAGCAACTACAGAAAATGCGTATACTCTAAGGTTTAAGCATTCCCAATTCAAACGACCAGTCCCTTATACAAAAAAGTAATCTGTGCTGGCCGTGAGCCCACTCTAAGCACAGAGCATTCTGCAATTGACCACAAAGCACTCTGCTGTGGGTATGGTGCACTCTACTGTGGGCGCAGATCACTCTTACACTGTGTACTCCACTGTGAGCACAGATTACTCCATTGTGAGCACACAGCACTCTCCTTTGCGAACCGAGCACCCTAATGCGAGCACAAATTACTCTACTGTGAACACAGAACACTCTACTATGAGCACAGAACACCAGGGCCGGATTTACCTACTTGCCGCCCATGGGCCGCCTCCTGTATTTGAAACATCAATAAAACCATCAAGTGAACGTGCCGGAGGGAGAGAGGTGCATAAAACGCGTTTACTCGTGTTAGACACATTATTTGCGAAGGCCCTGTCAACACTCCTAGCAAAAGTTCACGGATTTTTGCGCGAAAGTTAAGTCCCGTAAACCTATCTCTGTAGGGACAAGGCCTTCCATTTATAAGCATTGAACTAAAAAATTAAGAAAGAACAAACATGAATGTGGTTTAATAATTTTAACTTCCGCATTCCGCCGCCGCTCTGCGCTGATCGCACTGTATTTGGCGCAGTGCGGGAAGTATTCCCACAGTCTTGCAGGCGCTATGCGTTTCACGCGGACCGCTGCTGACCGCGCTGTGTCTGACGCAATGCGTGAAGTATTCATGCAATCTTGTAGGCGCTAATATTTGTTACATGCCGGTCGCCGCGCCGAGGGCTTCTCCTTTTTATCTCAAGTCCTCGTCATCATTCCTCTCTGCGCTGAGCTCCAGGCCAAATTGCGTGTTTAGTCCCTCTTTTAACTCGACCAATTAAAGATGCTGTCTCTTGTGTCACCGAAAAACAACAAAATTAGAAATTGCTATACTCTCAGGAAAGAGCGATTTTGTCCCCTTTCGTCACTGATAATTTTTTTTTTCTGAATCCCATTTTTTTTATCCCTACATTAAAAAAAATTGCAAAATTTGCCGCCCCCTAAATTTGCCGCCATGGGCCGCGGCCCATTTGTCTACCCCCTTAATCCGGCCCTGCAGAATACTCTACTGTAAGCACAGAGTGCTCTGTGGTAACGACCGAAGTTTCATCGTCACAACAGAATATGGACGTAGTTCTCGGAACTCTTCATCTTTAGGGGTTAGTCCTGTTCTTGGATTCAACCCAGTCTGCACAAGCAGCATGTCTACTGTTTGGAAAAAAGTTGCAGCTCATATGGAACTCAAAGTTTTTGGTCCAGGTAACCGAAGTTTTTTTGAACCATATCTACACGAAGACCATACTTTCTTACCAAAAATCCTGATTATCAAAACCGTAATTTGGATTTTTTGACTAAAAACTGCACTTATCTGACCGAAGATGTTGGTTTTCAATACGAACCGAAGTTCGATCCTTGTAACAGTTTTTTCCCCGCGCGATGGCAGAGGTAGATTCTCTTGTTCTCTTTTTTCAAATAAGTAGTGATACAGCCTCAATTTTTAGAGCTTTCTGGACGTGCGCATATAATTTCGACACTACCAGTTGTGCTCACCTTTGTCTTGTGAAATTTTTTCGTAGTCTTAGATGGCTAAACTGTAAAATTCATGTGCCTCGTAGGCAGCTTAGTTTATGATTTCGATTAGAAACGACAAGATTCTAAAAATACTTTGCCTTGAATTACATGAATTCCATTCTTTTAGAGTGCCCAGCCCTTCCCGAGGTATTCTGCGGAAATAGGACAAATCGTTTCAATTTGTGTCTCGCATTCCTTGATCGAAATGTATTTCTTTTCCTATTTTTTTTCTTCGGAATGTAGCTTCTTTTTTGAGGGGAATTTTCCTTTTTTCGAATGCCGATTACATGACGAATTGAGTGGCACGAAGTGACAACAGCAGCTGAATGATTGAAATAAAAGTAAACTCAATGGTGAGTTGCAACAATTTTAGGTTCTAACATAGGATTAAAATATTCATCTATACATCAGCATTAGATGTAAAAAAAAGAAAAAACCAGGAAACTAATCATGTCTATATATTTTAAGAGTTCATCATATTTTTTCGTGTATTATTACTTTTTAATTTGAGGTAACATTTGACCCCAAGAATAGGAAAGGTGCAATGGATAGATGATTATGATGCAATCAAGAGTCCTATGAAAATGAAATCGGAAAAGTATCAAGATTATTCTATTGATTGCTGAGTTCTATCGCTAGAAAAATAGCTTGGTAAATTACCAGCCGACTAATGTGGTTTTCTAGATAAGTTTTTCACAATCATATTTAATGCGGAAAATATCATGATCTCGATACGTTTGCTTTAGATCTGTCAATTCAAAGCATTGATGAATAAGAACCAATAAAACTATTTTTTTTTCAGTTATAAATGGTTTGTCTGCTGCTTCAATGGGCCAGTTGCGCTGGTAACAGAATCGTATTTTGATGTTTGATTCTCGTAGATATTCTGAAAATAATAAAATCCGTCCAAACAGCAACTTTCTACTTTGAATATTAACCGAGATATCGTCCTTTGGAAAGTCGGGATTTTGACGTCATCCACCGCGGTAGTGCATAACATAGTATGTACTATACCGCGGTGGATGACTTCATGAATCGAGTCTTTCAAGGCGTGATATCTCGGTTAATATGCAACGTAGAAAGTTGCTGTTCGGACATATCTTATTATTTTTAGTTGATCTGCAAGAATAAAGCACAAAACTCAAATATGTGACCAGCGCAACTGACATATACATAAAACGGCTTTTAAGCTCATAAAATGTTCATCCTCAACAATTAATAGCTTAAATAATTTGCTTGGTGCAAAAATACTAATTACGTCAGATACGTTGCTGACGCCAGCGATGAGGAATCGCACGGCTTGTTTTGGCATAGAATCTTCGTGCTAAAAATTTTTCAGAATGTCACACTGTTCCATTGGCACAAGCAGCGTGCCGTCCGAACTTGCAGGTCGGATAAAGATCGTATGAATCATGCCTTTAGAGAGATTCTTTATCTCAAGATATAACCGTAATCGTCCGACAGGGCTATTCTAATGATTGTTTGTGGTAGGCATGCATCTGATGACCAAATAAGGAGTCCAAGGAAGCCAGACCCTCCCCGCTTTCCTCCTCTGCCTTTGCGATCCATTCAACCACAACTTAAACGCCATTCTGCAGACCTATCTTCTTAATCAATCAGGTATGCCTTGTAGGTTGTAGGTCTCCACGCATCTCATTGCTGTTATACTGACCCAGCTACACTTTATTGCCATGATCAGCGAGGATCGCCGGGGAGACCGTTCATCTGATGACTTTTTGCTACTAGAGTGGAGCTTTTGCTCCGTCGTCTTCGGAGGAAAAAGAGGAAAAATTAGATTTGCTCTTCCTTGATTTTTATTTTAGATTAACATTAAGATTGAGTTGTCAAGCCGGCATGATGAACTATCGTAACTCCTATCCGACATGGCTCGTGTAATTTTTTTTTATTCACTCATGTGCTAATTTATTTAATGAGATCAAAGGATATGTCCCATTAAGGAGGGTATTTTGGCCCTAAGTTTGGTCGAAAATTGAAATAGCTTAGAATAATGTCATGTATGGTCAAATCGACTCTTACTCATCTACCCTGCGAGAACTTGTCCTTATTTGAGGTGTTTTTGAAAGGTTTTTGCGTGATTTACCAGCGCAAAGTAGTGAAGTTTTGCAGCATTCTCGAATAATTGCTCATTTTCGGTCCTAAATTAGATTGTTTATGTATGTATGCTGTGATGGAAGTACTAAAGAATAACATATCGACGGTGAAACTACCAAACCACGTATCTCGTTTGCGGTGTTTAAAAATCTACGCTCACATTTTATTTTTGTGAAGTAGACCAAATCAATATCATTCCTTGAAATTTTCACAGAATTTTCTCCGCACGAAGAGGAAAAATCACAGAAATTTTCAAGACTGGACGTTAGGTAGTTTTCTATTTAAAAAATAAAGTATGACAGGAAGTTTGCGACGTCGCAAACCGAGATACGTGGTTTGGTAGTTTCACCGTCGATATTCGAATATGAAAGTGATAGTCTCGTGTGTTCATACATAAACATTATCTAATGTAAGGCCGAAAATGAGCACTTATTCGAGAAAACTGCAAAACTTCACTACTTGGCGCTGGTAAATCACGCAAAAACCTTTCAAAAACACCTCAAATAAGGACAAGTTCTTACAGGGTAGATGATTAAGAGTCGATTTGACCATACATGACATTATTCTACGCTATTTCAATTTTCAACCAAAGTTAGGGACACATGCCCTCCTTAATGGGACACATATCCTTCAAGTCAAAATTTTCTCCATTGAGTAAAAACTTCATTTTTTAAAGAAATCATTTTCAATGAAGATAATCTTCCAATTACTTAGTTATCTATGAATTTGTAAATTTGATGGAATAACAATGAAGAAGAGAAAATAATTTTCATCGTTTCAGCCACATTCCTCGAATGAATTTTTGTCATAGTTTAAAGGATCGGGCAAGGAAGTCGTGCGCTCAGCGCAGCGCAGTGAATAACAGTCACAGAGCTCACATGCGATACTGATCAGGGCCCGACAAGAAAAATCTCGATAGGACGGTTTAAAATTTATAAAGTGTTGGTAATCTCTGTCTGAGTCGCCTCCTTTGATTTCAATCATGATGGGATTACGACGAAACCACGGTTATTTCACAATAAATCATCTAGCTTTATCATACTCATCTGACTGTGGTCGAGACACCAACCGGAATAGTCCGTTGTCAGACGGTTTTCCTAGAGATTCTTATAGATTAAACCAACCAGCAGCAGGTGTTCTGGAAAAAATTTTGCAACGTTGTCCCCTAATAGGACCTTCAATAAGTAAGAAAAACTACTCGTAGGAACGCTCTATCTATAGATTTGACTGCGCTTTGAGGCTTGGAGAAAATTCCGGAAGCCGGGGATTTTAATGAGTGAAACACAGAAGAATCTTAGTAGCTTCTCTTGAAGTACAAGAATTACAAAATCTTTCATTTAATCAGAAAGTATGTGCCACGACAATTCAAATACGCGAGACATTTGAGTAAAAGTTCCGAAACTTTCGAGCCTTATGAAAAAATGCTTTCAGCAAGATTTTAATATGATTTGTAGATGATTAAAAACAAAATGCGGTCTGGAGCAAACGTTATTTTTTGTACCATCAACTTTAAAATTGTGTTGCATCATTGACCAGGAAAGTAAATTAAAGAAAGTTGTATTTAGATACCTTGTGATCGGTATAAACTTAAGTAAGATTTTTCATAGGTTTGGACAGGAAAATTTACAGGGTCCCATAAAATAAGAGTAAACTCACAAGCTTCATTACTCATTATGCATTTTGTAAAATTGTTTCTCGGTCGCATTAGTTTGTCGGCAACAACAATAATTGATTATCAGAAAGCTCGATCAATAAGTAAAGAATTGCGACAAAATGCACGTAACACAAAAGACATTTATGCTTACAGAATGAAATGATTCGTCTTGAAAGCCGCCGACTGGTTGCCATTGCCGAGGTGATGAGCCGTTGCAAGCGGTCGATGTGTTCCGAAACTTGTTCTCCCACGTTCTCAAAATGGCGCATCGCGTCTTGTCACAGAGAAGAAGCACGGTTCGTTCACCAATCCCGTAGGAGTGTTCCCTGGCTCCCTTGTCCCTGACAATGCCACGCGTGATGTTCGCTTTTATAGATATTGCAATTAGGTGGTAATAAATAACTGTGTATCCGACGTTGACTGAGGAGGACGTTGTTCTGAGGTCTGTTTCCATCCCTTTCATTATGTTCTCGTTTCATGTCGGTTCTACCAACTTCAGTTGCATAAGCCGGGGGTTGGGTTGCGTGAACCGAAGGCACAATTTCATAAACCAAACAGTGGTGAGGCGTGAATGATCGATTATCGATCTTGCCCTATTTGAAGCTACGGTAAAGAATCGGGGGTGAGCAAGGTTCTCCCCCCCTCCTCGACTAAGGGGGGGATTTGGGGGTATGGAATACCTACCAGCTCAGAGGGGGGTCCAGGGGACCTCCCCCTCACCCTTGGTCGGTCGTCAGATGACTCTCAGGAAACGGGCCCAACGTAGGTTTTGCCGGACGAGATCGACCCCCATAGATGCTAAAAGGATAGGTGCGGAGCCCGGGGCTTTAGTCATCTCCCGCTCATATCCAGGGAACCTCCCCCAGAAAATTTTTGAGATTTTAAATCAATTTGGACGTATTTCGAGGCTTCCGTGACGTAGCTTTTCCATCAATATCTGCGGAATAATTAAGTTCCTTTCTTAACTTTCAGCCGGAAATATCTTCAAATTCTTGCATTCAACACATTTGGAAAAGTTTGGAAATTTTAACTCTATTTGAACGCATTTTGAAAGTTTAAATTTCCTCTTTTCTTGCCTTTTCTTACTTTCTATCTCCTCTTTTCTTCATACTCTGCCTCCTTGTTTTTCA
>NW_017549038.1:5574929-5609613 GCF_001854935.1 Bemisia tabaci | reverse complement strand
CCCCCCCCCCCCCCCCCGGGCTACGTGCCTGCTGAGATGGGGAGCAATGAGCCTAGCGGCGCTACGGAGGCTGCACTGCAGGTCAATGAATCTCAAGGGCTAGACGGAGGAAGGCGCAGTGACAGAGGGCACCGTACTGCGAGGAAATGACATTGCGTAACAAAACCTGAAGCGACTCGCCTGGGGCTCCGGCAAAGTTGCCGCGTGGACACGGCCGGAGACGCGCGGTCGCGTCGTACTGCTCGTTGCGCGCGCGTAACAACCCGAGCGGGTGGCCGTTTCTCCGAACCGCAACCGAAAACGAGAAAAGCGAGAAAACTGCGGGGCGTCCATGCATGAATGCCTCCAGGAATTCCATTTCCCCCGCCTTTTTCCTCTTCCTCGTCTCCTTTCCCCTTTTCTCCGTCACTTTTTCTCTGTCTCGCCACTCGCCGGCGGCCTCTTTCCCTCCGCGCCCCGAGCTCAATTTCTCCTTCTTTCAATCTCTTCCTCGTCATATCTCTTTCGTCCGCCTCATTTTTCTTCAATGACTCCTCTAATTCATAAAATTTGCAGATTGATGGCGTTTCCTCAATCGCTGACTGCGGCCCTTCACTTTCGAATCTTCCGCTGCTACTGTGGATATACGGATAAGTCAAGACATTCGCCTAGGCCTAGACTCAAGATGTAATCCAAGCCATGCTTATACCATCAGTATTTAAGCCAGACATTTAAAAAAGAAGAGAGAGACAAAAAAAAGACAGCGGAAAACCCGTGCAAGTATGTTAGATGACTGACTGTCTCACGATGACTTGACACAGTAACCACAGGAATACAAAAACTGGCGTGAAACATTGTCACTGAAAAAAAAAATCAATGGTGACTTGAACGCCTGAATAGGAAAGTATCGGTTCAAATTTGATTCCAATACCTCCAGTTTTTGGACTCCTGGGAAGCATCTTCAATGTACTTACGTGAGCTATAAATGCTCTCTTTTCTCATTTTGCACTGAAATGTATTAGAGTGTTTTTGTTTGACTTTACGTATAATTTTTGGTATTTTTGGTTTTGATTTACCCTCAGAATAGCGTGAGCATGGCACTACTTTACCATTCTGTTGCTATTTGTATCAGTAAATTTAGTGAAATCAGAAAATCTGAGCCTCATTCATGAAGCTCTTCAAGCTGAAGCATTCAATCTTTGAGCTAAACTAGATTGGCACATTCGTGCTAAACGCCTTGGTTAAACTAAAAAAGACTCCTTGTTATAGGTCAGAACTTCTCATACGGTATAGTATGGCGATGGCGCGAGGCGTTTGTACGAGGATGGGCTTGGAACCAAGGTCAAGTAAAACGCTTTACTAATGGTTCTCATAAAAGCTTCATCGAAAATCACGAAGCAGTGCCACAAAAAAAAAAAAAAAAAAAAAAAAAAAAAAAAAAAAAAAAAATGATGGAAAACATGCACCGAAAAAAAAAATCTGTGGTGACTTGAACGCCGAGGTAGGAAAGTTTTCATCTTAATGTGATCCCCATACCTTGAGTTTTTGGAAAATTGTATTAGCCTCGGGAAATCATATTGTTTAAAAACGAAGCTGAAGACAACTGATAGAAAACATCACTGAAAAAAAATCTGTAGTGACTTGAACGCCGGGATAGGAAAGTTTCCGTCTTAATGTGATCCCTATACCTTGAGTTTTTGAAAAATTGTATCAGCCTCGGGAAATCGTATTGTTTAAACGAAGCTAAAGACTGTGGGTGGGAGGTGGTTAGAGGGAAAATCGAGAGGGGGTGGGGGGGGTCGAGAAAATAGAGGAGCTTACAGTCGGTGGATTAAAAAAGAAGAGGATTCTGAAGATGACTGCACGACCACGGAACAAGGCACGCGGAGGAACAGCTGTCCAGACATCCAATGCATGATAGTCTCTCGTGTAGCCGTATTGCTGTCTCCAAAACCACGTCCAGAACCAGTTTCAGCCCCGATCCATCCCCCGCGGACCCCGCCGCAGCAGCCTTCCCCATCGCCTACCTAGAAGAGGGAACCACTCCCCCGATGGCCCAATCCCCTCGGTTCTGCAGTAATCGACTTTGTATTCGCTTTGCAGATAAACGATTAACCATCGTACCCTAAGTTCATGGCCACGGCGTAAGTTCACGCGCTTTTCTGGCCAGTTACCTGGAGCCCTCAGCCGCTTGTTCGCTCCCCCCTCCTTCGCCCCTCGCCAATAGTTTTCTCGTTTCCTAGTTCGCTTGTTTGTTAGAGATGCTTCGTGAACATCCTAAGTTGCCAAAGATTTCAAATTAATCCCGAGGCGCGTATGGTAATGGTTCTGTTTTATCTCAGTTGCTGCTCTCCACTCACACGCCATCTCCTTTACTCTCTTTTGGATCCGCTGACGCAAAGGACGGAAGAAAAAGTTCTTCAATCGGTTGATGAGTGATCATTCGACATTCATGTTTAGTATCGCCGTTTCTTACTGTTGACGGTTTGCACTAAAAAAAAATTAAACAGGATTGATCTCCAACCAATCATAATATTTTATTTTGACTTATAGAGCTCTGTTTTAGAGGCCAAATCTGACAATATTCTTTGAATTTGCAGTGCAAACCCAAGATTTGAACAAATTCCTCCAAGAGTCCAAAGAGACGAACCTTTTAGTTTTTGAATCACAATATTTGAAAAGCATACATGATTATATTTTGAAAAGAAAAAACTGGATTAAGTTAAATCTGCTGAATTATTGTTGTTATTTAAAGTTAACTTACCTATTCAGCACCGATAAATAACTTACGCGATGAAATCATGCATTTCTTAACAAAAAAAAAAAAAAAAAAAAAAAAAAAAAAAAAAAAAAAAACAAACAAACCATGTGTATACTTTTGGAGTTCCTTTCGAAAGAATTTTCCATTTTTTGGTTTCAGAAAGCCTGAGTGCAATTTATTTCGTAGTTTATTTTGTGAAGTGACGAAGACGCGTTGGTGTATAGACATTAGCTTGCACGTTATCGTGAAAGCTTCATTTTATTTTAGGCCAGCTCTCTTCGATATTTCCGTGAGAAAAAAGCCTCTTATCAAAATGAAGTTTTTAAATCATTCGTTTGAGTTCAAATTCTGCATTACCGTCGTCCTCTCTCGATGCATTACTTTTCCAAGAAAGAAAACCCGCGCATTGTAAGCCAGCGCCATTAAGATTTATTCTTTGTTGTAAACAATATTTTGTATTTGTTTTCAACAGATTTTTACGTTCAGACTTCAACAGTAACTCGTCCAAGAAATTGAACGATGGATTAAATCTGGCAAGTCTGCGAATAAATGAAAATGAAGCAAATAGAAAAGGGAGCATTTTCTCAACCGGCAACGAAGGCAAAATCATTTTCGCGGTCTCTGCCCTAATAGTCTTTCTTGAGGCCCAAGTTCAATTCATCCATCAAAAGGCTATTTCTATTGCTCAGAATCGGTGGCTAGATATTTGAACAGGATAGAGAAGCTTCAAGCTAGGTGCAATTAGGCCGACGCTTCTGATGGAAAACTGTCGGTTGTGCGAGCTCAATGTAGCGTGTTCGGTTGACAAAGAGTAAAACTTGCCACTGCCATTCAGCAACTCACAGGTGTGTCAAGAATAAAATCATTATTAATGACGAAGCACAAATCTTGGGTTTGGACTGCAAATTCAAAGAATATTGTCAGATTTGGCCTCTAAAACAGTGCTCCAAGTCAAAATAAAATATTATGCTTGGTCGGAGATCAAATACCTATCCTTCCTGTTTAATTTTTTTTTTAGTGCAAGTTCTCAAAAGTAAGAGACGGCTGTAACGAAAATATGAATGTTGAATGATTGCTCATCAATTTGTGATATAACATTCTGTCAGAGAATAAAGTGGAAAATCTGAAGTAAAATCACGGATTTCTTTGAATGGCAAACCGGCAATATGAAAATACCGACATTTTTGTTAACAGTAAAATGATGAACTTATTGATAGGTCATCGATAGCTTAATCAGTCCCTTGATCGATTGGTGGTGCACCGATGTCTTCTTTACTTGCTTGTAATTCGATCGTGCAACAAGAGCCTGATTTGATTGATTGGTCGCGCGGGGTGTTGATTTCTTCGTTCACCTTTCTCGGGTCAGATTTACAACAGCGTTAATCAATCAGCACCTTTTATAACGACCGGAAGCCCGGGCAAAGAACGATATCAATGAAGATATCACCTAATTCAACCGATGATTTAACTCCATTGCAGCGTAATAAATCAATCGACCATCTCAGCCAACAGCCATTTTTGTACCAGGTTGCAGAATATATGGATCTCTAAGTACATAGCGAATCTAATAGTCAATTTCGTCACTTACTTAACTAATTTTTCTCGAGAAACCAATTCTTTGAAATTTTTTGAGTCGAGTTGTTGTGAACAATTTAATTTATTGTCTCCAAGGGCATTTCAATGTGTAAATTCAATTCCGTTGTGCAGAGGGGCACCAAAAATACGCCATTGAGTGGGGCGGGTGTCGACCAAAGTGCGAAGTGGCGCCAAAATTTCTCACGCCTGATTCTTTTTTCTATTTGATAGAAAAATTGGACAAAAACGTAATTCCATCGAAATTGTTTACAATCCTCATCAAGTAGAGAATTTTTTTTATGATTCCCTCCACATTTTTATTGACATTGGTTGGGTGCGTAGAGAATTGGTGAAGGGTGCACTCGAGTACTGCAAACTCCGGGCTTATGTCAAAATGGTGTTGGTTCTGGAAAGATAGGTGGCGCTTATGGCTATTCATTGCTTAGGGGCGAATTTTGTCGGCTCTCTTATATGGAGGTGCGACATCCATCGATATGTCCAAACCGCAACGTGAGCTAATCAGAAGAGCTAAGTTGGACTTTAGTGCAATCGAAACTCGTCCTAGCAGAGGCATACAGAGGATAACACTTACGGTTACGATTAGATAACACCAATCGATTTCTGGGATCCTTTCGGCTGATTAGTGGCGAGAGAGAAGAGAGGAGAATTTGCGCACAAAAATTGTACTGCTTCATCTGAGAGTTCCTAATGAATGAGTTCAGAGTATTTTTCCTAATTTTTTTCTGACATGGGAAATTAGAGAAAAATGGATTTAAAAGTGAGAAAATGTGCCGCCTTATGAAGTCATCTGACGGTATTTTCCATTTAAACACATGTATTTTAGCAGATTAGGTTATTTTGTCATATTTTCTCCAATAATTGTCCAATTTAGAAACCAAGGATGTCCTCGTACTAAGTTTTCCTATCAGTACTATTTTAAAGATGAAAATGTAAGATGCCTGCAAATTCTCTATTTGACTGAAGACAGAGTCGTCTTTCGATAATATCTTCCGCTCAAACGCTACCGAGCCCTTCCCTCCAAACTTCATTTCTGCACTTAAAATTCTCTTCGCTATCATGTCAATATTGCTCCAATCGGCGTTATTCCCCTGCACATCGTGACTCAGTCCCTCGCTGATGGCATTCGCCCTGAGCGACGACCGAGGAGCCCCTCACGCCTTGACCGTAATCGATTCGGTCGTCAAGGTGCGAATCATCTTTTCCCGGGAGCATTGCAACGATGCACATGCGTGAGATGGCCGGCCCGGGGAGGCTGGGCTCTGGCGCTGGGGCCGGCCGCTGGGGCAGGGAGTCGGCGATGCGGTCATCGGGCGTCGCGTCGCGTCACGTCAGTCGCGGCCGACCGGGACCGACCGCGGCGGTGACACCACCTACATTAACGAGTTGGCGTCGGCTGTCACGGCAACTCCGATTCCTGGATTATATCATCGCTCTCCGGGTCCGGCCGGGCTTCGCAGTTGTCGGTCGCGGTGTGCCGTAAGAATGGCTCCGCCTTGAGTTCTTTATCTTCATCGGAAGGAACGCTAAAAACCGGTCGATTTCGCCCCGAGGCCCAGCGCCGTCTTCTGCGGATTTCCGATCCACGACCGGCGACCGACTCCGATCGCCGCCTGAGCGAATTTTCGGATGACCTTTCGTTCTTGCTCCCTCGGCGTCGCGCAGTGGATCGAGTCAATTGACCACTAGACAAGGTACGAAACACNGGGGGGGGGGGGGGAACACATTGGATCTAGAGTCCAGACTCTTGAAAACATTGACAAGGAAAAAATATTCTTGATTCAAATGGGTTTTTGCTTGAATCAAAACGAAATCCGCTCAAATTAAGGGGCTTGGTTCTTGATTTAAGCTTAAATCTGATTGAATCAATAGTCTTTTTACTTGTCGATGTTTTTAAGAGTCTGGACTCTAGATCCAATGTGCTTTTTTCCAGTGTATAGCTCGGAGACTTTAACGCTGAGTAAGGAAAATAAGCTCATTCCGAAAGAAGGCATAAGTATCCGGTGCTAGCAGAAGTGCGTGAAAGAGCTGGAAAAGCTATCGCACATAGTAACTCCACGTTGCCTCCTAGTAGTGTGTTCGCTCAGCTGACATATAACTTGGAGACTTTAACGCAGAGTTAGGAAAACAAGCGGCTCATCCTGGGGGGGAAAAAAACGAATACTGCGGGCTGCAGGTTTACAAATTACAAGTGACTTTTTGATGCGTCGTACCTCAGTGCTCCAATTTGAAAAATACACTTGCACATTATAGTTATTTTTGACAGCTTTACCCTAACCCGTAATTATTTTTAGCCGTAAAGTTTAGTGACTAACAATCTCTTGCTAAATAATCGTGTCTAATCAACTGTTCATTGCTTCAAACAATGAAAGCCAAATCATGGGACTATCATTGGGAAAAGAGAAAATTTGGTCGCTTTTTCCACTCAGAGACTCCGACACAGTGGTTGATAATAAGATGCTTAATAAGAAAAGAGACCAAGATAAAACTATCCGACCGAAAACGCTGAACATCGCCCATTTTACCAGAGACTATCGATAACATTCTTTTAATACATATCAAAGATCTAATTCTTTATTCTATCCTAAACAATTAACAGTTTGTATCGTTTGTGAAGACATTTTGGTTTCTTTTAGGTTAAGCAACGCTCGAGGATGATTAATAACCAACCGTTTAATGAGCCACCGTTGCGTTGTTTCCTCTCAGTTTTTTTTTTAAATTTCTGCGTAGGAAATTCCTTATTCTTTCGAGGATAAAGTTCAATTTTGCTGGATATCTATTATTGGCCTGAGAATTCTTTCGGCCTCAATTTTTTTTCATACCTATCTAGCCTCGAAGAACAGGGTGATATCCTACTCGGCTGGCGGTGCGGTGGAACCGTATCTACACTGTGCTGAATTTCAAAGCTCATGCACCGGGCACTGTCGCTCAATACTCTCCCATAAAAACTAGTTACGCACGTTCGACTCACATCCACCTATTATTCTTTTATGATTCTGACAGGTAATTTATGTGAGTACTCTCAGCAGGTACCTATATTTAAATTAAATTAACAAACGTTCTGACTCCATCCATGCGTTATAATTTGTTTCAAATGAAGTTTCACTCTCGGATTGATTTACGTGTTTCCATTTGAAATTAAGTTTTAATGGCCTTCGTCTTGTGTTCATGCTTTCAAGCAGTCCGTATTGAAGATGGAAGAATTTTTTTCCCCGCTTCTCATTTCGTTACGTTCCTTTAGGAAAACTTTACCTGAAGTGAGAAGAACTTTCTCTAAATTAGACTACTCCGATTTTCATTTAAAAGAGTCATTAAATTAGACCACTGTAACAAAGGTACGAACAACCTTTGTAAACATATGACCTTTGCAAAAAAGAAATTACTCGGTAATTATCTAAGGATTTCTTTTGAATTATTTTTGTTTTAGAAAAAATTTTGAATAATAAGGAAGTTCTTTGACTGTTTTTAATAGCAAATCATTTTTGGATAACGTACATCATACCTCTTGAAACAGGAGTTATAAAACACTGACCAGAATAATTTCTCACTTTGATTTTTTTCATCAACTTTTAAAACACTCGGATAAAATGTTTTTTGAGTAATTTGTGAGATACGTATAGTTTTTCATATCTCCACCATGCGAGAAAATTGATCTTCACTATCCTAATTTTGATCTAAAATTTTTTGCCGATAAAAGTCGAAACAGCTAGAGCGAAAGATTCAAATTTGTGTGCTTGATTTAATACATTTTTTGCAAAAACCTATAAATATTTTGAGATTATGTTGAGCAAAGTCAGGAGTATATACATATCTTTTTTTTTTTTAAAAAAAAAACAGTGTATAACATCAGTTGAAAATAATGAGCAATACACAGATAATAACAAAAAAACGTAATAATAGTGGGCAGATTTGTAGTAAGAAAGACAGAAATTCAACCATGGCAATATAAGTACGCTCAGATTATACAGGTATATTGATGCAAAATAAGTCTATCTATATCAAGAATTCATAGCAGACAGACTTTGTTTTACGTCAATTTTTGGACCACGTTTAGCAGAAAGGAATCAAGCCACATGAACTGCTGCCAAATTTAACTGGGTAATTTAATGTTTTACAAGAAAACGTTTGTGCGGATTCCTTTGACAAGTATGGGGAATTTGCTTCTTGCTATGCAGAAATGTAACTGAAACCACAAAAATTCACACAACCGTTTTCATGTAAAAAATTAAATTACTCAATTAAATTTGGCAATAGCTGATGTGGCTTAGACCCTTCCTACTTATCACGGTCCAGTTACAGCTCCTTATTGCGCATTTTTACTACCATTATTTTAAGCTAAAATTGTGTTCTTTCATACCAGTTCCTTGTTTTTATGTTGAGATATCTATAACACAAGGCTTTTAGCCGGGGGAAACGCTTGGCTCTCACTAAAAATGAAAATTCCGACATGATGTACGGCTGCAAGGTGATACCCTCGGTGAGTACTTCTGAAAGCTGATAATGACTACTTACTTGGAGGCACCGAATTTGAAACAATTGACTTTCACGCACGCTTTTGAAGGGTCTTTGCAGGTCACGCCGCACTCGCTCTTGGGCGTTAATAATTACTCCAACATCAGATGGAACTAAGTGAATCTTTCATAGCACTTAATGAAGAACAGAATAACGGGGAAAGGTGGGAAAGATTGAACATAGACGCCACATTCCTGTTGCCGCTTTTCCAAAAGTAATCCCAAGGATCCCGAGTAGCACAGATTGTAATAAGTAGCAATAACATAGTAAAAATATTGCAATACCACTGAGTATTGTGTATGTTGCCTACCTCGTTTTTGAGGGGGCCCTAATTATTGAAACTTATTGCAAGAAAATTAAATAAGTTGTATTTTTCATTGCATTGCATATTGCCTACCGCTCTGACACGTGGAGCTCATTTTTTTGAGTGTTCGAAATCGGCATAAATTGACTAAATGATGTAAGAATATTGCATAGTAGAATATGAATATCGGCAGTGCATCGTTGCCTGTTCATTCTGACCAGTTCGCCTTCAATACTAAAGCGAACAATTTGAGCGGCTTAGGAGCGGTAATAGTTGCTTGCAATGATGCACCCATGTTCAATTGTTCATTCGCTTTTAACATTGTATCAAATGATTACGATCTACTTACGATGCACAGTTTTACATTCATTCTAACCAATTCGCCTTCAATACTAAAATAGGCAATGTGAGTGGCTTACAGGATCAGCAGTGGTTGCTTACAGAAATGTGGCCATGTTCATCCATTTCACCATTAAAACATCATGATGGTGTGATTTATTAAGGTATTAAGGAGTCGGTTCTGTAGATGCCTATGCATTATCTTATCAATGATCTACTTTTAGGAAGTTTTCTATAAGGTTCAACTGTGAAGTAAAATATGTTACAGTTCAAAATTGTTAAGTGACTCTGTACGAATTTTGAAGGTTTCCTGGTCAGGGGCAACCTACGAAAAACGTTTTAAATGACGGTAGCGACGAATAACCACTTCAATTTTTCAATGAATATATCAGTGCCTAACGATTTATCACACTCGAGTAGCCACTACGTATCGATGCACGATCGAAATATACTTCAAAATTCAAAGCTATAAACATGGCAACTGTTTCGCAAATCTCGGAAATCGGTTCGGCAAAATCAATTTCATTGTCTTTGTCTAAGTCTGAGGCGCGTAGTTATTGGTTCAGTGTAATTTAAATTTCCTCTGCAGCGAACATCACGTCCGCGGCGTGTCCGGATCAAATATTCCTTTTCTTTTTCCTCCTCGCGAAGACAATAACTCCGAAGAATGTTCAGTGATTGTTAGTTTTGTCTCATGTCCCTCGGAGTGGATGAAAGACTCTATTGCAAATTCCTCTCTCATTTATTTTTTGTTCATCCTCATCTAATGTCGAAAGAAAGCTGAGGAGGACTCCTCAGAAAACACGCCTGTTTCCGTCTTTTTTCCTTCTTCTTAGAATTATGAGGAAGGTGGAGTAAGACTTTGTAAAAAAGCACTCACGCACATTTACGGAGAATTTGATCGCTAGTAACTAGTTCATCTGGATGATATAATGTATAGCATTTCGTTCAATATACTGGATATTTTGCTCACCCATATAATGCGCGCCTGTTCATCACGTTCAAGATCTTGGGCTCTTCGCTCATTTAACTGGGAAATATATTTTTTTTTAAATCAAAGGAAGGACAACGCGCGAAATTGTGTGGCGTAGATATACATCCACAGTTAAAAATTCCCGTGTTTAATGTTACTCTGTGTTACTTTGTGTTACTTTCCCCTGGTAAAAATTGGCGATAAGAGCTGCGTTTCAAAATACCACAGGAATTCTTATAGCCGGCTAAAGAAGGCTACAGAAAATCATATAGCTGGCTGTAGAATGCGGAGAAAATCATACGGCCGGGCTACATGAAGCGATAAAAAATTATGCAGCCGGGCTATAGTTCCTATCGCCGGGCTTTACTCTTTATCGCCTGGCTGTTGCTTTTTCGCCATTGATTATAAAAGGCTATAAGAAATTGTGTAGAAATTTGTGTGCTTTGGAAATCGTTAAGTTTGATACGGAACCACCTTAATAATTACAAAACACACGTTATATTTTCCTTTAATACATATTTTTTTTCATCAATTAAGACGAGAATAATCCATACAGGATGTGCAAACATTTCAAAATCATGAGTTGAATAACGCTGACTCCGCGAGATTAAATATTAGAGCCTAACACAAATCGGAGCGGCGACGCACTGGCACCTACAAACTTAACAGGGATACGCGCAACGCGCGAAGTATCCCTGTTAGGTTTGTAGGCGCCAATGAGCGTTTTGCGCTGGCTACCCGCCTGCCGCCCCGCAGCGTGCCACGGCGCTTGAAGCAACTATTTCGCACCAGAGGTATTGCACAGTATCGTACGAAACTGAAGGCGCTCTAATATATTAGGAATGCCAGGCATCCATCAAAAGTACGGAGCCTTCCTCGCAAAATAAATCAAGATACTACGGCCCAAAAAGAGAGCAGTGGTCCAAAAACTCATGAAGTCCTAGCATCCGTAATTATTGACGTTTAGCATACACTTTATCGCCTGGCTGTGAGTTGCTTAATCGCCATCGGCTATAAAAGGCTATAAGAAATTTTGCAGACGGCTATAGAAGCTATTGGAAATCTTATAGCCGGCCGTAGGTCTATGGTATTTTGGAACACAGATTCTACTGCCAATTTTTACCAGGGTCGTTTGTACACCGAGGAGAAAGAGTGGTAGAGTTTACCATTATTCCTTCACGCTGTATTTCTCACATCGTCAATTCAGAGTAAATTCTGTCAGAAGAAAGGTAAACGTTACAATATACTGGGACAGGTGACCATTCCTCTGGCAGAATCGACTTTGAATTCACGCTTCCTGGCAGGCCGAATGGAATCAGAAAATCAGATTAGTGGGTGGTTGCGGCTCGTTGATTACGCCGCGCCGTTAGCGCCCAATTTTGAGGACGACGTGCCGACGTGCGTGCAAGGTGCATCGGGAGCAACGACCATGTGAAAATAAACCACCGATACCTAACACGGAGACCAGAGATAACAATGGCGTCTGTTGCGTAGACGCCCGAAGATTGGCAAAGCGGAATCTAGTAAATCATGTCGCATCTGATTTTAGTGAGTTGGAAACGGATCCGCACAAACGAACCGCGGCCGCGGCGAATCGTAAACGTAGTCAATCCGTATGGGTGTGCGTAGCCGGGTTGAGTAATTACGAGAGGTCATAAATGAAAGTAATTGTGAGAACGGACGCCTGCGCGCGGCTCTCTGAGAAAATAAAATCTCTCACTCTCCGTGTCGAGGGAAAAAGCCGTTCGGGCATCGCAAATTCGCCGAGTTCCCTTCGATGAAATTCGTAATCGCGAGCACGCCCACGGTCATCTTTCTTTTGAACTATTCGACGCCGTATATGTCATTATGAATAAAATTGTGTTAAAAAATTGAAATTAAAAAATCACGAGTTTTCCTGGAAATTAGTGTTTTTCTTTGAATAAATTTGTCAACGTCGACATGTTCGTACGGTGTTTCTCCTTAGGACCCAGCTTCGGTGCAGCGCGTCCTGCTGTCGGAATGGGAGTCGTAGTACGTTGCTCGGAGACACGAAGGGAAGGCGGTGCGGCAAAAACAACGCGAGGTGATCATTTAAGGGGTGGAGAGTGCGTGACATATTTCACACATTCGAGCCCGGAGAAACTGCCGTCTCTTATAGTATATTATGTACATTCCTTTTCTTTCTATTTTTCCCATTCTTTGGATGACACTGTAGCGGGTTAATGGACCACCCGACAGGGTAAGAATAATAGAGGAGCTTCAGGTGATGTGTTACATCATGATCATTTCGTGTGGAACATATCGAAAATATGGAGAATTTATAAAAATAACTATCGACTAAATAAATTTTAAAGGCTATAAATTAAATGAAGTGAGGAAATAAATTTAATAAATGATTGGAGTAGCCATTCAAGTTTTTGGCCTAAACCGAGAGAATACTGAGCACAAAATTTTGGTTAGTACAGGATCCGGGGTCCTTCAGTCGCTCCATTATTTTCTGCGTTAAACTCACCGCAAACTGTCGTACCAAAATGAATACATAATTTGGGTTGGTTTTTGTTTCACCTGGTTTGTGTTTCCCGTATTAACCTAAAGTAACACAAAGACACAAATATTTTCCACGTTGTATTGTATGAATTTCTATCACCAATGTAACACATTAGGGCACGTGTACTAAATGAATAAATTAAGCTATGCTTCAACTTAAAGATACCGGGTGATCGCCAGACCAACCGGTACATCATAAATGGACCGCGTTAAACAGAAAGGAACCAAGCCACATCATCTATTGCCACATTTAATCGGGCAATTTAATTTTTTATATGAAAACGGTTGTGCGGATTTTCGTGCAAATTTCTAGGAATTTCCTCCATTATACAAAGCAAATTCCTTCAAACTTTCAAAGGAATCCGCACAAACGTTCTCTCATAAAAAACCAAATTCCCTTGTTAAATTTGGCAATAGCTGATGTGGCTTGGTTCCTTTCTGTTTAACGCGGTCCAAATAATACTTTGGTAAATTAGACAGTTAAAGTTGAGTAACGCATTCCCAACTCCACAATTTTAATAAACACATTAACGCCATGTTACGTACCTACATAGAAGGATATTCGGTTTTTATTCAAGGATTTCACACCTCCATGAGGATGTTTTAAAGCTTGCTGTGTGTATACGTGCAATGGGGACGAGTGTTGCTCAAACTGCTCCTGCTGTTACAATGCATTTAGGAGTGAGTAGGCGTAAGGATGATGGATTGGGTGTTGGTGCGTAAAACATGGTTGTCCTGTCCGGACCGCGGGACATGACGCTCTGTGCTCGTGCCTTCTACCTATGGGATTGCGTAAAAATAAAACAGCTACCGGGTTGCAGTATGTAACAGAGGGGCTCAAACCTCACGTGTCACTCCTTAGAAAATCCTCTTATGGCCTCCTCTGGCCTCCGATATCAGGATTAAATGCATTTGACGCATTAGTATAGATACATTTATAAAATAATTAATTTTAACAAGAAAAAACACTTAAAATGTGGCCTGAATGTAACTACCCTGGTAGCACAGCTCGGATCGGTAAGGTTTTAGAAACATTCCACTTGTGTCGAAACTGATTCATCTCGATGAAACATATTAGAAACATTTCAGAAATGTTTCAATGACGCAAATACTTTGAACATTTCATTGAAACATATCCAAAACATTTTGAAAATGTTTTCAAGTTGGATACATTTAACACAACAGAAATGTTTTGAAAACCAATCCAAAACATTTTACAAAAGAAAAATTTGGAGGGGAAATGAAATGTTTTAAAAACATTTTGAAGACAAAGTTGAGAGTCATGTAAAATATTTCATCAGAGACAACATGTTTTGAACACAGTTTAAAAATATTTTCATTTCATCTTACAGAAACGTGAAAACAACGTTTTTAAAATGTGTTCAAAATGTTTTCAAATTGTTCTACTATCACTTTTTAAAAACGTTTTCAACACATCTCCAACATTTTCTCAGATACTTCTAATTTCGAAGTGTTTGGTGGAATGTTTTGGAAATATTCTGAAAATGTTTCAAATTAATCTACAGATTGTTTCAAGCAACTTTTCAAAGTACTGTCAGATACTTTTCCTGCACGGCTCAACGACACCTTCCTGGAACCTATCTGACACATTTTAGATATCGACGGTGAAACTACCAAACCACGTATCTCGGTTTGCGACGTCGCAGACTTCCTGTCATACTTTATTTTTTCAATGAAAAACTACTTAACATCCAGTCTTGAAAATTTCTGTGATTTTTCCTCTTTGTGCGGAGAAAATTCCGTGAAAATTTCAAGGAATGATATTGATTTGGTCTACTTCAAAAAAATAAAATGTGAACGTAGATTTTTAAACACCGCAAACGAGATACGTGGTTTGGTAGTTTCACCGTCGATATGTTTTCAATTATTAATAAATATTACTGATTGGTGCGGTATATCTCCAACTCATTTTCAAAACGTTTTAATTCTCTTTCCGATCAGCATCCTCAATTCATTTCAAAACGTTTTGAATATAAATCGAACCAGTGTCGCTGAAGTTTTAGAAAAATGTTTTCAACACATCTCCAACACGTTCTCAGAAACTTCCAATTTCGAAGTGTTTGGTGAAATGTTTTCGAAATATTTTGAAAATGTTTCGAATGCAATCTACAGCTTATTTCAAGCAACTTCTCAAAGTGCTGTCAGATACTTTTCCTGCACGACTCAACAACACCTCCCAGCAACCTATCTGACACATTTTGGATTTGTTTTCAATTAAAAATAAATATAATGTCTTTGAAACCTTTTTGAATATTTTGTTCGAATTTATACGTCACTTAAACATGTTTTTGACACGTTTTAGAAATGTTTCATTGAATAACATAGAAACATTTCTAGGACCTTTCTAAAACTTTTCCTACCTAGTTCAAACTGAATCCACCAGAGGGCGTTGAAGTTTAATTTTTCAATTTTACCAAATTTCAGCTTAATTTTTCGTCTCAAGCTATACTTTTTGGACATTTAATTATGTGGAGGTTATTAACACGGTTAATTCCTTGTATGAATCGAGTTCATCTCCATAAAAGCTCATAAGTTATGGATTATCTAGAATATTGAAACCGTACATCGTGCTTTGCGTATACTTTTCTAAAGTGAAGGTGTTCTAATCCCTCTGCTAAGTTGATAATGATGAAGTGTAACGATTCAGCCCTCATGCATGGTTGGTATCAAGGGATGCCTGCTGTGATGGTTCTAATTCCACAGCGACATTAGTTAGAACAAATGTCTGAAAATTTTTGATACTTATAGCCTCGGTGCCGATACCTCTCTGAGATGTGTTGAAAAGGTATGAGAAACATCTATCGGACGGATCTGTGAGACGAAAAGGGGTGACATAGAGTTGTTTTAGAAACCTTCTCAAAACCGTCGGGACACACGATATGTTTTCAAGATGTTTCAACAAACCACTGAAAGGTTTTGAAAACATTTTTGAAGCGTTTCGACGATACAAAGGAATGTCATGCCTCTCACCGAAATGTTTCAAGAATGTGTCAGATATATCTCTGCGACGAATTTGTGGTGCCGATAGGTACCTCACTGAGATGTGTTGTAAAGGTATGAGAAACATCTATCGGACGTATCTGTGAAACAAAATTTAGGGGTGACACAGAGTTGTTTTAGAAACCTTTTCAAAACCGTCTGGACACATGATATGTTTTCAAGATGTTTCATTGAAATGTTTTAAAGAAATTTTTTCGGATCAATGACACATTTTAAAAACATCTTCAATCTGACCTGTGCTACCAGGGTAGGCGGTAAAATAGTGCTGGGTCCACACTATTTTGCAGGAATTGGAAGGTTTAAAAATTCAAAAATTTTGATAGGAGCCAATATTTTTTTTCCTCTAATTGAAATTGTTTAGTTCTTTGACCTTGCTTCCCCCTTAAAATAGTGCGGACCAAGCGCTATTAACCACCTTATCATAGAGAAAAAAATGAGGTATTTGCGTCTCAGGCATCTTGGATTTTTTTGATGACGTAGGTCGGTACGGACGAGTTTTATCACCGATTTTCTTGGATTTGGTGTAGTTTATGGAAAAAAGTCATTTTACATAAAGTAATTGAAATTATACCATGAGTTGATTTAAGCAAAAAAATCGGACGTTATGGTCCGTTTTTCATATTTCGGATTCCGGATTTTGCTGGCCAGGTTGCACTGACCTACGTCACGGGGTGAACAATCCTCAAGATGCAAACACCTCCTTTTTTTCCTCTATGCCACCTCATTAATCAATTTTATGCACTTGTATTTATTTACTTAAACAGGTTCCTCTATAGCTTTTGTGCACTAGCAATGCACGCGGAACAAACACAATGAAAAATATGCTCACTAATTTTCAAGGCAGAATGTACACATTGCACACTCTCAGAATGTTTCGACCCTTGTTGCTGATGTCTGTATTCGTGAGATACCGCTAATTTTGGACACAAAGTCAGTACATGAGCTGTCCAAACTCGTATTGCTGACAAAATCTACACCGAGCACATTACACTGCCTGGAATTTTTGAGTGAATAATGGAGAGTAGAGTGCATTTCAGTCGGGAGCTTGTTTTCCTCAAGGAAATTCGAGTTCTGAGAAAATGAGCAGAGAAATCTGCTCCGTGAGAGTGAAGTTGATTCCAAAGAAAAGTAGACTCTGCCCCATACATATATGTTTCGGATGTTACTGCGTCATTCACGGTTAGCGCTCGAGTCATTTTCGCTATGATTTTTTTTGCCTTTGGACACAATCTGTGCACTGTCCTACTAGAAATTTTGTGTTTTGCACAATACAAGATTTGTGTTCATATGACACACTCTGATTTCTGATAGTGTATCTCACTTTTCTCAAAAATAATAAAATATAAAATAAAGATGAATGGCAACGTCTGACGTAGCTAAGTTAATCCTGTCGTACCGTCCAACTTGAGACAAAAAAAAGAGGTGGAAAAAATTACGACCTCAAACATGGCAAGTCTTTAAGCAAACAATAAAGTAAGAATTTGATGGAGATGTTTAAGATTGATCCATTAGAGGCAGAAAGGAGGCCTGGAAAACCTCTTCTCCAATTTTCATCGACCAAACTCATTCCCAAGAACGTGTTTTTACTTCAGATTCATCGTTTTTAATTTATGGTTGCGTTTGCGCTCTGAAAGTCCTCTTTGATTCGCTGCGATGCTCACATAAAGATTGGAAGGTGAACCTATCAATTGGGATTTTTGATTCATAACTTCATCGTAATCGAGCGACTCGCTCGCCACTAGCCACTCCCCCTGCTCTCATCAAATTAGCTAAATAATATTTATACGCAACACTCCCATGCAATCTGCCACGTGGTAATCAAAGATGTTGCCGTATCGTTTATTTAGTATATTCTTTACCGTTACGTATTTTATGAACGGCCTCTTATTCTCCTAGCTTGAGACTGTCAAAAATAATACATTTCAATAAATTTGTTTAATTTTTTGATAACTCTTACATTACTTTTCTTTGGTTTTTTTTTATCATGGTCTTTAACATGCATTGTTATACATTTTTATCTTATTTATATGGTGTTCTTTCTTGTGTTTTTGTGAATTTTTCTTTCTGAAGATGGCTTTTAGCCGAAATGCATCCGAGAAAATATACTGTTAATTCTTCTTAATATGCTCTTTCTGGTATATCTTTTGAATAATTATTTATCTTAATATGCTCTTCTTCTAATTATTTATCTTAATATGCTCTTTCTGGTATATCTTTTGAATAATTATTTATCTTATATTATTAAAACACGCAAGATGCGATTCTCTAAGTAGTTAATATTTTTGTGTTTTAAGTTTGACTAGAAGGTCCCCATCCCATATAGGTACTCTATGACTCCGAGCCATACTATCTAAGAACCGCCGCACGGTGGATCGAGTCATAGGGCAGGCCGGACATGGCACATCACGCGACTTGGTTTGCTCATTTACGTAGTGTTTGCGCTCATAAAACAAATCAGGATACATGATTCTTATGTATTTTTCGTCACAGATTTCATTTTTGATGACTATTTTACTGATTATTGGGTTTAGATATGTATTTTGGCACAATTTCAGATAAATAAAGAGATATTGTTTAACAACAGATAAGTTTAAACTTTCTACACTCATTTCAATCGGAGTTTTAAGTGTTCAATGGACTTTTCTCTCCGGTAAAATGTTTAAATATCGTATATAAAACGTATATTACTCATCTCTTTTACCATTCCCCCTCCTCTCCCCCAAAAAATGAATTAATAGAAATCCGAAAATTTTGAGAGGAAAACAGAGGATCTCCTTTCCCCTTCATTCCTGGGGCACCTTTTTAGCTTTCTAACAAAAGAAAACGACAAGGGGGAAAAATTTGAGAGAAAAATACAAATCAAATACACATCAATCAACACAAATCATGTATTATCCGAGCCTTCCTAATTAAGGGCCCCGCGAGTCACCATTGTACACTGCCTTCATTTATACTTAGGTATCTAATGGAGCTTCTTCGGCTTAATGATTGCTGCTGAAGCTCAAATTACCTCAATTTTCTCTATTAACTTCTAATTTTCCGAAGAAATTAAACATAAAAAAAAATCCGATGTCAAAAAAACGCGAGTTTTTGGGAAATAGTTAGAAGATAGAAAAGAATTTAGGCCATTTTTGACTTTAGCATCAAGTAGTAGATGAAAAATGCTCCATTAGACACCAACTTGATATAATTTTCCCGTTTTTTCAGACGCAAAACAAACGGATTAGTATCATTTGCGTCGATTAGGACATTTGAGAGGAAAACCCTGTTATCTGAAACAACGTGGACATTTTTTTAACCACGCAAGGCATGTTTTCTCATGTATTTTTGTCTCCTGGATTCGAAAATGACCTTGGTTTCTCTTTACCATGCACCAGTTTTCCGGAAAATCACATTTCCCGAAAAGTCCATTTTAAGTGGAAAATCTCAATTTTCCGGAAAATCGGTGGGTGTAGGAGAAAAACCAAGGTCATTTTCGGACTCAGCACTAAAAATTACACACAGATCACCTATCAAATGCCCGGTGTTTATTCGCCGCAGACCTATGAAATTCGAATTCCCTCGAGCCACCATTTTATGAACTTCACTTTTTCAAAATCATTTAAGCTTTATTCCCAAAATGGCACTTTGGGGCAGCCAATTTTTCTTGATAATGAATCTTCAGGGATCAGTTAACACTGCTATACTAAGGTTTCCCTGAAATACGCTGAAATAGCTAGTTAAAAGTCTAGCTATATTATTATTTTTACGGTATTGAGGAGGGTACTTTTAAGCAAGAATACCGCTTATAAAAATAGCGATATTCTAACTTGTTATTAGTGAAATATATCCTACTTATGGAGAAGAACAAGCTACTTTAGTCAGAAATTGTCATAAATCTATCGGAGGGAAATACCAACAGGCGAACGGTTTGTCCCGAGTGAGGCAACATTTTTCGAGTGCCGCCTGAGCCACTTTAGGAGGCTATGTGCGTTAAACTGGGGTTAAAAAATTGAAAACCAATACCTGTATCATAAAATATAACTCTTTGGGAAGACATTTACATCAATGAAATGACTATTTGTGAGAATCGCCCATGTCCGACTTTTTGCAGGTTTCGATCCACCGTGCGCCGGGAAAATAACTAATCGTCATGATATGGCAACCTCAAGATTAAATATAAAATTTTTGGAGTTGAGGTTTGAAATGTCTGCGCGTCCGATATTCACTCGAGCAGCGCAGTGCTCCAAGCCCACGATGAGTCACGAAGAATTGCCGAGCCTAGCTCATCTCCTTTTTCTCAACTACCTACTCCTGAAGGCATCAGCGTAGATTTTGAGGTTGATTCTTTTTCTTCATCTTCTTCTTCTTCTGACAGCCTCCACCTGTGTTAATGAATACTGATGCGCTTTGTTTTGAGCAAATCAACGTTACGCTTTAAATCCGATAACATTTGCCGGTTGAAGGTCAAAGCAAGGCGTGTAGGAGAAAATTATTTTAGATTATAGGTTTACACCTGATGCAGTACAGAATAAATGGTTTTCATGGTCTTATTTCTCCACTCATGGAAGACAGTTTTTTTTTTTTTTTTTTTTTTTTTTTTTTGTTACTTTTGCATGAATATAATGACTTCTTTCTAGAAAAATAAGGTTAAAATTTGTTGCAATAGCGTTCACGAGCTTAAGAGCTATTTAAACTTTAATACGTGGAAAGGTCCTGTCAGATCGCTAAAGTGATTTAAATATCTTAATATTCAATCAGTTTTAAAGTATATTAACTGAGTATTTAAATATATTTTCCCAAAAATTGTCTATGGGCGATATAATGAGTTCTACGGGTTTTCCATGCTCGCGCCAACTGGATGAGAAAATAGTCCAGAAAAATTCTCCGGATGACATGAATTGAAAAAAAAGAATATTCCAGAAATTGCCGCTGTTGTCTCTATAGTCGATCATGTAGAGAGTAGTTTTTTCTAGTCCTAATTGGAGTCAGGGAAATGGAAGGAGTGGATATAACATTCCCCGGTTAAGGAAAGCAATAATTAAAAATTAGAGTTAGATTAGATAAACGAAATAAGAGACAATGGGAAGGACGGATATAATTTATTTTGTCTGGCGTGTGCGATAGTGAACTCAGCATCCTTGTTCCCTCCTAGGAGACGCGCGGATGTCTTTGAAAAGCGAAACAGAAGAAAGTGAGAAAGATGAAAAACAATGGAAGGCTATTTGTGAATCAAGACGGATAACAGAGAGACAGCGGACAGCGACGCTAGCAAAAAGAGTTGTCGGATCCAGAGCTCAATTCTAATTGAAGCAAGCCGGAGTAACATCTGAATTCGTAATCTGTTTCATGCCACGGGAGACTTGAGCGCAAGGCTAAGAAAGTAGAGAGTTTGCATCTCACGCTAAGTTCTCTCCCACTCCTCCTTAGTGCACGTTTTTCACCATTGTTACCGATATTGTAATTTGAACGTTTTCAATGAGACGCGTTCATTTATCCAATTTAAGCCAACCTTGAGCAAGAGATGAAAAATTTGCGCTAGCTTTTCCAAAAAATGTGCCATCAAGTGAAAAAGGACCCGAAGTGTTTTGAGGAGGCGCCGGAAGGATGCTGATACAAGAGACATTATGAATTTGAAATCGAAAGGAACTATGTCCATCCTGAAATATGATCCCTCAGATTCATAGGAATATATGCATGGCATGGCTCCTGCCACAATGTATGTAGTCCGAGTAATTTAATATTTTGTTTCCATATGATATAAGTACTGTTAAGTAAGTACTAAAGAAGTAATCAATTACTTGGTTCCCTTATTTCGATGAAGTGAGCTAAATTTCTAATGAGGGAAAAGGGTTGATCTAAAGTAACATACAAAAAAACAAACAATTGTTTTATCATGTTTTCATACTCCGCAGCTACTTAAATAACTTTTAAATTATTATCATCAAAATTTGGAACCAAGAACGCTCTTTTTTCTATGTTTTAGGTCACAGGTGTGAAGATTTTTTTTAGCCACTTGGAACAAAGAGACCTCCTTGGGATTTTAGTATACCTATAATACTATCACTACCCATTTTAGTATACTTGACGATGGGAGCAATACTCGAAATTGCCATCGTAATATGGTAACGTAAAGGAAAATTTAGACTGAATTTAATTGGTGAGTCGCTAAAAAAAAGTAACTTTCAACAATTTTAGCGTAAAAGAGCGATGAAAGTTACATTATGGTGTCATTATGATTTGAAATTGTTGAATAATTGCTTCATTTGACGTATGATATAAGATAAGTATAAAAGGCTGCTTTTCGCTTAATTTTATAGCTCCATTTAATACGAATCGAACTTCATGGGACATTAAACTCATCACTTCAGATTACCAATAGTCGACAAAAAAGACCCGACCAAGTCTCCGTGACGAATGGGGGCTCGCTAATTGCAGGAGTTGTGAAAAGCTACCGTTCATCACGATTTGAGACACTTTCAAGATTCTCGGCTGACAAAACTTCCTCCTAATTCCTTCGATACTCACGAGCGCGGGTGCTGTGTCGCGAAAATGTTTCGGCCCGTCGTGTGGAGACACCCCTGGATTTACGATGTTTTCGTCGATGGTTTCGAAACTTTAGTCGGAAATATGTCAACTCCTTTACTTGATGCACCAGACTGTGCACCGATTGTCACTGCTTCGTGCATTTTATCGGCCACGATATTGTATCTCACGTTCCTTGTCGCCGAACGATGGTGCAGGGCGCACTCCGTTTACCAACACTCACAATTTCAGTCTCATACTTGTTCCCTTCAGAAGTATTTATGACGGGATTTGTAAGAAGGGACCTTAATTCCGGGAGAAGAGCCGAATTAGAGAGAAAAGTCAAAATTGGCGATTTTGAGCTCTCAACGGGAGACGCTCTCTATAGAATGCCTCGGGAACAAATTGCTTGTGTTTTTGTCTTAATTTTTGCACCGAGATGGTGCATCACGTCAAAAGGTACCTCCTGTCTCCTTTACTGAGTGCACCTCAGAGCTACCTTCACATTGAAACGTAAGCATTTTTGTCTTGGAACTTCAAAACGTAGTTTCTTTCTCAATTTTTGAGCTTGTAGAATCAAACTTGCGTAAACATGTCCAGATTTTTGTCTTCTATGCAATGTTGTAATTAACTCTTGTTTTTGTTTTCAGCAGTCACGCATGCAATTTTAAGGAAGAAACCTCTGCCACATGTAGATCCCCTCTTTCCTGATTCCGTCACTTTGGTTACGAAAAGCCACATGCAAGACCCCTAGTTAGCTATTTTATTACATTGTTTAATTCATTTTGCAAAAGGGTGCTTCTCGTGGAAAAAAATTAAAAAAATTAAAATTATAATCCTCCGAAAGAATACTTTTTTTATTGCGTCAAAATCCGAGTGACTCCCGCCACCCTAAATCCGGCATTGGTCTCAATCAAAGTTGGTGACTCTTCAGAATTAATTAACAGAGTGTCTCATGATTTGACAGTTCACAAATTACGCAGCTGATGATTAAATCTTTGTTCCAGATGGATTGGGGACACGGACGTCTGATGTAGCCACAGCAGTTTAACATTTTGTCCCGTGGCATTGTAAACTTATGTTAGCAAACGGAGTATCAGAAAATCCGATGCCGGGCGACGGCGCGGCGTTGCGAGAATATTTTTCATCACGAAGGGATCCCTTTTAAAGAAAATATTAGTATACTTTAATTTAAAGATACCATATTCACGACACTCGCCCATACTTTTTGATATATTGGTAATGTAAATAACCATACAAAAATCACGAAAAAAAATATTACCTAAGATCCCCGTGTTTAAGTTTATTTTGAAAGACGATAATTTGTCTCCGCATTCACTGTGTAGAAAGGGAGAGGAAAAATGAATATAGAAGTTATACATTTTTATACCATTTATTTTTGGCATTAAGTTCCAATGCTAAACTGCATAAATGCGGTCATAAAATTTCCATTAATGTTAGTTTCCAACTCTTCGGAGATGACTAGGTACATTGGCCATGAAGGTACTGCAGAAATTGAAAAATTTTGTATACCTGCGATGAAATGTTTTGAGTCACTCCCTTATGTAATGAAATAGGTACATGTATTACTTGGTTTACTTTGGCCGATTACATAATGCCAATATTTCCATATTTTTTTAAACTTTTATTCAATTTTTGCACTAGTTTTGGGGTGCGTAAAAGTTAATACCATCAACGAGGGAGATTACGTATTCACATCGAAATTTGTTTGCACACCGTTCCGAAACGTTCTCTCCGCCTCATTACGAACCTACGGCAATGAAACCCGCTGTATGAAGCGGGAAGCATATACATGAAGTAACCTGCGGTCCGCACCCGTCTATTTATTAACTACGTTATAATGGGCGTGCCGACGGCCAAGATAAAATGTTCATGTTTTCATAGTTCATTTACTCGCCGGCGAAAACCATAATTGAAAAATGAGCCAGTGCATTTTGCAACTCTTGATTTTGAAAGGTTAACCTATAGGTTTCCCTAACCCACGAGACAATTTTTATGATTTCGTTCCGAGAAGGCTACACGTTCAGCAGCAGTGGTTTCCGAGAAGTGAGGTTCAGCCGATCACTATTAACGCCTTCTGCGCTGCGCCCGCAGCCGTATTCTCCTCTGCAAAACAAAAACCTCCTAACTCCAAAGGCAATATTAGGCAACTTGTGATTTTTTCCAGCGCAGCAGTATTCGCCGTGAAGCTGTGCGCTCGCCACAACACAATGCACATTTTTAGTGGTTTTAAAACGGTCATAAGCGCTGAGGAAGAAGAGGAGAACGGTAGAGAATATCCTTTTTCATGGAAACACTTAGTGCAAATGTAAGAAGAGCGCATTCCGCCTTTAAAAAAACCAGAGGGTCCGAGGGAAAATTCTGCGGTCATCATTTGTGTATGTGGGAGGAGGTGCTTACTTGGGAACTGAGATGGATCGGAAGATTGTGTTTACATCCCCGCCGCCCTCTCACTATACTGCTGTGCTAAGGAAAAACTCCGTATGAACATTCAATAGTTGCCAAATTTTCTTTGATAAAATGCTTATTCTTGAGGAAAATGATGAAATTTGTTCTTGAAAGTTTTAGAAACTTTAGAATAGAGGACGAACAAAATTATCTGAGAAATTGAAAGAAACATACTGACAAGTTTACCAGGGAATTCGTGTTTTATCAAAAACAATTTGGCAACGCCTAAAGGTTCATAAGGCGTTTTTCCTTGGTGCGGCAGTATAACTAAACCGTCGGTATCCTCTTCTCTAAGAACTTTTGATGTCATTAAATACAATGGATCACGAATTTTACTCAGTTGGAGTAGAATTATTTTCGGCGTAGGTGAGAGGCGACTTGGTACATCCATGAGGCTTTTACAGTGATCTCCGGAGCTTTACGACACCTAACCACTACACTGTTGTGCTAAGAAAGAACGCCGTATGAACATTTACGAGTTGCCAAATTTCCTCGCATAACATGTATATCGGAGGAAAGCCTTGCATGGTTTTTCTTGAAATTTTTAGATATTTTTAATTAAATTGCGAACAAAATTGTCTGGAAAATTTGTAGAAAAATATTCATAATTTTCTCGGTAAATTCGTTTTTTATTGAAGGAAATAGGGCAACGTCTAAGGACTCATGCGACTTTCTTCCTTAGCACGACAGTGCAGACTCCTATTCATCCAAAGCCCCACGTGAGGAGGCATTCTGTCATTTCTTATTAAATCCCTTTCCACTACCCTTTCATTTAACGTAACTAACGTCGTCCCCTCTGTTTCCTCTCAGGAGGAACCCAATTCAAGTTCTTAGATACAAATTTTTAAGAGCAGCCCGAGACAATGATAACAGTGGAAAAACAAGGGAGGAAAACGGGGAACAAGGCTAAAATACACAATTAATAAAAACTGAGAAGTTTCGACTCAAAACTGAGTCATTTTCAGTTTGAAATACAATGAAAATTCTAAAAAGAAACGATGAAAGATCTCAGATTTCTCAGATCCCGGCCATCGCTATGTAGGGCTCAGGTTTTCATCGGTTTTTTAAAATAATTTTTATTGTATTCCCGACTGAAAATGACTCAGTTTTGAGTCGAAAAGTCTCAGTTTTTATTAATTGTGCATTTTAGCCTTGTTCCCCGTTTTCCCCCTTGTTTTCCCACTGTTAAAGTTCTTATCGGGAACCTTTCTTCCGTCATACAGTCAGTCTATACCAGACTGGCTGTTGACGTCGAATGCGATGTCATTTTCGACTTCCATGATCTGACGCACTCTTTCATAACAAGAAACGACTGTGCTCTCTCAAATCTCATCAAAATTTGACGGTTGACCTATAATTTGAAACACTCTGAAGGAAGAGCTGGAAGCTAATCCAAGATTTATGCTCTTCATAAAGAGGCACGATATCCAGGAATCGGGGACGAATCATAGAGTAAGTAATTGATCAGGCGGTTACCGACGGTAGGATGGCTTGGTCCTGGAGCTGTGTAACTTACAGTGGCGTGGCGTGAATTGCGATATATCGATTGGTATGCCATTTAAACCTATGGTAAAGAATCGATTATTAAGGTGTTCGCTGCGAACCCCCTGTTTATCGATCCTTTTCCATGGGTTTAAATGGCCGATCAATCGATATATCGCAAAGCACGCCACGCCACTGGTAACTTATGGCCCATTTGAACGGGCACCGGGACTTTTGGTCTTTAACGGGGGACGCGGGGACCCCAAGCGCGGCTGCGCCTCACGCCTCACGTCGCCCAACGGTACTTTCACTTTAGGACATGCAAACCATACACCACTCAAATCCATGTTGCCGTAGTACTCCGATCCGAGTTGCGCAGAAAAATGTCAATCGGAACGCAACACCTTGTGTTGGTGACAGTGCGCAACTCCTAGAGAAACCACTAAACAACACTGGAAAAAAAAACACATTGGATCTAGAGTCCAGACTCTTGAAAACATTGACAAGAAAAAGGACTTTTGATTCAATCAGATTTAAGCTTAAATCAAAAGGAGATCCGCCCCAATTTAGAGGCTTGGTTTTTTATTTAAGCTTAAATCTGATGGAATCAAGAGTATTTTTTCTTGTCGATGTTTTTAAGAGACTGTACTCTAGATCAAATGTGTTTTTTTATTCCAGTGTAAAGCAAGAAACCATAATCGAATCGAGAATATTTTTTCCAGTCAAGTTTCTTAAGAATCTGGACTCTCGATCCAAGAGACTTTCCCAGTGTTATTTTCCACTCGATACGGATTCTACGCGAGTCCCTACGTGCTATTTTTCTCGGGAGCCTGAGAGAGGACAATCCGAAGCGAGGCAATGTGGCTTTGGCGAGACAACGGTGCCGGTGCCGTGGAGCGGCCGCTATCGCGGGTCGCGCATACATAAGATAGCAGGCGTGAATGCGAGGCAGTCTCGTTAACCCTGGCGCAGGTCACTTCGGAATCGCGGATCGCGTTTGACCAACATAGCCAGATCGCCATTAAAATCACCGCTAATACCGGCAAAAAAGAGGATTTCCCGGGAAGTTTGGAAACCCTGGCGGTGGTCCGGCTTGCATTTTACAGCTGGATTCGTTTGCGACCAGACGCGACGCGGCGCGCTCCTCCACTTTATGAGACTCCCTTTATTGTTTGCAGTATTTAATTGTAACTCCCCTCCCCGGTGATCTTCGGGCAGTTACTCCCACCTCGGAGGCCCTTGCAGACCGACTAATTCTGCCCATCCTACGTGACCAGTTATTCGTTACAATGCGTCGCAGATCTTATGAAACTTTATCCCCTCAGGCTCGCACCTCCGGCTAATCTTACAGATGCAGATGCAACAGGAAATCTGCGAATTCGTGTTTTGACCGAACGATTACACAATCTATCGTCGTGGTTTCACATTTAGAATCACCAGAACTGAAAAAAAAAAAAAAAAAAAAAAAAAAACATCGTGCGACTCCTCACTCCTCCCATTCTTTCTTCACTTTTTGATGCTTCAAAGTTAGATTTTAGTTGTGAATTTTTCACAGAAAATACCATCAAAATTAGTTTTAGTTGAGTTCATGAATATCTTCATTTTTTCAAAAACTGCCCTCATGCGCCTTGTTCTCCATGCGGCCATTTGCGGGGAATTTGCGAATTTTTGTTTTGATCGAATGATTACACCAACTCTTGTTGTGGTTTCACACTTAGTATCACCAGAACTTAAGAAATAAAAAAAAAAAAAAATAAATAAATAAAATAAAATGTGCCGCCCCTCTCATTCTTCCTCCAAGGGAAGCTTGAATAAATTTAAGTTAACAAAAATTATAGTCTTTAAAAAGTTGGAGGACTGCAAATCGTGAAAACTAGCTTTCTTTGCAGTAAAATTATTGAAGGGAGAAAAAACCATGGGCATTTTTGAACAGAGCAGCCAAAAGCCAAAAATAAAGAAGTGATCACTCCTAGCATGCCCAGGAGCTTTTCTCGCTCTTTTTAAAAATGAAGTTCTTTCGACTGAATCGAAAATTTGTAAAGAATCCACCCTTTCATCCGAAAAAAATTGTATCCATTTATTTTTTTCCGTAAAAAAAGCAAAACAAATTAAAAAAAAGATAAAAAAATAAATAGTGTCTGATAGAACTATCGCTATACGGAATTTTAACCACTGAATCCGAACATGACTCTATGATAATTTCATCGTCCACTAATTAATTTTTGCAACAATAATACTTTTGCTATCCCACCACTGCGGTTTAATAAATAATATCGATAGACAAAGCAATAGACAAAGGAGACAAAGAGAAAATGGGGCAATCTAATTGGTGGAAGCGGTTGGTTGCAATGGACGAACGGCAACCCAGGGAGAGACCCTACGGTTAGTCCCTCATTTTCCCACTTGGTCGTTGAGTACCACCTGTTTTAGCCAGTAAGATCGTTCCGTTTTTCCTTTGTCTTCTTTATGTATAGCTTTATCTATTAATTTTAAAGATCAGTCTGCTGGCGTTTGATAAAAAACTTCCAATATCACTTCGCGTGCTGGCCAACGTTGGAGAGGGTGTGCTGTCCTGAACTACGCAAATGTTTTTAAATCATCACCATTAACATCAAACGCAATACTTTCCTGCATTTGAATGTAGGTTCAATAATTTAACATGTCTGTGATTTCGAAACCTAGGCTCATAGCGCACACTAGTAGGTCTAGAAGCGAGGTTTTGTGCTCTCAGTTTTCCATTTCATGTTTGCAGAGCACGGAGGACTGAGAACTCTAATCAGTTATTGCAAATCTTGGTAGAAATCGAATCAAAGACCTTTGAACTCGCAAGCCGGTATCCTACCTACTCTTTCTAGTCACCACCGTCGTTGTCGAGTTTCGAGCCTCTTTATTCATAATAAGAGGTTGGTTCTGTTCATTTAATGTACCTCGCGTTGCTCATGAAAAAACCCGACGAATAATTTTAATTTCTTGAGAGGTTCCTTAATTTGATGATCGATCTAAGCCAAAATCGCGTTTTCGGGCAATTAGGCAGGTATCATGATATGAGGTGCATCCGCGTGCGGTTAAAAGTCTTAAAATGTAACTACCTGCACCTCTGTTAGCAATATTTCACGTGATAAGCACTGTTTTCCTCAAAACAATTTCCAAATCCTGTTTTTAAATAATGCAATGTAGTCATATTCGCAACTGTAATCAGTCGTGCCCGTGGCAAACCGTGTTTCTTGCCAATCGAAGTGGTGCGCAAGGCATAGAAACTTGCCACTGAAGATCTGAAAATTTGTCCTTTGACACAACTATTTGCCTAATTTCATGTGCTTAGCAAAGTTTTCCATCAAAAATTTCACCACACAAGGGACCGCGAAGACGGCAAAATGCAGGAATCTTTTCAGAGACTTTAACGCAGCGGCAGAAAAGTAGGCGTACCAGAAAATGATATTTAATTTACTTGCACATATACGAGTATTTTCTATAATGCTAGAACAATATAATTATGAATCGGATCAACATTTCCTCAACAACAAAGGCTATCATTTTCTAGAACTTAGCTCTTTTGGATAAAGTTTTCAAGTCGGCGATCGACTCTTTCCGTCTTAACACTGGAAACAAAACACATTGGATATAGAGTCCAGACTCTTGAAAACATTGACAAGAATTAAGACTCTTGATTCAATCAGATTTAAGCTTAAATCAAAAGGAAACCCGCTTAAATTAAGAGGCTTGGTTCTTGATTTAAGCTTAAATCTGATCGAATCAAGAGTATTTTTTCTTGTCGATGTTTTTAAGAGTCTGGACTCTAGATCCAATGTGGTTTTTTTTCTAGTGAGGGTAGAAAAGTAGGTGCACCGACAAACAAGAGTTGCTTGACGCATACAGACATTATTTTGTGAAAATTTGATCATGCTGAACCACACAAGGGACTACAAAGACAGCAAAATGCAGGCATCTTTTCAGAGACTTCAACGCTGCGGCAGAAAAGTAGGCGTATCGGCAAATAATATTTAATTTACTTGCACATTCACAAGTATTTTCTATAATGCGAGAACAATATAATTATGAATCGGATCAACATTTCCTAAAGAACAAAGGCTATCATTTTCAAGCATTTCAGGCATAAAGTTTTCAAGTCGGCGATCGACTCTTCCGTCTCAACTCATAGCGATACATCTTTTTGAACGGCAGTTCTCAGCGGAAGAGTGTTTTTTTTTCTTTGTATGAGCTCATGGTTGTATGAGCTTACACCACTTCCACGGCATACATTGAAATACATCATGCCTTTATTCACTTAATTTTAATGAAGTGAATCATTGTCGAGCGTTCGTCACGGGCGCGGAGTGAATGACGTGCGCATTTTCCTATATCGCGCGTGGTAGTGGCACTCTGCTCGCCGATGACTTCATCGCTCCATTCATGAGGGCTTGTTGTGCTCGCAATATTCTGCGTATTGGAAATACTCTGCGGTGAGTTAAGTTGCATTGTGTGACACAGTTTGAGCGTCGTAAATGGTTAAAGGTCGTCGGAGAACCCATTCTGGCGCATGTTCAAATGTTTCGTGCTCTCGCCCGAGGAAATACGATGAAAAAAATGGTAGATTTGATCATACTCTGATACAGTGATACGAGTATGGTAATGAGCACCAGACTCTATGGTAGTATTTACCATATTACGGTAAGTATCCCCAAAGTTCTGGTGAATGGTAATTTTCACGAAATCGCTATGTAAAAAATCAGGTAAACACTATGGGGAAAAAACATATTGGGTCTAGAGTCCAGACTCTTAAAAACATCGACAAGAAAAAGTACTCTTGATTCAATCAGAATCTAGTTGAAATCAAGAACCAAGCCTCTTATAATTTAAGCGGATTTCGTTTTGATTCAAGCAAAAATCCGATTGAATCAAGAGTATTTTTTCTTGTCAATGTTTTCAAGAGTCTGGACTCTAGATCCAATGTGTTTTTTTTTCAGTGCACGCGAGGAAATACAATGGAAAAACTGGTAGATTTGATCATACTCTGATACAGTGATACGAGCACGGTGATGAACACCAGACTCTATGGTAGTATTTACCATATTACGGTAAGTATCACCAAAGTTCTGGTGAATATAACTATAATTCTGGTTATTTTCACTAAGTAGTATCGCTTTGAAAAAAATCAGGTAATCATAGTGAATGCTATCATAATTTTTTTCCAGTGTACATATTCATACTCTTAAACAATTTGAAAATATATTCGATGAGAAAATAAAAATTATGCGTGCCAATTGTAAGTGCAAATTCCTTAAAATTACTTTTTTAAAATTAGCTTAAGATGATACAGGCATATTTCCATTTCAGTGTTTCAGGATCCTCGCTATTATTTTGAGAAATTTATTTGATTGGTTTCCTCTTGTTGAGATGTCATAAAACACTGAAAAACAATAATTAAAATTATACAGTGTGACTACATGTATTTCTTTCTACATGTAATACTTTTCAACGCTTTGTCGATTTTGCATGGCTTGGAATGCCGGTTCGATGCCCTCTCTCTTTCGTTGAAAAGAATAATCGTGACAAAAAATTGAATCTCTCCGGCATGTTCTTTTATCCAAAGATTAGCTCTGCGATGAGAAACCTCGGCGCAGTGGTTGAATCCAGATGTGGGCAATTCTATTATGAATATTATTTCAAGTTGCTTTTCTTCTTTCCGCGGGGGCCCTGAGAAGAGTTTTTTTTTATCACATAAAATAGTCAGACTGTAAAATATAATGATAGGATAATGCAATTTTTCCACAAGGTACTCTGTATCAGGCACATTGTTGCCATGCGTGCGCAACAGGTTTCATTTCGCTACAATGTCATGTTTCATTGCTTCTGTAAGAAAGTGAAAGTTGCAAGGTGTGACGGCAAAATGTCTCCGCGTGATTTTGTTGGCACCGTTTAAGTTTTGGCAGGAAGTTGAAACAGAGTGCCTATTTTGTCATTTTTTATTCTTATTGATTTGCTCATGCTCCTGGCGTGCCCAATGGTCTCAGCGGACCAATAAAAATTAAATCCGACCAAATCGTCATTTTTTTCTCTCTCTCTTCCTTTTCAAAATCCCGTCAAGACAGTAACGATGCCAACAAATTCAATCGGGTTCTTGAAGAAGGGCGCAATCTTCCGAAATTGAGTTTTCGACGCAAAGCTATTCTTTGAGGGTGGACGCATTTTGTCACTCCAAGCGATTCCACCAAGATTGCTTTCTAAACTTCTTTTCTAACATTTGAATATCTATTTTAGTGGAAAAAAGGCTTGATTTCCGAGGCACTTCTTCCAGCGCAACGTGGTTCTCCATGATAAAAACCATGAGTGAGGGCAACAAACTATGATTTTTAGAATTTTCATAGAAAACTCATGCTACTTGACTGTCATAATACTGCCAATAATGGCAATCATGAGCGGTTTTGTGAAGGAAGGGCGTAACCACCAAAATTTTAAAAAAATGTATTTATTTGTCCGATTTCTTCAACCCTCTTCGATTGACCATGATATATTATTACACATGGCATGTAGAATAACACTGGAAAAAAGTAGCTTAGATCTAGAGTCCAGACTCTTGGAAACAATGACAAGAAAAAATACTCTTGATTCAATCTGCTTTTTGCTGGAATCATAAGGAAATCCGCTTAAACTACGAGACTTGGGCGACGAAATATAATCGATTTTAAGATGCCCGTAGCGGAGGAGCATACCTTTGTCTCATTTACCTCGCCCTCGTCTGCGCAGGAAATTTCCATCACAATTTTTATGATGGGAAACTTTACAACGCTGGGTTCACGGAACGAAAGCACACCGACAGTGAACAACGATGCTGATGCCGTGTCGATGCGCGTGTGTGCGAGTGCAACAAGAGAGTATTACTGACAATATTAATTTATTGTCTTCTGGTAATTTATTCAGTGGGCAAATAATAAATCGGATAAATAATTGCGCAAATCTATAGATCCAGTGGTTCTGGCTCCTCATGCCGCGCTATGGCTATAATGAATGAAATACAGTCACTCTGATATACTTGATACCTAGCTGCTACCTGTGTTATTACATGTCTCGTGCCTAGAACACTTTTGAAAACAGCATCATATTAAAATTTCAAACACATCTCCATGCTATCCATTGGTTTTCCCCCCTTTTCTTTTCTTTTCTTTTCTTTTTTACACCCCCCGTTCGGCGGGGGTCCTCCCTTCTTATTCTTACCTTTTCCATCCCATTTTTATTTTACATTCTCTCCTTCCTTAATCCATATTATCCTTCTCTTTTTACTTATTTTATGGTTTAATCCTCTACCTGCGTTGCAATCTAAAAATGGAATGACATAATTATGATATTTGAGTTTTTGAAGAATTTTCATCTAGGTATCTGATATTTTGGAGGTTGGAGGTAGTTTGGACAGTTGTGGTGGCGGATATTTTGAAAAATTGTTCTAGGAATTTATTGAATTTTGAATTCCATTAATTATCCAGGGTTATATAAAAAAGTAAGCTGTCGAATAAACGTTGAAAATGTTTATCAGAAAATACTGAAATAGATTTTTTGGAGACATCGTTTCTTCTCGACAAAAAAAAAATTGTTTTTTAAAGTAAATCTGTGCAGATTCAATTTAAAATCACTTTTTTCTTTGCGTTGAGGAAACGTAGTTTTGTTATCGTATTTTAAACTTAAACATAATGATAGCAAAACGACGCCTTTTCAACTAAAAAAAAAAACTGATGCTGAGTTGAATCCGCATGGATTTAACAAAAACAAACAAAAACATTTTCGACAAGATTTGACGCTCAAAGATACTCAAAGATCTCAAAGAAAGATCTCAAGATACTAATTTTTCAGTGTTAAGCACGTGAAAAAAAGGGCAGCAAGAATTTTGGATGATTCTAAAGTAAATTGTTCACCCAAGTAGGTTCAAATAGATTTAAACAATGTTTTCAGAGTTTTAAAACGCAAACAGTGGCATTAGATTGAAAAAAAGATATATATATATGAGTCGCTTTTATAGCGCTCTTTGGCGCTGTGCGACGCCTAATCGCCACAAAGCTCGGTCTTCCCACAGGTCATCAGGGAGTTGACAATCTCTTATCTCATTTAACACCCCCTGTCGCCAACCTCGCACTGGGCGTCCCCTACGTCTCCTCCCAGGAGGAACCCAATCAAGCATCTTTTTTGGCAGCCTCTCTTCCGTCATCCTATTGACATGACCATACCAAAC